>JASPKZ010001201.1:0-520736 GCA_030220185.1 Diploptera punctata | reverse complement strand
CGGTTTTTTTGTTGTGCCTGTTTTGGCGGGTTTTTTCTTTTTTTTGTTTTTTTGTTTGTTGGGCGGTTTGTTTTTTGTTAGTGTGGTTGGTTTTTTTTTGGTGTGGGGTTTTTTTTTGTTGGGCGGTTGGTTTCGTTGTGGTTTGTTTCTTTTTCGTCGGTGGTTTCTTGTTCGTGCGGTTGGTTTCTGTTGTTGCGGTGGTTTCTTGTTAGTGCGTTGGTTTTTTGGTTGTGGGGTTGGTTTTTTGTTGTGGGTTGGTTTTTTTTCGTGCGTTGGTTTTTTTTGTCGTTGGGGTTGGTTTTTTTGTTGTGGTTGGTTTTTTTGTGTGGGTGGTTTTTTTGTTTTTTGTTTTTTGTCGTGGGGCGGTTTTTTTTCGTGTGGGTGGTTTTTTTTTCTTTTTGTTTTTTTGTTCGTGTGGTTGGTTTGTGTTCGTGTGGTTGGTTTTTTGTTCTGGGGTGGTTATTTTTTGTTTGCGGTTGTTTCTTGTTCGTGCGGTTGGTTTCTTGTTTGTGCGGTGGGTTATTGTTCGTGGGTTGGTTTTTTTCGTTCGGTGGTTTTTGGGTTCGTTGGTTTGGTTTTTGTTCGTGCGGTTGGTTTTTTGTTCGTGCGGTGGTTTTTGTTCGTGCGGTTGGTTTTTTGTTCGTGCGGTTGTTTTTGTTTCGTGCGGTTGGTTTTTTGTTCGTGCGGTTGGTTTTTTGTTCGTGCGGTTGGTTTTTTGTTTGTGGTTGGTTTTTGTTGGTGGTTGGTTGTTTTTCGTTTGGGGTTTTTTGTTTGTGTGGTTGGTTTTGGTTGTGGGTTGGTTTTTGTTGTGTGGTGGTTTTTGTTTTGTGGATGGGTGGTTTTTGTTTGTGTGGGTGGTTTTTGTTTGTGTGGATGGGATTTTTGGTTTGTGTGGGTGATTTTTGGTTGCGCGGGTGATTGGTTTTGTTTGTGTGGATATTTTTGGTTTTGTGTGGGTTATTTTTGGTTTGGCGCGGGTGATTTTGTTTGCGTGGGTGGTTTTTTTGATTTGCATGGTGGTTTTTGTTTACAAAATGGGTGGTTTGGTTTGAATGGGTTGTTTTTGTTTGTTTGTGGTTTTTGGTGTGGGGTGGTTTTTGTTGTGTGGTGTTTTTTGTTTGTGTGGGGGTGTTGGTTTGTTTTTGGGTGGTTTTTGGTTTGCTTGTGGGTGTGGTTTCCATTGGTTCGCTGGGTGGTTTTGGTTGGTTGGTGGTTTGGTTTGTTTGTGTGGGTGGTTTTTCGTTTGTGGGGTGGTTTTGGTTTGTGGGGGTTGTTTTTGGTTTGTGTGGAGGTGGTGAATGGATAGGGGCCTATTGAATGTAGGGTGAGTGAGTTAGTGGGTGAAGAGTGGATATTGATGTGGGTTGGTGTGGCTATTGATGTGGGTGGGTGGATATTGATGTGGGTTGGGTGATACTGATGTGGGTGGTGGATATTGATTGGGGGGGTGTCCGGTGAGATTGAAGTGGGGGGTGTATACTGATGGGTGGTGGAGATTGATGTGGGGGGGTGTATATTGATGTAGGGGGGTGTTGTAAGTTGATGTGGGTGGGTTGATATGATGTGGGGGGGGCTATGGGTGGGTGAGTGGATATTGATGTGGGTGATGAGTGGTTATGATGTGGGTCGGGTTGATATTTGATGTGGGTGGGTTGGGATATTGATGTGGGTTGATGGATATTGATGTGGGTTGAGTGGAAGTGAATTGATTGGGTGGGTGATATGATGTGGGTGGGTGGATATGATATGGGGGGGTGTAGATTGATGTGGGTGAGTGGAATGATGTGGGGGGGTTGATATTGATGGGGTGGGTTGATATTGAGGTGGGTGGGTGGATATTGAGTGGGTGCGTGGATATGTGTGGGTGAGTGGATATTGATGTGGGTTGAGGGAATTGATGTGGGTGGGTGGATATTGATGTGGGTGGGTGGATATTGATGTGGGTGAGTGGATATTGATGTGGGTGAGTGGATATTGATGTGGGTGGGTGATATTGATGTGGGTGGGTGGATATTGATGTGGGTGAGTGGATATTGATGTGGGTGGTGGATATTGATGTGGGTGAGTGGATATTGATGTGGGTGAGTGGATATTGATGTGGGTGAGTGGATATTGATGTGGGTGAGTGGATATTGATGTGGATGAGTGGATATTGATGTGGGTGAGAAGGTTGTAGGTGTGTTAAGTTTGAGTGAATGAGAATGTGGTGTGGAGGTGGGTAGGAGGATTTTGGTGTGGATGGATTTTTGATTGGATGGATGTAGGTGGGGGTGGATGCGGTAATTTGTTGGATTTGGTGTATATGGAATTGGAGTGATGGTGTGAGTGGATGTTGGTGTGTGTATGGATGTTGGCGATGTTGGGGGTTGGGGTGAGGGGGGGGGGATAGTATGTGAGGTGATTAGTGGGTGGGTGTTGGGTGTGGGGATGATTGTGTGATTAGTTCAGTGTGGGTGGATGTTGGTTAGTACGTTTGATTAGTGTATGGTTGGGGTGTGTGTGTGTGTGTGTGTGTGTGTGTATTTTGGTACAGGTGGATATTGGTATGCATGGATGTTGAGTGGATGTTGGTGTAAGTAGGTGTTGGTGTGGGTTAGGTGGGTGAATGTCGGTATGGGTCGATCAGTGAGTGGATGTTGGTGTACGTGTCGGTGGATCTTGATGTGGGAGGATGTTGGTGTGGATGGATATTGGTTTGGGTGGATGTCGGTATGAGTAAATATTTGATGTGGGTGAATGTTGGAATGAGTGGGTGGATGTTGATGTTATTTGTTCAGTGGGCAGATGTTTATGTGAATGCATGAGTCAGTGGATGTTTGTATGGATGGATGAGTTGGTGGATGTAGGTGTGGGCTAATGAATTGATGGATGTTGATGTTGGTGGATATTGGTGTGGGTGGATGTGCATGGATGAAAGTGTATGTTGGTGTGATGGATTAATGGGTGGATGAGTGAGTGGATATTCGTGTGGGTGGATGATATTGTGTGTAGTTGAGAGGGTTGATGTTCATGTGTGTGGATGAATGAATGGATGTTGGTGTGGATGGATGGTCGTGTGGGTGGGTTTGTGGTTTGTTTTTGGCATGCATTTATGAGTTGGTGGATGAATGGGTGAATGTCATTGTGGCCTGATGAGTGTGTGTATGTTGATGTGGGTGGATGTTGGTAATAATGGATGAGTGGTAGCTGTTGGTGTGGGTTTTTTTTTTGTGAGTGAATGTTGGTGTGGAAGTATGAGTGGTGGATATTGGTGTGAGTGGATATTAGTGTGAGTGGATATTAGTGTGGGTATATGAGTGGGTAAATGTTGGTGTGGGTTTATGATTGTGTGGATGATTGAGTGGGTGAAAGTTGGTGTGTGTGAATGTTGGTGATGGGTTATGAGTGAGTGAATGTTGGAGTGGGTGGACGTTGTGTGAGGTTTATGAGTGGGTGAATGTTGGTGTTGGTGGATGTTGGTATGGGTGGATAAGTTGGGAGTGTTTGTGTTGGTGGATGTGTGGGTGGATATTGGTGAGTGAATGAGAGGATGTATGTTGGTATGAGTTGAAGAATTGGTGAATGTTGGAGTGGATGGATGTTGGTGAAGGTTTTATGAGTCAGTGGATGAAGGGGTGTTTGTTGATGTGGGCTGATGAGTGGGTATATGTTTGATGTGGGTGGATGTTGGTGTTGATGGATGACTGGATGTATGTATGTTGGTGTGAATGGGTGTGTGGGTTGATGAATGGGGGATGTTGGTGTGGGTGGATGATTGGCTGGATAGATATTGATGTGGGTTAATGAGTAGATATATGTTGGTGTGGATGGTTGAGTAGGTGAATATTGGTGTGGTTGGATGGGATGTTTCAGTGGGTGGATATTTGTGTGGTTGGATGTTGTTGGTGGATATTGGTGAGGTTTGATGAGTAAGTGTATGTTTAGGTGGATGGAGGAGTTGTGGATGTTGATGTGGATGGATATTGGTTTGGGTGGAATGTTCATGTGGGTTTGTGAGTGGATGGTTGAATGGGTGGATGTTGATGTGGGGAGTTTATGTTAGTGTGGGTGGATGTTGATATGGGTTGATAAGTAGGTGGATGTAGGTGGGATTGATGTTGGTGTGGGTGGATGTTGGTATGGTTTCATGAGTGGAATGATGATGATGTGGATGGATGGATGGTTGGGTGGATATTGGTGTGGGTGGATATTGGTGTGTATGAATGTGTATTTTTTTAAATCCATTTATTACGGCATGTTCTATTACAATGGGTTCAATACTACATGCCTTATTATATAATATAATATATACTTAGTTTGTGTTTCTGACTTTGGTTATAGTTCAGTCTTTTACATTATGGTTTATTGTTTATTTATCTTTTGATAATAGTGTCTTGAGAGAGTCTGTTTATCATCTATAGTTTAACTAAATTTATGAATTTTATGTACTCTATAAATTCACTCGTGTGTTTGCTTACTAAATTGTGTTCATTATTTGTCCACTTCCCGCATTTTCTTAACATTTTGCTTTTGAAAATGTTTCTTTCACTTTCTAGTTTAGCACATTCAAATAAAATATGGAAGGCAGTCTGATCCGCTACACCACACATACACATGGGGGAGTCCTTGATTTTAAATCTACAGACATAATTATTCAGTCTTCCATGTCCGGTTAAAAATGTTGTTACATTTCCCGATAATGGAATATTTGTTTTTAGCCTATTTTTGATGCTAGGGAAGAATAACTTGGTCACCACTCCGTTTGTTGTTCTGTTCCATTCGTTTCCTCACTTTTGTATGCTGATATCTTGTAGTTCACGTAATTTAGTGTAGATGTGTATGGTTGGGTGGATGTTGGTGTGGGTGGATGGATGTGTGGGTGGATGGATGTGTGGGTGGATGGATGTGTGGGTGGATGGATGTGAGGGTGGATGGATGTGTGGGTGGATGGATGTGTGTGTGGATGTTGGTGTGGATGGATGTTGGTGTGGGTGGATGTTGGTATGGGTGGATGTTGGTGTGGGTTGATAAGTGGGTGGATGTTGGTGTGTGTGGATGTGTGTGTTTGTGATCAAGTGGGTGAATGTTAGTGTGGGTGGGTGTTTGTGTGGGTGGGTGTTTGTGTGGGTTGGTGTTTGTGTGGGTGGGTGTTTGTGTGGATGTGTATGGAAGGGGAAGTGTTTATATAGTGGGTGGGTGATTCAATTAGTAGTTGGAGAGTGTGTGGATGGTAGATGTGTTGGGCACATGTGTTTGTACTTGTAAGAAGTGTGAGCTTGTATGTGCAGTGGCAGGTAGTGATTGCATGCGTGTATGGTGGTGGCAGGGATGTGGGTATATGTGAATGGTGATGGTGGTGGGAATATGGGTGTGTGTTGGCAGGGTGTGGCTATATGTGCGACGGTAATGGTGGATGGTGACTGCAGTGACACCAGAGCATAAAATGTTAGATTGTGGTAGTGGTGATGGTTTCTGTTCCAGTGGAATTGGTAGAGGCAATGATAATGGTGTTGAATATGATTCCTTACCAACTGCAGCTCCAGTTTTTGATGTTGGAAGTGATGTACAATCTCCAATGCCAAAAATATTAGCAAACTTTACATGTTGCATTGTATCCTTATTCACTGCAAGAAAACCACTTGCATCCGAAATATCTTTATTTTTAGATATCAATTCTGATGGACGGTGGTGTGGAGTGACATGAAGCATCTCATACTGCAAAAAATTAACCACATGATGTAAACCTTAATGGTTTAAAAATAAGAACATTCTAAAATACTTAACACCTTAAAAAAAAAAATACTTACGTCTTGTACAATTTTTTCCTCTGGTTTTGACAAATTCTGAAATACTGCTTCTTTTCTACCTGGTTTAACCTCAATCAGATCACTATTTAAAGCCACTTTCACATTTCTCTTTTCTGCAACTTTCCAGAGAGATTCGGCATATTTTGGAGCTTTGAATATTACAGGTAATGATGTATGATAAATAACCTGTACTTTTTTATTATTCTGTAACATAAATGTAAAAATTATATAGAATGTGATATGTTGTATACGAGGTATGGCAATAAAGAAACTGGATTAATGCTTTAACACTTTACTGAAAACAAATGTGACAATTTCAACATTAACTCCTTCAATGTAGTCACCTCCCCGATCCCTACAACTCTCCAAGCAAAGTTTCCACTGTTGGAAGCAGTGCTGCAGGTCTTCTTCTGTAATGCTGTTTAAGAGTTGCATCACTTTTGCTTAACTGCATCCAAGAACTTGAATCTGGTTTCTTTAAATGCAGACTTGACTTTAGGGAAGAGAAAAAAGTTGCACAGTGCTAGGTCTGGCAAATATGGTGGATGTTCCATCACTGGAGTGTTGTTTTTTGCCAAATAACGCTTCACAGATAGCATGTTGTGTGCTGGGGCATTGTCCTAATGAAGAATCCATAAGTCACTCTTCCACAAGTCTAGTCTCCTTCGTCGCACACATTCACAGAAGGTCTTAAAAAATTTCTGTAATATTCCTGATTGACAGCCTGACCTGTAAGCTCCCTCCTTGGACAATTCTAGCTATCTATTCCACATTCTCTTCAGTTTTTGTAGTGGATGGACGGCCTGTTGTTGGATTATCCACGAATTCTTCCCTGCCCTCCTTAAATTTCTTAAACCACTCAAAAAGTTGTGTGTAATAGGCATTGATCACTGTAAACTTCTGTTAAATTTTTAAAAAGTTTGGGAGGAATTTAACGTTAGTGCGCTGTTCCATATTAGAACTCAGCATTATTCCGATGGTAATCAGATGCACAATCCACTTCTAACACTGGTCAAGGCCAGATTAACTGCCATGGGAGAATGAAACTTTTTTTTGAATGTAGAAGGGAGACCACAAGTCAATGTCCTGCCCCAACTTCATCATGGGACTGGTCGGAAATGAGTAATAGAACCAATCCAGTTTCTTTATTGCCATACCTCGTATAATGCAAACTTTGATGGAACCAACTGCATTATCAAGTAAGTTTGCTCAGAAATTAGCATTTGAGACCTGTATCCAGGAGGTCATGAATTCAAATCTCCTGGACTAGTCAACAGTCATCAAAACCAATGCTGGAATAGATTTTCATCATTACAGTTAATTTAATTTTTAATTATCAATTCATAAATCATTGAAAATAAAAGGCTTTGAACATGAACAAAACACTTGACTACAAATGAAAATAGACTGAAGTATGTACCCAAAGAACAAAGACATGATGTGATCAAAAGTTTCATTGTAATAATTTTTTTCTTTTATAATTACTTATCTTTTAAGTAAAATTATTGATTGTTTCAGGGAATATTTTTCTTTGTTCTGTGATTGAAGGTCTATATCAAACACTACTTAGTCCAAAAATTTGTAAACTGCCATTTATGACTTAATACAGGGTCTACATTATACATTGTAACTACGCGAACAATGTTTTCACACCATAATGCTATGAAGCCTACATTGGGTGCATCCGACATGAACACGACTTTGTTGCTTTAACTGTGTAAAAAGTATTACATATAATCTTATCTTATAACAAATGTTGAAAGTGCCTTCCTGGGTTATACAGACATTGTATCTGGAAACCATATTCTGGCTGATGCGAGTAAGTTCTTTCACTATAATATTTTGCACTGAGCCATTATTTTCAAATTTATTAAACAATTCACCACAGCTAAATTAACAGACTCATGACATTACTACATTACAAAGAAAATCTGCAGTAGCAACATTCAGACTGCTAACGGGACATGACTGCTTGAATAAACACCTACACAGAATTGGCATAACAGATTCACCTAAATGCCCTTTTTGCAATTTAAATGAAGATATGGAAAAAAACCATCTCCTCCGTTGTCCAGCTTTTGTAGAAGAGACCAGCCTTTCTGCTAAATATTGGAGTGCAAGAGAGCAAATGATTTCATTATCAAGTGCTCGACATTAGATACCAACCAACCAACTTAAAATAATTTTTACACATGAAAATACAAAGTACCAGCAAAATCGATCTCACAATCTTGATAACTTGAAGCTGACTAACTGCATCCATGTGGTGTGAAGGCCAAACCGGATGACCATGCCACCCACTGAAACAAGTCGCATACCCAAATAAAAAACCCCATTCAAGCGGTTACAACTTATAATGTAGACCAGGTATGATGAACATGAAATTTGCAAATAAGAATATAGAGCAAATAAAAAAAGTGGGGACACATCGTAGCTTAGTTGGTTAAAGCAATATGCTACAAGGTAAAAGGTCATGAGTTTATAGTTCCAATGGGGCCAGGATTTTTAAACTGATCTAAACGTTCTGGCTGCATCATGAGCCTATCAGATGTTGTTCTGAGGGTAAAGGTGGACTAACAATCTGACTTACAATCTGCACCAACTCTCTAAAAAAGTGGTGTGCCAATTGTCTAAAAAAGGTGGAAGCCTTAACTTCCTACGAATCCAAGACCTCATAAGGCCTATAGTGGGATAACTTTACCTTTAGATATAAAAGCATGTGCTGTAATTATGATACACAGTTTTAAAAAAAATTGATAATACACAGATATTTTATATACATATACATATATGTGTGTGTGTGTCCGTTTAAGTCCCAGAAAGAAGGCACTGTGCATGATCACAAAATGGCTACCTGGTTCACAAGTGTACAATTAGTGAGATAACGTTAGTCCTAATTTGTTGTGCCAACAGATGGCAGTTTAGAAAATGATTCATTCAAAAGAACACCAGATGGCAGTTTATAAAATAATTCCTTCAAAAGAACACCAGATGGCAGTTTATAAAATAATTCCTTCAAAAGAACACCAGATGGCAGTTTGGATAATTACTGCAAAAGAAAAAATTGACAGTCGTGAAAACAGCTGACGATGGTGACAATGGGTCGCCGATACTGCAGTGCTGTGTTTAAAAAAACATAGAAGTATGAGGTAAGAAGAAATCACGATTCATTTAATTCTTATGAATTGAACCTCATAATGTTAAAAATTCCCAAATTTAATATATAGATTTAATGTATTTTTATTATTTTGTAATTTGTATTATACACCGTGTCTGCAGGAACATTCCGTCGTTAAAATCTGGTATAGCATCGCACAGTCACCTGTTGGATATATATGAAACTAGTGTCATTAGAAAGAGAAATTAAAAAAATGTTAGTACCTACTTCAAAGACAGTTACAGACAAGAACATAGAACTTTGAAAATGATGGATTTAAAAATGTTTAACTGCAGGCTATCTCTACACAAGACTTCCAAGAACTATGTACAAATGCCTCCTGAACCTGTTCTACACTTTCCATTCCCTGAATGCCCTTTCCTATTATCACACATGCAGAATCATTTTGTCTGTAGGTGCCTCATGATGAAAATTCCGTCTGAATGCACGCAGCACCCTAATTACACTCCATGTACTGTGGTGTTCCAAAACACACCAACTACATTCCTGTGGATTTGCCATAATCCTTTAAGGGTTGTATCTATGAACGCATTGCCCCGTTAAAAAGGCGTTCTCTGCTGAGAAAGTTGCATCCCAAGATTTTTTGGCCGCCTCACAAATCTGTTCATGTGATCATACTTGTTCGACCCTCCCAAGCTAACTGATTGAGGTGAACTTTGCAAGAGAACGAATCGTGAGCAAACCCGATGGGAACCAATGGTAACCGATGTAGTTTGAAAGCTTGCTGCTTTATCCAAGATGTCGGACCTTGAAGACTTCGATCATGTTTTCGGTATACACAGCGAAGAGGAATTTGATAGGAGTCGCAACCCAAGAATTCAACTGGACGAAACGGGGAATCGGATCATATCACTCGATGCAGATGTCGTCGTATACAGTATTATTTGCAGGACGCAAGTGTAAATGCATTCCTCTAGCAGACAAAAATAATGGAAGTGGTTTTATCGCTGAGAATTCTGGGTAATTTCTTGCCAATATTACAAAAACGACGACTTTCATGCATCACCAGTTAGTGGGGCGCTAATTTGATCTTTGCACTTGCTCACGGAAAGTCAGCTCACCGGTGATTGGAAGTAATTTGAGTAGAGACTCTTTACCATTTGAGAGACTAATGTATTTGCATGCGGCCCTAAATGTTGCACAATTCATACATACTTGAAAATTTAGCATTCATACCATTTGACACAACTTCTTTGTCTTCAATATAACAAGTGAAATAGCAGGAAACAGCACCTTTTTTTCTTCTTTTCTGTCAACATATCACTTATAAATTCTTTGAGTTTCTCTTTTTAATGACACCAGTTTTATGTAAAACTATCAACTGACTGTGACGCTATACCAGGTTGTAATGACAGAATGTTTCTCCAGATATGGTGTAGTGTCAACTTACCAACTGACAATGATGTGCTGTTAAGTAAGCAATCTTCTGTGGTGCTCCAGCACATTTAACAGGTGAATTAGGATATGTGAATATTGCATTTCCACTCTTTAGACGTTTGATGCACTCAAAAGTCTTTGTAACATAATCAGGCGAGTAATTGGAACAAACTCCACTGCGAGGATCTTTCAATGCTTCAACAAGTCCTGGAATCTGAAATACAATAAAACCCCAACCATATCAACTGAAGTTTCTAAAATCATATCCATTGATAGTAATTCTGCCCAAAGGCAGGTCCTTTACTGCAATCATAGCATTTTCATGCTATGCTTGCAGCTTTACTAGGGAATTGTAGGTGTGGTAGCTTCCCGTTGCTTTCCACACTGGTGAAGGATGATGATGACGATGATAAGGGTGATGATGATGAGATGGCCATATGATTTCGGGGACTGTTTGGGCTTTAAAAGTTTTCCTGACATTTGTCTTACAAGTGAGGAAAAACCCCGATAAAAACCTCACCCAGAAAAACTGCCCTGACCGTGGATCGAACCCGGGCCCGTTGCGTGACAAGGCAGCACGCTACCTCGAGATCACAGCAGTGGACTAAAATCATATATGATACATAAATTCATTTGCTGCAAAAGAAAATCTTACCTTATTAAAATCCAGTTCTATACCAGTAGCAATGACCATGTAGTCATATTCCACCACATGACCCTTATTCGTCACTACCTTGTTGTGCCTAGGTTCAATCTCAACCACCTTATCCTTTATCCATAATGCATCTGTTGGTAATACTGATTTCATAGGTTTGTAAGACTGATCCAGCTTCTTCACACCACCACCAATCATTGTGAACATTGCTTGGTAGTAGTGACGCTAAAACATACATACATTTTCTGCATTAAATTATAGAGAAAAATATTAATATTCTACAGTTTATTGCTATTATTTTACTTTTTATCCATGACCATGACAAAGAGCACACATTTTCTAAATACTTTTCTTCTTATTATTTGACTCTACAGCTTCCCTCACATTTGAAAATATACTTTTTTCTAACATTATTTTATTTCACATGTGAAATAAAGTGCATTACCTCACTGTTTACAGCCTTTTAAAATGATTCATTACAATTGGACGATGTTATGTATCAACCAGCTAAGTGCCTTTTTTTTTTAATTTGAGATTTTGATGCCATCTGTTGCACTGGCTCATGAAGTAAGTATATGCACACTTTTAACACTAAGGGTCGTATGTTAGAACATTACTCTCTACTCAAATTACTTCCAATCACTAGTGAGCTGATTCACCGTGAGCAATTGCTGAGAACGAATTAACGGCCGACTTAACGGTCATGCACGAGAGTCGACGTTTTCATAATATTGGCAACGAATTACCCAGAATTCTCAGCGATAAAACCACTTCCGTTATTTTCGTCTGCTATAGAGGAATGCATTTATGCTTGCATCCCGCAAATAATACCGTATACAAACACGTCTGCGACACGCAATATTACGCCGATTCTCCTGTTCTTCCAGTTGAATTCTTTGGTAGACTCTATCAAATTCCTCTTCTCCGTGTATACCGAAAACATGATCGAAGTCTTCAAGGTCCGACATCTTGGATAAATGTTGGATAAAGCAGCAAAGTACATCGATTACCATCGGTTCCCTTCGGGATTTTAATTTGAGTTGCTCATTTAAGCTACCTCTGCAGGTAGCTTACAAATTTAACCAATTATTATCGCATGAACAGATTTCTGAGTAAGCAAAATCGTATTAGCATACAACTTGCTCAGCAGAGAAGGCATTTTACTGTCTAATGCGTCCAAACATGCGACCCTAAATCTTTAAATATAGTTTTATTATTAAAGAAAAATGTAAATGCCATCAATCCTATCAGAGATTCTGTATTGTAACAAACAGCTATGAAACTAGATCGTCATAAATGCTTATCTAAATTTTGCATCATGCAGCTAAGAACCAAATGTTCCCGCTCTTAGATTGTTTATGCATAATTAGGTATATTTTCGTATAAGTGATTATCAAGTCAGAAATAATTTAATTGCTCTTGCTAGAGCTTAAAATGTAAAAAAAGCTTTAAACATATTTTTCTTGAAGCTTACATAATGGTGCATAGCTGGTTGATGCATAACACCATCCAATTATAATGTACATTCAGAAGAGAAAGATTATAAAGAAAACACAACAAATCAGAAATAGAAACAGGAGAGACAGATTAAAAACAAAAGACTATTGAAGTTCATAGCCTACTGCTTTCTACTGCTTCTAACTGATCCAAAAAAAAGTATGTTGAAACTACAACTTTCAGAGATTTGTCAATACTTTTTGCACCACATCTTTCCTTAAAACATTCATATTCTTTACCATAAATAAGTAATTAAGTAATGACTTTTTGGCAGTTAACTTGGCAAATATTTCGAGCATCTCTCAAATGTCGTCTGGTAAACTTGCACTACTGCAATAACTCATTTTTCCATCATTCATATTTCCTAGAAACAAATTTGTTATTGATGTATCACCTTGGATACAATTCTTAGCAATTTAAAGTCTCCTATATCATTACCTATCTATATGTATATTGATTATAAAACCCATACTACGAAATCTTAATATATGATAATATATGATATAATATAATATAATATAATATATATAATATAATATATGATAACATATATTTGAAGAGAAAAATTTTTGCCTAGACCGAGATTCAAACCCAGGACCTTTGGCTTTCCGGGCCAAATGCTCTACCAACTGACCTACCGAGGCAAGTTGCGATCTAGATGCAAATTTTTCTCTTTATACGTTGTAATTCCCTCGTGCCAAATGCTTTGAAACCGTTGCTTCTATCTTTGCTTAGTTAAGAAGACATTAATTGGGAATTTAACACTACTTTATGAAGCTAGTAGGGCTTCTATTGATGTTTTTATTATTAATTTAACACTTCTCACTGAAGGATAAATTATATTTGAAGAGAAAAATTTTTCGCCTAGACCGAGACTCGAACCTGGGACCTTTGGCTTTCTGGGCCAAATGCTCTACCAACTGAGCTACCAAGGTGAGTTGCGATCTAGACCAAATTTTTCTCTTTATACGTTGTAATTCCCTCGTGTCAAATGCTTTGAAACCGTTGTTTCTATCTTTGCATATGGCGGCCTCTTAGTTAAGAAGACATAAAGTAGTGTTAAATTCCCAATTAATGTCTTCTTAACTAAGAGGACACCATATGCAAAGATAGAAGCAACGGTTTCAAAGCATTTGGCACAAGGGAATTACAACGTATAAAGAGAAAAATTTGCGTCTAGATCGCAACTCACCTCGGTAGCTCAGTTGGTAGAGCACTTGGCCCAGAAAGCCAAAGGTCTCGGGTTCGAGTCTCGGTCTAGGCGAAAATTTTTCTCTTCAAATATAATTTATCCTTCAGTAAGAAGTGTTAAATTAATAATAAAAAACATCAATAGTTTTAACATACTATTTCATTTTATATAAAATAATTGTTTCATTATGGTCATGGATAAAATTATGTATAGTATACTTTGCTCATCTAATTTAAGTATTTGACTGATGCCTCGTGCTTAAATCTTTACAATCACACAATAAAGATATATTCTTCACATATGTACCAAAAAAGCTATTATATTCACATTTAAAATTGCATTTTTTTAAATGGTAATGTGAAATTATGATTTCAACCCATACATTAAAAAAAATGCTAAAAACTTTAAAAAATTATTAGGACTCTACAGCCTGGCAACTTCAAGTAAAACCCTAGCTTGAAATCACTGGCGCTGTGTGTCAAGAATGCTAGAGAGAGAGAGGGTAGAGGAAGAGAGAAACATACTAATGTGGTATTACTGTATTACAGACAGCTACTGAGTGAGCTCAAATGATTTCGGCAACATAGATTTTCCTTAAGTATTTATGAGGAGTTCAATTGACAGTTTGTCAAACCTAATAAAAAAAATTGGTGATCAACAAGTCTGCTCCAATGCAATTGTTGTTGACTCTCTCTCGAATGCATTCAAGGAAGAAGTGAAGAAATCATTATTGTGGTAATACTGTGTAGGGTTTGTTCTTCTAGCAGTGAAAGGAATTGGTGCCTCACAGAGTGAAACTTACTTACTTACTCACTGGCACTATCAAACTCATAGGTTCATGGCCACACAGACATAAGCTCTCCATACATCCTTATCCTGAGCTAATGCTTTTCAATCATTCCCTGTATAATCTACTTCTCTCAAATCATAGTTAATTTTATTCTCCCACCTCATTCTTGGTCTACCAACTGGGCATTTTCCCTCTGGCTTTCCTGCAAGAAGCTTCCATGCAAGTCTTTCACTCCCCATACGTGCAACATATCCTGCTCATCGCAGTCTACGAGACTTAACTGTTCTTATTATATCTGGCTTCCTATAAAGACCATGTAGTTCATTGTTATGCAGTCTTCTCCATTCACCTGTCTGTTCATCTCTCTTTGGTCTAAAAACTTTCCTAAGTACTTTATTCTCAAATACTTGTAATCTCCTTTCCTCCCTTGAAGAAAGAGTCCATGTTTCGCACCCATACAATATAACTGGTAGAATAATAGTTTTATATCTTTTCAGTTTAACTTTTTTGAAAGGAGTTGGGACATCAAGAGTCTCTGCAATGCATAATAGCACGCATTTCCAGAATTGAGCCTATGTTTAATTTCATTGTGCATCTCATTCCTATTTGTGATTATTGTTCCTAGGTATTTGAATTCAGCCAATTCCTCAAAATTTCCCTCATTTGTCATTAGCTGTCCATTTCCATTATATAATGTATTTCTACGTGTGACCATATATTTAGTTTTATTGATATTTACTTCCAGTCCTAATTTCTTAGTGTTACTCAACAGTGTGTGTGTGTGTGTTGTCCTTTAGTATCTCCTCGCTATTGGCCAATAGTACTACATCATCAGCATAAACCGAGTGAAACAGAGAGAAGATCAGTAGTTCACATATTTTCTGGGGTTTTACTTGAAGTTGTCAGGCTTTAGTAATTTAATTGGACAGACAAGAAAACAAATCAATGAGTCCTAGATGAAACAGAAGAAGATAGCCACTAATATTTAAAGTCAATGGTAAAAAATTTATTTTTTGATTATATTTCATTAAAACAATTTTAAGGTAAAATTTTTAGGAAAAAATTCAAAGGGAGATCAAGGAGGATTGTTTTGGAAAATATAACAAAAGCTATGTCGCCAAGATTATCAAGAAAAAAACAGCTGAAAGAAGAGAAAAATGGTTTCTGTGGAAGAAAATTATGAGTAATTAAAAAAACATTTAAATATTTTTTTAATTATTATTTAAAACTGAAATTATCTTACCTTATAATAATGATATACTATTTATTATAAACTATAATTTGTTCCTAATTATAAATGATTATACTCTCTATAGCAGGGGTCACCAATTAGATTTCATAGAGGTCCATTTTCAAAGTAGTAAATTCAGTCGAGGTCCGGAACTACAGTTGATTAAACATTCAAGCTTTTGAACTTTTATAGGAATTCTGACCTGACCCAGAGGTTTATCGGTCCATCAACAGAGGGAAGAAGTGGCTCTTCCAATCAACATAACATCAGTCGTCAAGAAGGTACTGAGGATGGGACCGCAATGGTCTTGAAATTGCGATCTACTTAGAAGATTAATTATGAGGAGAGGTATGAAACATTTAATTTTATCTTAAATTCAAACTTGTATTAAATTAATATAAGGAAATTATTTAAATTATGTTATAGGCATGAATTGCACAAATTAAACAAAACCATGGTAAATACTAGAAGGATATAGCACAATAGTACACAGTTATTAAATCTAATAATTATTAATAAGTTTATAATACATTTAACCCTCAGGGGTCCTCATCTAGGGGATATGTGGATGCCGACCACAAGGTGCCCAAGCTGAGCAAAACATTTCTTCCACTCACTTGTGTTTTGCACTCTTTTAACTTTACTATCTAACCTCTCTTGGTTAACTCTTGTTTTTTTCGACCCCGACGCTATTAGGGCATCCGAGGGCTAAGGAGTCTTTCCTTTCTTCCATTTCTCCTTTCCTTTATTTTATTTTCTTCTCCAGAAAAGCCTGACCAGAGGCTATAAGATGGCAGCCCCATCACTGGTCTTGCCTTCCTTTGGCCAGCAACCAATCGAAGGGACTATTATTATGCTTTCAAGTCTTATATGAGAATTTCCCGAGGTACGCTGGAGGGAAAATTTTCTATAGGATCGTAACAGGCCTTGGCCAAATACTTGGAAGGAAGAAGAAGAAGATAATACATTTAACATATGGTTAGAGAATTACAATCAACAAATCAACAAATTGTACACCTAAGTCAAGCTATTAAAGACAGTTTCAACAGAAAAGAAGATAGTCTGGCAATGTTTGTTGATTTCCAAGGAGCATATGACTCTATTTGGAGATATAAATTATTAGAAAAAATGCAGACTTTAGGTATTCAAGGGAATATGCTACTCTGGATCAGAAATTTTCTCATCCAACGGTTCATCGCTACAAAGTATAATAATCACCTCTCTAAATACCAACAAACACATCGAGTTTACCACAGGGTTCTGTACTCAGCACCATTCTCTTCAATATCTACATTAATGATCTACCTAAGCATATAGAAAAGCTCGAAACAAAAACCCTACTTTTTGCTGATGATGTTGTAATATGGGTCTCCAAACCGAAAAACCAAGGTCAACAATTAATAACCATAGCCCAACAATCACTAATACAGTTAGAGAATTGGACATCCCAGAACTTAATGAAGATAAATATACAAAAGACAAATTATCAACTATTTACATTAAGAAAGAAACCACTACCCATCACTCTGAAATTGGAGGGTGAATTATTAACTCAAACACATGAAGCAAAATATTTAGGAATAACTCTGGACACAAAATTAACATGGAAGAAACACATAGAGAATATATGTACAAAGATAGAAACAAGGTTACCATTATTAAAACGATTAGCAGGGAAAAAGTGGGGTTGCAACACACAAACCCTAAACCACCTTCTACCAAATGTACATAAAACCTGTACTTCATTATTGTGAAGAAATCCTAGTAACTACTAAAGTGGAAAAACTTAATAAATTGCAGAACCAAATCCTCCGCCTGATAACAGGAGCCGTTAAAACAACACCAATCACTGCCATGCAAATCTTAACAAATAACCCAAACATAGCATTTGAAATTGAGAAAACAGCAATCACACAGTATGGAAAAATTTTAAGGCTACCCCATAATAACTGGACCCAAAGAAAACCACAAGTATGTTTAAAAACTCAGCAAAGCTTCTTAAGCATAGTACAAGAAATCATAAATTGCAACTTCCACATTCAAAAGAAAATATGCAGTTGAGAAACAACCCTCTAGAATTTTTGGAAATTGAATATAACCTTCATTTAACAGAAGACATCAAGAAATCTGAAACTCCTCCATATATTTTAAAACAAATGTCACTGGAAATAATAAATCTAAGAAACCCAGCTCCTGAATGGATACATATTTTTACAGATGGCTCCAGCCCACTAAATGACGGTGGCACTGGTGCTGGTGCAGTATGTCCACTTTTTTCCTTTTATCGTAAACTAAACACAAATTCAACAAACTTTGATGGCGAAATTCTAGCAATTTTCTTAAGTTTGATGTTTTTATTATTAATTTAACATTTCACAATGAAAGATAAATTAAATTTGAAGAGAAAATTTTTTTTCGCCTAGACCGGGACTCGAACCCGGGACCCTTGGCTTTCCGGGCCAAGTGCTCTACCAACTGAGCTACCGAGGCGAGTTACGATCTAGACGCAAATTTTTCTCTTATATACGTTGTAATTCCCTATCGCCAAATGCTTTTGAAACCATTGTTTCTATCTTTGCAAATGGCGGCTTCTTAGTTAAGAAGACATTTATTGGAAATTTAACATTACTTTAAAAGCCAGTAAGGCCTCTAATGATGTTTTTATTATTAATTTAACATTTCTCAATGAAACATAAACACTAAATTTGAAGAGAAAAATTTTTTTTCGCCTAGACCGGGACTCGAACCCGGGACCCTTGGCTTTCCGGGCCAAGTGCTCTACCAACTGAGCTACCGAGGCGAGTTACGATCTAGACGCAAATTTTTCTCTTATATACGTTGTAATTCCCTATCGCCAAATGCTTTTGAAACCATTGTTTCTATCTTTGCAAATGGCGGCTTCTTAGTTAAGAAGACATTTATTGGAAATTTAACATTACTTTAAAAGCCAGTAAGGCCTCTAATGATGTTTTTATTATTAATTTAACATTTCTCAATGAAAGATAAATTAAATTTGAAGAGAAAATTTTTTTTTCGCCTAGACCGGGACTCGAACCCGGGACCCTTGGCTTTCCGGGCCAAGTGCTCTACCAACTGAGCTACCGAGGCGAGTTACGATCTAGACGCAAATTTTTCTCTTATATACGTTGTAATTCCCTATTGCCAAATGCTTTTGAAAACCATTGTTTCTATCTTTGCAAATGGCGGCTTCTTAGTTAAGAAGACATTTATTGGAAATTTAACATTACTTTAAAAGCCAATAAGGCCTCTAATGATGTTTTTATTATTAATTTAACATTTCTCAATGAAAGATAAATTAAATTTGAAGAGAAAATTTTTTTCGCCTAGACCGGGACTCGAACCCGGGACCCTTGGCTTTCCGGGCCAAGTGCTCTACCAACTGAGCTACCGAGGCGAGTTACGATCTAGACGCAAATTTTTTCTCTTATATACGTTGTAATTCCCTATTGCCAAATGCTTTTGAAACCATTGTTTCTATCTTTGCAAATGGCGGCTTCTTAGTTAAGAAGTTAAGAAGACATTTATTGGAAATTAACATTACTTTAAAAGCCAATAAGGCCTCTAATGATGTTTTTATTATTAATTTAACATTTCTCAATGAAAGATAAATTAAATTTGAAGAGAAAATTTTTTTCGCCTAGACCGGGACTCGAACCCGGGACCCTTGGCTTTCCGGGCCAAGTGCTCTACCAACTGAGCTACCGAGGCGAGTTACGATCTAGACGCAAATTTTTCTCTTATATACGTTGTAATTCCCTATCGCCAAATGCTTTTGAAACCATTGTTTCTATCTTTGCAAATGGCGGCTTCTTAGTTAAGAAGACATTTATTGGAAATTTAACATTACTTTAAAAGCCAGTAAGGCCTCTAATGATGTTTTTATTATTAATTTAACATTTCTCAATGAAAGATAAATTAAATTTGAAGAGAAATTTTTTTTTCTTAAGTTTACAAAATCTTTTATATCACATCCAAAAATTTACAAAAGTTGTAATTCTATGTGACTCCGAAGCAGCCATTCTCGCTATAACACGAGACACAACACCCAAAAGCATCAAAATTATTGAATGTCACAAAATGATAAAACAGTTATCCCGTCTACATAAAAACATTGTACTACAATGGATTCCGGTCCATTGTGGAGTGACAGGCAATGAAATAGCCGATTTTCTAGCCAAGAAGGGTAGCAAAATTGTTTCAAACCCAACTTCTACTCCAGTTTCCTTTCACTCTATCAAAAGAATTATCTCAAATAAATATATCAATAAACTTAGAGAAGAATACACCACCAAAACATCTGGAAAGGAATGGGAAAATCTACAAGCTTATGACATTACTACATTACAAAGAAAATCCGCAGTAGCAACATTCAGACTGCTAACGGGACATGACTGCTTGAATAAACACCTACATAGAATTGGCATAACAGATTCACCTAAATGCCCTTTTTGCAATTTAAATGAAGATATGGAAAGAAACCATCTCCTCCGTTGTCCAGCTTTTGTAGAAGAGACCAGCCTTTCTGCTAAATATTGGAGTGCAAGAGAGCGAATGATTTCATTATCAAGTGCTCGACATTAGATACCAACCAACCAACATATGGTTAGAATATATCCACCTCACAAATTTTGTGTTTTTTACGATACCAGGTTAAAACCTGAATCCCGTTCATCTTCAGTCAAATCACCGACCATAAGCAGTACTACCAACCGAGCCAACAATAATATCATAACATAAAATTTAGTAAATTGATTTTATTTTATGTTTAACCGGTTTTAAAATGTTGTATCGATATTTAACCGGTCTGGAAACCAAAGTCCCAGGGTCTGGATCCAGACCACAGTCCACAATTGGTGACCCCAGCTCTATAGCTATGAGCATTTCGTAATGAAAAATCTTCATCCTGGTCAATTTTGTAACACTTTTAGAAGATTCTGGGCTATAAGGTCGTGATCCATAACTGGTGCTTCTTCCAGAAGTTTCTACCTTTCCTACAGAAGGTATCTTCAGTGACAAATTCTTCTAAGTGGTGTTACCTGATTGGAAGCTCGGCTGTGCTACCAAATAGGAACTCCACCTAGAAGAACTCACCATTAAAGATGCCCTCCATAGCCAAGAGAGAAACACCAGTTAAGACCACGGCCTTATAGCCTGGAATCTTCTAAAACCATGACTAAAGCCTATATTCTATAACTTTCTAACTGTTTTTATGTGGACACCATATTTTTATACTTATTTGGTTAAGTCATCTATACAACATCCTTTATGAAAGAAGGACCACATCTGTCTTTAGCAAATCTATCGGATCTAGCCAGAAGATCACTGACCTCTGACTATCCCCAAATCAATCACCCATGGAACAATCCTCAATGCCATGACAGGTCAACATCATTAATAGTGAGTGGAGAACATATTTTTAATGACTCACCTCATATAATTTCAAATTTCTTTGATACCGGCAGTTTCAGACAATATCTTGTCCCTCTTCAGTCATGGCTTCCACTGATGAAATTCTGTGGTTGTTGATTTCTCTAAGGACATCACCTCTTGTGCTGCCATCAGAATTTCATCAGTGGAAGCCATGACTGAAGAGGGACAAGATATTGTCTGAAACCACCGGTATCAAAGAAATTTGAAATTATATGAGGTGAGTCGTTAAAAATATGTTCTCCACTCACTATTAATGATATAACCTCATAATGTTTACTTCCCAATATTAATTTAAATATAGTCAACATTATGAAATATAAGACAGACTAAAAAAGAAAGGTATTACAGTACTGTAATGACCATAAGAAAATGTACCTTTATATTCGGTAAAAATTCTAATAAACAGACTAAAAAGATCAGAAATCAAAGAAAAATTAAATATTGACAGCATCAATAAATCATAGTCAACTATTTAAAACTCCTGTGTCAGATTCATCAATACATGAAGCTGTGAGTTTGTTCCACCAAAGAAATAGTGATGGTTGCATGGCTAACCTTCAAAATAAGATGTATAAATGCTAATCAGATGCCCCAGTTTTATCAGGACAGTCCCAATTTTCACATAAATGTCCTGGTATCCCAAGAAAATAATTTGGAACATATAATTGTTCCGGTTTTGTTGAAATTCACTGTAGGAAGATACAAATATATGTATTTTTACACTAAGAACGAGCAGTGCTTAAGGCTACTCAATTAATAATAATAGTTGGTTTACTACAGTTTGGTTATTGTTAATTTACCTAACGGAATTTATTGACATGGAACTTTAATTATTACAATTATGGTTACCCCTCTCCATCCTTTAACTTCTTCCATTATAATTCTCTATTAATCAACAAATAACTCTACCATCTCATGGCAGTCTCTATAAATATGCTCCCTCATCTTCTCCAAATTCAAGTCTCCTTCCTGGCCATGAGTAATGACATAAGCATCAGACTGGCATGATTGTTTTATAATACATTACAGGTTAATTTATTTGATGCAGGGGGCCTTTAAAGATATTAATAACTTCTACTACTGCAATAAGAAAAGATAAGAGGTAATATTAAGGTAATAATATTCGTAGGACTATTTTTCTCATAGACCAATAATTTTGCCTCTTCCTGTTGATAATTTTGCCTCTTCCTGTTTGTAATCTCCACAAATTAACCTCTTTGACATGGGTATCGATTCAACAATGTACGATTGATATGGTACAGCTAGAAATGCCAAAACAACTTCAAAAATTAACAACAACAAAATTAAAAAAAAGGTTAGTTCTGTTGCTCTAAAAAAATGTATTAAATGTTCTATAATGAATCTGCATTATTGTTAATAGTTATTTCTCAATCATCTGTTATTGATTTCTCCCAAGCCCAAAGATATTTAACAGTAAAGATATGCTATTTATAACTATACAGCCAGCTTAGAAATCGCCCGGAAGTAAGATCGGAATACACAACCTCACATTTGGTGAATATTAAACATTATAATTATTTTTAGCTTCTGATGTTGCATTATTCGCTAAATAGTCACTCCAAATCCAATGGGAGGTTGAGTTTTTCATTAGACAAAATCACTCGCGACTTTGTCACTCGTGATTTTATTCGAAAAACACAACCTCTTGTTAGATTACTGTTGATAATTATATAGTTTAATTAGTGGGAGTGTTGTTATATTTATTAATAGAACATTTTTTTGAAAATGTCTAGATAAGTTAAAATAAAATCATTAAAACAAGTCAGAATTCATACCTCGCCTCACATTTTGTTGATTCTTGTGAACTGGTTTCAGAAGTTAAACTATTCCCTTTCTCAACTAACATCTGACTAGCAGTTGAGAAAGGAAGCAGTTTAACTGGTCCTCAAGAATCAACAAAATATGAGATGAGATGTGTATTATATTAAATAAACTCGTAGTGTTACTTCCTAAAAAAGTTAAAGTAACTCAAGTGATGAGGTAAAGTATAAACACAAGCGTCCTGCATTTTTCTCTGAGAAATCTGATAAGCCTATAAATATAGAACTCCAATAGTTTGTGTGTTATATGCAAAGAGGAGAGTTCAATCATGAATGGATATCATTTCACAAAAACCTCAGCACTTCAAAACTTTTGGCACCAACCTACACCAAAATTGTTCTGGGAAATATGAAGGAGAATTTAAGATCCTGGACATTATATAACTACTACAACTACTGCAATGAATATTGCTGATTGGTACAAAAAAATGTTCACTTTAATCTGCTTTTGTTTTTTAGCTGGTTTTATAAAATAAAGAAATTTACTAAATAATGCCTTACTACCTTAAGGGACCCCAGTACTTATTTGGGTTAATTTTTTTTTTCTTTTTGCTTAAAAAATCCAGGAATGTATGTTTTATTGATGTATAATATTATTTTGTTGATTTTGGACATTTAAACCCATAAAAATTGATTTTTAAGATAGTGTCCCTATGTTCTGCTAATGTGCACATTTTTTTTTTTTGCATTTTTCCATAACTTGTATTTTTTTTTTGTATTTTGGTACACTTTTCTCTGAAACTATGAAAGATAGTAAAATAATTTTTGGTATGGATATGCAGTTTAATGAGCTCTATAATAATAAGATAAATTTATCTTTGTGATATTGATAGTATTTTAAATTTTAAAAAAAAATGTATGCAAATTTTTTTACAAAAAAAAAAGTTTTGTCTTCCAATTATTTTAAAATAAATTACAATCCATATCAGAACACAAGCAAATCTTATTAGTGTCACATGGACTATGGACAATAATATACTAAATTTTGGAAACAAATGGATAAGCAGTTTTTGAGAAAAATGTACCAAGACAATTATTTTAAGAAGTTGCACCATTTATTTTCATTTTTTTGTATTTCAAATTACTCATGAAGAAATGTGTCTAAAAAGTTAACCAGAGTGCCATTGTGTTAAAAAAAGACTTGTTTAATTAGTGACATCATTTTTATGCACATAACTTAAGAATAAGCTGGAAAAAATAATTTTTGTATGTTGCATATTTTTAAACCAAATTGCAAGGAACTTAGTACCGGGTGCCCTTAAGACTTGTAGTTTACTGTGACAATTAGTAACTTATTACTTATAAAAAATGTGAGAAACTTATAGTATTTTAAACATAAAAAGCAGATATGTAAAGTTTAAGAATGTCACAGATTAATTTAGTAAAAACATATATGTAAAATGTTGCAATGCTGTAGTGTATTTAACCCTTTAGGTGCCATGAGCTGATTGGATCGGCTCTAATGCTTCTGTCCATTACCTGCCACACAATATACTTAAACTACTTGCAAAGCCGGTCACATCGGCGGGTGCGATTTAAATCTCTGACACAAGAGATTTTACCACTGGCATGCAGAGGGTTAAAACACATTTTCTTGAATATAAAGAAGTGTGAGCTTAAATGTAAAACTAAAAAAGAGAATATACAATTAACTAATATTGTTTATATATTAAATTTGGGAATTTTTAACATTATGAGGTTCAATTAATAATAATTAAATGAATCGTGATTTTTTCTTACCTCATACATCTATGTTTCTTAAACACAGCACTGCAGTATCGGCGACACTTTGTCGTCATCGTCAGCTGTTTTCACGACTGTCAATTTTTTCTCCTTTTTGCCGGTAATTATCTAGACTGCCATCTGGTGTTCTTTTTAAGGAATTCCTCTTCAAACTGCCATCTGGCGATGACGACAAAGTGTCGCCGATACTGCAGTGCTGTGTTTAAAGAAACATAGATGTATGAGGTAAGAAAAAATCACGATTCATTTAATTATAACTAATATTGTATTTATGATGCAACTAATTACTAATCATTCTACTCATTATAGTCAGAGGTTGTGTTAGCATTAATGTCAATTTGGAAACTGGCACAAGTGCAATACCAGGTAATTATTTTACTCTATTTAAAAACCTAATTACAATTTAATAATAGAGAAGAAATTAAGTCTAGCACTGAATGTATTTATTTAGATACAAAATCAGACCAGTCAAGAACTAATACAATAGAAATTAAAAACAGAATCACATAAACAAAAAAATACAAGTATATAGAACCAAAGTCCAGAGTACTGGAACAAATGGTACTGAAGTTTGACAAATTCCTACCACGGAAACAAAAATAATGTTAAGTGCAGAAACTAATATTTTGAGATCAGTTGGAAAATTTAGAATGGAAAAAAATCTGAAATACACAAATACAGGAAATCATGAGAGTGCTATATGTACATAATTTAATACTTTTTTGTTATACATTTCTTGCTATTTCATTAAAACTCAGTTAGATTTAGCCTTGGATAACAGTGAAAATTGAATGGAAATAGATTGAAACTATCTTAGAAAATTAAGACATCTCAGATGACATTGTAGTAACTTCCTGCCTCATTGCTAGAGAATCTGTTGCCAATATATCTCGTTATATCTGTGCAATATGTGTGTGTGTTCTAATACCACCCACTGTACTGTTTGTGCTTTGGGTTATACACTGGGCAAATAGGTGGCATTAATTTATACACCACTCCGAAAGACCACTTTTACATAGATGATGTATTCTTGCATTGTGTACAGAGAAGAGTGTAGAATGAGAGTATATTTGTGTTATATTAAAGTGTGTTGTGTGAGAGATAATAATGAAAAGAAGGGAGAAGGTGAAACCCAGTGCCGGAACGCAGCCTACTCCTGTCAGAAAGCACGAAAGGGGCTGCCACGCTTAACATTCCCACCCTACCTACGAATCGCTTTAAACAGCACCATACGCCTTCTCAATACATGTACTGTGGAGAGGTTTACAATTTAATGCAAAAATCTGGTGTACAATCTAGCAATTAAAATTGTACACCACCACCTCTACTGGCCCCAAGATTAGAAGTTTTGTAATTAAATTAATTTGACAATTAAAATTTTCAACCCTACCGGGTATCAAACCCAGGCCTGCTAGTCAGGAAGCAGGCATGCTACCACCTTAGCCAGCATGGCAGACTGTGTGAAATTTATAATGGGTAATTTGAAGTATGAGAGGCACTTGGTCCTAACTTATTCAAAATAATTAAATTTGATTCACAATGAATGGATATAAGCTCTCCATTTATCCCTATCCTAATGTTTTCCAATCATCCCCTGCATAATTTAATAATTTACCTTGCTCAAATCATGGTTTATATTATTCTCCTGCCTCATTCTTGGATTCTCAATAATGAGTTAATGAGTGAGTGGGTGAGTGAGTGATCCCGTTCATCCCACTGAGGGGACATTGTTACTTCCCTAATGGAAAGTTTCTTAATCAGGCTAATTTAATTATGCTTATTTCCCTACATATGTCAGCAGGGGCATCACCTCGAAGAGACACATCTAGTAGGAAACTAAGGTATTACTCAGATGGATGAAGGTCAGTTAAATTTTGTTTAGAGATATTTTATTCGCACTTGAGGTTCTTCTACGTATCTAAAAATCTTCAAACTTGGGACACATGGCTTAAAGTCCCTTCTGAAGAACTTTCCCTTAGATTTTTCCATCATAAAAGAACAGTTAAGTCTCGTAGACTGCAATGATATGTGGCACGAATTGGGAATGAAAGAATGTGCATGGAAGTTTCTTGTAGGAAAACCAGAGGGAAAAGGCCCAGTTGGTAGACCAAGAATGAGGTGGGAGAATAACATTAACTATGATTTGAGGAAGTAGATTATACAGGGAATGATTGGAAAACATTAGCTCAGGATAGGGATGTATGGAGAACTTATGTCCATGTGGCCATGATATGGGTTCGATAGTGCCAGTGAGTTACTTAATTAAAAATCCATCAACCCTGGCTGGATTTGAATCCATGACATTCAAATAATAATTTAAAAATTAGCAAATTGTTCATCTGGCAATACATGATCAGATGAAACATAAGTTTGGATTGCATTTTATTAAATTGATATTTGTAGGATGCAAGAGAAATGATGTAAATCAATAATCTAAAGCACTGTTAAAAAACAAGAACATTTCTCAACTCAATGTAAGAAAACACATTTCCGATAGCATTATCTAACAGAAACATAATTTCTGTAATCAGGATTAGAAGTGCTAGAGCATTGCAAAAAATAAGTCACTACTACTGATAATTACTTAACTTCTTTCTTAAAATGAATCAATAAGATAAGTGTCTAGCAGTAAAGATAACAGCACAAATCTAGGGATTACGACACTATGTAAATAAAAAATCTTTGTTTTTATTCACATACAAGTTAAAGTGAAACTTACATTAAGTGATTCTTATGAAAGCTTGAGAAAATTTATCAAAATCTTTAAGCAAGTAATATATATTTTTCTGATATACAGTAGAATTTCAAATATCTAGAATTCTTTGCAGGCTTTCACGGCAGGTGTCCTGATTCTTAAAAATCATCTTCCAGGCTAAATGATCATTGAACTTTTATAGGAAAAAATCACTATGAGGTTTAATTTAAGATTAAATTAAATGCTTCATATCTACCTTATATCTAGTCTTCTATGTAGACCGTGATTTCAAAGCCTTGGTGGCTTCATCTTCAGTACACTCTCCTTAACTGATGATATCAGTCAGAAAGTGGAAGTGGTTCTTCTAATCGACATAACATCAGTGAAGGAGAGGGTATTGAAGATGAAGCCGCCAAGGCTTTAAAACCACGGCCTACGTTAAATTTAGAGTAAATCAAAATACATTATAAATATTAATTGTATTGTATTTATAACATGTAATCGTTTATGTATATTGTAATTTAGATGTAAGACTAATGTACATTAGTACAAAAATCAACTTGTACTCGTCTTTATCAAATAATGGCTCGACCAGTCCTATGTTATGGGAGTGAAGCGTGGACTATAAGGATGAGAGATGAAAGCAGACTAACAGCTTGTGAGATTAAATTTATGCGCCGAACGGCTGGCTACACCAAATGATCGAAATGAAATGTAGAAATCCTTCAAGAACTTAATGTGTCACCAATACTGGACTACATCTCCAGATATCAGCTAAACTGGAAGGAACATGTCTCAAGAATGGCTAGATCCAGGATCCCCAAGGCAATAATGAACTACTGTCCAAATGGGAAACGGTCACTTGGTCAACCTATGAAAAGATGGCATGAAAACCGCTTTCTCAGGCCATAACAGTTCTTCTAGGACTAATACCTGGCAGGATGATGATGATGATGTAACACTATTTTTTTTTGTATTTTTTAAAACCTGGTTGAGTGGCAGACAAGGCCTTAAGGCCTTAACTCTGCCAGGTAAAATAAAGCTAAAATAAAGCTATTATTATTATTGCGTAGAAGATTGGATATGAGGTGAGGTATGAAGCATTTAATTTCATTGTCTAATTTTAATAAAACTTGACATTTTGTCTACTGCTACAATGAATTATCAGGAAACTGCTCGTCCTCATGGGTCAAATAAGGAATGATTCCAATGGTGTACCACCTATAAATAGAGGGAATGTTTCCAGTATCCAATTAGTCTATAGCCAATAGCTGATGAGATCACAGAAGGCAAAGCCAGTCTCCTGATTACGTCTACCACAGAAATAGACAAAATGTTAAGTTTTATTAAAACTAGACAAGTTAATAAGTTACATTAGGAAATAACATTATGAAGTTCTTTTTAATTAATAAGGTGATTCCGGAGTCATCTTACATCATTATTTGTTGTGTTCTATTTGAACTAGTTTTGGTCTACATCATAGACCGAAACTACTTCATATAAAACACAACAAATTATGATGTAAGATGACTCCAGATTCACCTAATTTACAAGACAAGTTACATAAGTAAAACTAGACAAGTTATTTAGGTTTAAAAAAAATTATCACCTCACCTTATATCCTTCTTCTGAAAGACATGACAACGGTCATGAAAGTACTAATGATGTAACCTAATTAGGTATCGAAACCAATCTAAGAAGAAAAAGAAAATGAGGTGAGGTGATACAATTTTTCTTAATTAAATAAAACCTCATAGTGTTAATTCCTAAAAAGTTCAAAAGTTAAGTTTTAACTGTAAATATTTTATTAGTTTTTTAATTATGGGTGACCGACTGTTTTTATAATGCATGCTCCATTATAATTCCTATCTTTCCCTCCTTCAATAATATCACTCACCAACCTCCAGCCCACATTCCTTCCATGACCATACTCACTTATTTAATATTAAGTCTAATTATATTTGAAGAGAAAAATTATACGCTCAGACTGGGGTTTGAACCCAGGCTCAACCAACTGAGCTATCTGAGAAACCCCAATCTAAAAGCAAATTTTTCTCTTATATAAGCTGTTAATTCCCGTGCAAAAAATTTGCATTTAGATTGGAGTTTCACAAATAGTTCTGTTGGTAGAGGATTTGCCTAGAGTGTGAAAGGTCCTGGGTTCAAACCCAGTATGAGCGTATAATTTTTCTCTTCAACTATAATTTATCCATCATTGAGATGTATAAAATGAATAATAAGAAAATTAAATCTAATTACTTGTACAAGAGAAAATACGAAATATATATGCATTACACACTTAATGTGAACTCAAAAAATAATTAACTATTTATTTAGGCTAAAATATATGTATTCCAAGTATTTTGCAGCTGGTGCAGAATGTGACACAAGACTAAACTATTTAAACTTAATGATCTGATATTTTAAATTTGTACTTTCTTAAATTATTATATCAGTCATTCACCATAATTTTAGAAGGTGATACATGTGATCTTTTATGGCTCGAAAAAAAAATTGCTTTCTGTTTCCAGAAAATTGTGAACTTCATCCCATAGATTCACATCATGCAGTAGGAGGATTAAGTCATCATTAATACTCAAATATAACTTTTTTTATTATCATAATTATCATAAGTAATGCCACGAGTGATTTCCAAATTATCGATAAATTCACGACTCACGAAGTGATGAGTGAATTTATCTAGAGAATTTGGAAATCAAGAGTGGCATTTGTTAGGACTATTTAATGAATAAAATTAAGCTGTTTACTCACAAATCTTTATTTAACTATAGTTATTTTAAAATATTTATATATTTAATGTAAATGGTGATGTTTGAAAACAAATGAGAAACGATAGGTATGCTTCATCTGCTTCTTTTGTTTATCACTGCAACCAGATCATACAATTTATTGCCAAAGGAACGCAATATCGTAAGAATGCTCTCTAGTGGAGAAAAAATGAAACATCAAACTGTATATTAATTCATTTCTGATGTCATATGAGTAAATATGACAATTATATTTTTCTGGATTATTACCTGGGAAAAAATACATTTAAGAAAGTGCAAACAGTGGTTTCTTTTTTTGGTGGTATAATAAATTGCTACAAATGTTTTTATATTAACTCCTGCAAGCGCTATGTGTTGACATCTATGCACTATATATACAATCTGGTAGCTCAGTCACCGTAAAATAATGGTCAGACCTGTTCAAAATATTAAAAAGGAGGAGCTTTCTTTAATATGGTAAATTTAACACTGATAAATATTTCGTGAAACACGACTCTGATTGGTTGTAAAACAGAAATCATTGAAACGTGATTGGTCATTGACTCCCATTTGGGGCATGAGTTAAATAGTCATTCTAATTAACCCAAATAGAATTACATCATAACCGTACTTACAGAAAAGTGGTGCACACACAGAACACCAGTCATGTGACTTTAGAATTTACCATAAAGTAAAATAAGCTGGGATAAAATTCCCTACTTTCACAAAAGTTATGAAAATCTAGTAGGAAAATTATTGTGCCAAAATACAACTCTAATTAATTATTCTGTATACTTCAAAATCTGTTGTGATTTTAGTTAAATTTAAACCAGTACACAAAATATCTCTATTAGGTTTTTAGCATTGTATTCAACCCCGACACTATTAGGGCATCCGAGGGCTAGGGAGTCTTTCCTTTCTTCCATTTATTCTTTTCTTTATTTTATTTTCTTCTCCAGAAAAGCCTGACTAGAGGCTATAAGATGGCAGCCCCGTTACTGGTCTTGCCTTCCTTTGGCCAGCAACCATCAAAGGGACTATTATTATGCTTTCAAGTCTTATACAAGGGCGAAGATCTCTGGGCCAAACCTATGAAAAGCTGGAGGGAAAATTTTCTATAGGATTGTAATAGGCCTTGGCCTAATACTTGGAAGGAAGAAGAAGAAGTATTGTATTTTTTTTCTGATGGAAGGGAGCTACCCTACCACATCAACCCCCAACCTGGAGGACCAGGGTTTTTTTTTCAGGTGTCCATCCTTAGATCAGTTGCTTTCACTACAGCTAAGAGCCTTATCTGCCCTTAATAAAGAAGAATTTGACAGAAAAGATAAGATGAAATGATCCCATACTCTAATATCATCGGGGTTGGAAAACAACAAATGTTCAGTCCAGAGAGACTGGATAGGAAAGATAAAAAAGAGGTATGGTATGGTATGAATGTGGAAGTAATACCGTATCAGTCAATATCTCACCTTGCTGACCAGTGCGATTTGTGAATAGCCCATCCCGTCAGTTCACCACATAAGTTATATGGTTACTAACAGCTGCACCACGTAAAGGTGAGATTGGACACTAGGAAGATGTGCAGGTTGGTTCCTCTAAGTCTTAGAATTTAACGCTATTAGAGGCTCTCCTCCCTCTTAGCATCTTCCCTTTTAAAATTCGGTAATTAAGATGGTATGGACATGTCCAGCGAATGGAAGAGGATTGGATACCAAAATGTGTTTTGGAATGGAAACCTGAGGGAAGACGAGGAAGACCTAAAACCTCCTGGAGTCAGGGAATACATGAAGGAGTAACATCTACAATCAGGAAATTGGATGGACAGACAAAATTGGCTATTAGGAAACGGACGATGTCAAAGACATTAATCAATCGATGATCTATCTACACAAAATATACATCAAGATGTTTTAGAAAGAATACTTACATCAGCTGGTTCTATGACAATGACTTTGTTCTTTCCCAGTTTTGACGAGAATTTGGCAGCAATACTGCAACCTCCTGCTCCACCCCCTAACACTAACAATCTGCAACTGTAAAAACACAAATAATTTCATTATCATCCATCCAAATATTAGTCCTTGAAGAACTGTTACAAAAGAAACACAGGCATTCTCAAGCATTTCTTTCTCATATGACCCAAGAATTTCTTGCCATTCCCTTATCTATAAAATACTTTACACATCATCGCCTAATTATTTATCATGCCGCTTCATCAGACTATCCGACACACATAATCTTGACACTCAATCCCATCAGCACATTGTCCTTTATATCCCTCCTCATCACACTGTGTATTATTCATTATCTTTTACAGTCTCACTTACCAAAACATGGAATTCCCTTCTGTCCTATTTCAGAGGCTGTCAAACTATAACATCCTTCAAAAACAAATTAAATAATGATTTAATAACAAACTAATTTATACACCTCACTGATAGTAATCTTGTAACAATTAATAAATTTAATTATTTATGGAAATAATATTAAGATTAATAAATATTTTCATTTGTTTTGTTTTAAATATTGTATAATCGTAAAATTAGTTTTCTATATGTCATTAATTTTCTTTGTTTTCTATATACATTAGACAGAGACAATTTAATTTATCTTGCTTGAACACATTTTATTATTAGTTTTAGTCTTAATTTTAACTAACATTAACTGGTTGCATTATAGATCGTAATATAATAGATATATTTTTGATCAAATTTTTATTTAGTATTTAATATAAGAGTTAATTGTGATTGTTATATTCTGATGTAATATATGTTTGTCCTGGTGAGTGGAACAAGACTCAAGAGTATTTTGCAGAACATGACGCTAGACTACATTGACACTTTGTTTGCCAGCCGCCTTCCTGCCATCTGTACCATACGTATAAGAAGATATTGTGCTCCAAGAGAGTTCTTATTCAAGAAAATCTCGATTAGATTCATGAAAGAATTGAATTAAGCCCTACAAAATCTAGCCACCATCTAGCTCAAGAAGTTGAAATTTCACAATGATCTGCATTAAGAGCACTTAAAAGTTTGAAGTTTTATTCATACAAAATTTGTGGTGTTCAAAGATTACATATGCTGCTGACTTTAATATATATATATCCATCCATAGTAATTCTGCCCGAGAGCAGGAATTTCACTGCAATAATAGCATTTTCATGCTATGCTTTGCAGCTTTACTAGGTAATTATAGGTGTGGTAGCTTCCCGTTGCTTTCCACACCGGTGAAGGATGATGACGATATTTATAAGGATGATGATGGCCGGATGATTTTCAGGGACCATTGGGCCCTAAGCTTCCTAACATTTGTCTTACAGGTGAGGAAAAACCCCGAAAAAACCTCACCCAGAAGCCTATCCCGACCAGGAATCGAACCCGGGCCCGCTGCGTGACAAGGCAGCACGCTATCTTGAGACCACAGCGGTGGACAATATATATATAAAGAAAAATAAATGTTTGTGCTAGGATTGTCCGGATAGCATAATCGGTAGTGCACTGAAGTATCAATTCAGAGGTCTGGGTTCAAATCCCAGTACAGGTATTTATTTTTCTTTTCATGTCATGTATATATATATATATATACTTATATTTTAAATAAACTACTCCTTGAATTAGTTAAATTAATCCTCTTTATATATATATATATATATATATATATAAAGTAAAGTAGTCCCACTACAGGCCTCAGGAGGCCCTTGGGGTAGTAGGAGGTTAAGGCTTCCACTTTTTCTGGACAATCGGCACTTTATGTCAGCTGGGTCGTCAGCCCTGCGTGACGGCCGACTTTACCCCCAGAACAAGCGTCTGGTACTCATTTCCGTTAAGGCTGAGTCGACCCAGGGCCATAGTGCCGCCAGAAGGTTTGGGTTAGTTTAAAAATTTTGACCCCACCGGGACTTGAATCCTTGACCTTCCGGCTTGTAGTGCAGTGCCATAACCACTACACTACAGCAAAATTAAAGACTGCAGTTACATGAGTAATCCATGATATATCACAAGCAGTTCTCTAGACAATGTTCCTGGAATTTTTATTAATCAATATTAGAAACACATAGATCAGAAGAAGCAATATTTTTAACATCTACCTTAAAAAGCGAGTAAAATATTTTATTTTGGAAATACTTTACAACATGTGATGCAAAAAATGTTTATAATTTCCAATCAAACACCATGTGCATGTGCCAACAGATGCAAAATGGTTTACACTATGCAGCCAACATATACACTATACACGATATTTGAAAGTTGCTAATGAATCTAACACAATTTAAGTACTCTAACCTGTAAGAGAATGCACACTGATTTTCTTTAGTGTAAGTTAATTAGTAGAGACTCTATGTTGGCTGCACTGGAACACATAATATTCATTAAAATAAATATGGCTACCACGGCTTCATTTAGTTCAATATCTTAAAAAAATATAGTCAAATAAGCACTAGCAAACATGTAAAAATCATTGTATATGGTGGGAAATATTTTGAAAAATGATACTCTAAGAATAAAATTTGACAGCTGTTTATTAAGGAATTAAAAAAGTCACGTCACAGGTTGTAAAGCTTAGCCTTTTATTTCTATTTCAGTTCATTCTGTTTTCTATTTCATTAAAACAGTGTGCTCAAATTTTTATCTACTTCTTTCTGCAAAATTCTTCATGAGTCTTGACATATGGCCACTCGCTCCCCGGTGATGGTTCAATGCCGAGTGTGCTAAATGTTTGGTAGCGCTTTCTGTGCATCTCTCTATATATTCGTTTTTCAATCCCATTTAGTGAAGTCTGCAGTTTGATGCATAAACCTCATCTTACTCCTGTTATCTTTTATTACACTTCTGCATTTTTACGCTTATTTTACATGTTGAGTAGAAAACTTTTTTATGTGTCAAGTCCCAACTCTACATACAATTCATTACTTTACTTTAGTCAAAACTTAATTAGGGGCATGGGAATAGAGCTTTCATATCTTATAGTAGCATAAATTATATGGAGGTGAAATGTTATGCAGGAACAATATAAATATATCGATATTATTTACGAGCGTGGATCAAATATAAACCGGAATTTGTATCTGGAGGCTCTGGTAGCGAACTGCAAAGGTTGCAGTTTGGAGGGGAAGTTGGTGGGGGTGTCTGGAGTAGGGATCTTGATGTGTCGCACTCCGAAGAGCAGCCGCTTGCTTCAGTATGCCATGAGCAAGCAAGAGGTACACACGTCTGTTGCGCAATGCATTATTATTAAGTTTTTGGCGAAAGAAGGCACTAAACTTCTGAAATTTTGAGAAGGCTCCATGCGCAGTTCGGGGAAGCAACCCTTTCAAAGATTGTATGATTGGCGCAAAAAAATTTTAGTGGGCCGGGATTCAGTGGAAAATGAGCCCCACCAAAGACGGCAATGAACAAGCATCACTGCAGACAACATTCGTGCTGTACAGGACCTTATTGAGGAGGATCGGCGCGTAACAAATTTCTGAAATTGCTTCACACGTTGGAATAAGCTTCGGAAGTGTTCAAGCCATCATCAGTGATGAACTCAAATTCCGAAAATTGTCTGCCAGGTGGGTTCCTCGGCTCCTCAGCCAGGAACAAAAAAATTTGACAAAAATGCATTGGACACCTCTGGAACATCCTCCTTACAGTCCAGATTTGTCACCCTGTGACTACCATTTGTTTGGGCCACTGAAAGAAGACTTGGGAGAAAGGCGGTAGATGAGTTCGTGTGCAACTGGCTGACTACATGTCATCCCTTATTCTTCAAGGACGGCATCAAAAAGTTGCCAACTCGATGGCAAAAGTGTGTTGGAAATGCAGGAGACTATGTAGAAAAATGAGGTGGTGGTTTTGTATTTTTTTGTTAATTCAATAAAATTGTAAACAATAATTCCAGTTTATATTTGATTCACCCTCGTATAATAGGATTATAAAGTTCTTATGCAATTCATGAATCTACAAGATATTCATAAAATTTTAGTTTAGGGTATAGAATATATAAAAAGCTCCATGGCATGACAAGCCTAAAAGACCCTTGTCTTACCAGATGGCTGTTGGCTTCACATTTTATTATGTTAATGACAGAAATAGACAATCATTCAGGAAGTATAAGGGTGACATTGTCAGATGTTAGGTTCGCCAGCTGTTATAGTTGGTTTCCTTAACCTGGAGCCAATTCTTATTTTAGCTAACCAAATTCCTCATGAATCTGGTTGGGCACAACACCCATACTAGCCAAAATTCCGTGAGAAAATTTCTTCCCCCATGGGGACTCGAACCACTGCAAGTCTCATGGCTCTGCAAAAAGGCATGCTTCCTTAAACTGCTTGGCTATGTGCAGATGGGTAGAATTTGAATTGGAATATATCAGATATATCAAAATTAGGCTATTCTATGTGAGATGTGCACTTCTGAATCATGCAACAGACCACTAATTGCAAACTATATTGACAGTTATTGATAGTTGTCAAAATGTTTATTCAAGTTTCCATTACAGCCAATTGATTGGTTATATTAGATCAGACAGATTAAAATAAATTATAAAAGTTAGATTAGATTAGATAGGTATCAATGACCTATAAAACTGTTATTCTCTGAGTTATATTGTATGGATGCAAAACATGGACTCTTACTTTAAGGGAGGAAAGGAGATTATAGGTATTTGAGAATAAGTTCTTAGGAAAATTTTTGGACCAAAGAGAGATGAACAGATAGGTGAATGGAAAAAACTATATAACAATTAACTACATGGTATTTATAAGAAGCCAGATATAATAAGAACAGTTAAATCTTGTAGACTATGATGAGCAAGACATGTGGCACAAATGGAGAATGAAAGAGGAGCATGGAAGCTTCTTGTAGGAAAACCAGAGGGAAAATGCCCAGTTGGTATACCAAGAATGAGGTGGGAGAATAACATTAACCATGATTTGAGGGAAGTAGATTATACAGGGATGATTGAAAAACATTAGCTAAGGATAGGGATGTATGGAGAGCTTAAGTCCACATGACCATGATCCTATGGGTTCGATAATGCCAGTGAGTTAGTTAGGTATCAATGACTTTTTTTTGTTACTATATTTTTCATAAGTGGCTATTCTGTTTTAGCAAAGATAATAGACATGTTCCAACAATAATGGCATCTTTATGTTATTTTATGTAAACTTCTGATTAAGTTTCAAGCATTTTCTATATATTAAATATATATATATATATATATATGATACATAATTAACTCATTGGCACTACCGAACCTGGAAGTTCATGACTACATGGCTCTCCATACTTCCGTATCCTGAGCTAATATTTTCAAAACATTCCTTGTATAATTTATCTCCCTTAAATCAGGCTAATGTTATTCTCCCAGCTCCTTCTTGGCCTGCCTACTGGTTTTCCTACAAGTAGTTAACTTTTATAAGATTCATGATGTGTTCCGTTGAGGTATTATTCAAAATTAAAATATAAAATTATGGAATATTCACCTGAAAGGTCCATCTCCTCAACTTAATTAATTATTTAACTGTAGCGCTTATTTTTTAATCCTGCCAAAGATGGGACAAGTCCCGAAAGCGCTACAGTTAAATAATTAATTAAGTTGAGGAGACGGACCTTTCAGGTGAATATTCCATAATTTTATATTTTAATTTCTACAAGTAGTTTCTATTCTATCTTTCAATCCCCATTCATGGCACATATCCTACCCATCACAGTCTACATAATTATTTACATACTTATAATGTAATTTTTGTTTTGTTTTTTTTTAAGTATTTATATAGGTAAACATTTTGCATAGAATCCACCAGAACTGTCATCTTTAACACAAAAATTTAATTACAAAAAAACTAAATTAAAGAAGAAATGTAAATAAATTATTTCCCATAAAACTAGATAGATGTTACTGTTATGATGTAATATTTCACTACCAATAAATTCTTATTAATATTTATAAAATATAAGCTAATTAACTTATTTGTAATATTTTGCATATTTCTTTTGTTTTAATAGATTTCTTTTTTAATTTCAGTCTTATTTATAGACTTTTCAATACCTAACATAATTTTTCTTTCTAAAATAAAACTATGTCCAATCCTGGAAAGTGTTAATTTAAAATCTAACATCATATTGTGTCTTGAGTTTTTGACTGTATCCAGCACATTCTGCATTTGTCATGGGTTCCTCATACAAGATATTTTAATGACATTATAGAATGGATTCTGGTAATAAAATTCCAACACAGCTGTTGACTTGAATAATGAGAGAAACCAAGAAATAAAATCGGTCAGCTGTTCAGATCTTGGAATAGAAATACTGAATATATGTCTCAAACACTATTGTCTGATTCAGTTTGCTCAGTAAAATATTTCCAAATGTCCGTCACTTCAAAAAATAAATTTTGTAAAGAATAATTTCACTGAATTTTCTTATTTGATTATTACGAAGCTTTTTAAAATGTGTTAATTTCTTGAAATCACAGTAAAAGCAGAGGACTGAGGTATGATGACATGCCTCATAAAATGAAGTAGCTTATGTGTTTCATAACCTGACCTTCAATATCAATTTACAGTTTCATTTAAGATATTAAATATGAAAACATTGTAACAGCACATGATCACTTTTTATAGCTGTGAATAATATATCAATAATGAATATTATATCTACTCTATTTTTTTGTAAAATTAGACAATATCCTTATAACCAATACACAAAAATATATCATTAAGGCTAGGATCTTTATGACCTAAAAACCCCTGAAATATGCAAAAAAAAAATGCAGTTATGACCTAAAATTTACAAAATTATGCACTGTAACATAAAAAATATTACATTTTTCTTTTCAAATATAATTTGTCCATCATTAAGATGTTTAAAAAACGAATAATCTTGACATTGAAAGAAGCACTACTGGCTTTATAAGTAATGTTTAAATTCCCAATAAAAAGTCTTCTTAATAAAGAAGCCGCCATTTGCAAAAATCATAGCAAGGGCTCTTAGCATTTGGGGTTAGGGAATTAACTATGTATAAGAGAAAAATACGCGATTAGATTGGAGGCCTAGGTAGCTCTGATGGAAGAGCATTGACATAGATAGTCAAAGGTCCTGGGTTCAAACCCCAGTGTAGGCATATATTTTTCTTTTCAAATATAATTTGTCCATCATTAAGATGTTTAAAAATGAATAATATTCTTCTTCCTTTCATGTGATAGACCTAGTGGTCTGTTACGGTCTCAATCCAACGTTTGAAGGGTCTGCCCAGAGATCTCTTGCCTGGTGGCTGGTAGTTTAAGATCTGACGTGGTATTCTTGTTCTGCTCATTCTTCGTACGTGAGATTTCCAGTTGTTTCTGTATTTTTGTACATATTCCATGACTGATTCTGTGTGTAATTCTTTGAGAATCTCAAAATTCCTTTTATGGTTAATGAATAATATTAACAATAAAAATATTACCTAATATTATTATAATTATGTAATAATTTCAGTTGTAAAATTAATTAGTATATCAGTTTATGACAATTAACTATTTAAGAATAAAATGCAAATGAGAAGCAAGCTAAGGTATGGAATTTGATATTGTAGCATGCTTTTTATTTTATTAAAATTATCAGTAACTACCTGCTTATTGTGATACAATACATAAATATTTGCTCAGGTATATACATAAGGGAAAAGTCTGTACTGTGAATTGAAATAAAATAGGAGAGGGAGATAGATTTTACAGAAAACAAAATTCTGAGAAATTTTACAACTCAAATAAACATGGAAAAAATAAATTGTACAATAAAAGTTCATTAAATCTGGAAGAGTGAAAATATGACGAATATGACCAATAAATTGCGGTAATATTCTGTCATACATAAATGGCCGAATATGCATAAATATTACTTAACAAAGTACTTAAATTCAATTAGTTTTAGTATAAAAAGCATTTATATATAGACTATTTAAGAAATATATCACTCTTACCAAAAAATATATGCTAGGCCTATATCATAACTAATCATCATCATCATCATAATCCATTCATGAATTTAGACTATTTGTTGACCTATTTCCGTCTCAATAGGAAAACCGTCCAAAAGACTTTTGAGTGCACGTCCTGGTCTTCTTCTTCCTGCAGGTTGATAGCTTAACATTTGCTTGGGTATCCTGTGATCCTCCAATTGATGAAGATGTTGCATCCATCTTGACTTATAATCAGAAATTTTGTTTTCTAAAGGTTCCATATGTAATTCTTCTAAGATGTCATTTTTTTCATGATCTACTAGTGTAAATTCTGCAGTCCTTCAAAGACATATCATTTCAGCAAATCTAAGTCTCTATATATCCTTCTATTTCAATGTCCATACTTCGCTACTATACAATTGGAGGAGCCAGTGTTTTATGCACTTTTAATCTTGAATGTTTTTGGACTAACTGGTTTGAAGATAGAATTTATTACCCTTAAAATCCTTAAAAAATGTTATATTTTTGCATTTTATCCTTTTCTTCTTCATGTGAGATATTCCATCCTAGATATGTAACATTATTCGCCTGCTTCAAAATTTTATTGTCAAGTACAATTTTACTTCTGACAGGATCTACACCTTTAAATATCATAATTCTTGTTTTCTCTGTAGATATCTTCAATCCATATTCTTCTGTAATTTTGTGAAGATATACTTACCAATAAAATCCAATGATTGTACTGAATATTTAGACGTGTATTTTTTTGTCCAATGCCAACAGGTTATCTTATGACATTTCTGGCATTCTCTCCTGGCTTTTGTGGAATTATAACCTAATTTTGAGATTGAAACACCTGAAAGGTAGAGTTACATTACCCCAATGATACTATGGGTGATAAATTGATGATAAAGCACCAGGAGGCACCTTAAACCTAAACTGAATCTAAATTGCATACTATGGTTGACTGCATTAAGAGAATGCCAGAGGACCAGTTACCTTGAAAGCACTATGTTACCAATTATCGGGTGGGAGAGACCTAGGGAGACCCTACAACAGATCGAATCGCCATTTCACATAGTAGCATACCAGCGATTTGCCTGCATCTATGAAGGACAGAAGAACAATAAGGAAAATATCCTGTGGTCTGTCCCAGAATTAAACTCAGGACCTCACAAACTGTAGTCAGATGATCTGACCACAAGACCATGTGGCCGGTCTTTGAGTGTGGTATATGTGTGTGTTTATATAACATAGCTTTTACTCCAAAACATTGTAACTGTACCAGAAGCCAAATTAAAAATTTTCAGTTTTGTGAATTAAAATACTCGATCCTCAACTGTGTACGAAATCTTAATGATCAATGTGCAATAAAATGTATTGCACATTGTTCATTAAGATTTTGTATACAACTGAGGATCAAGTATTTTAATTCACAAGACTGAAAATTTCAAATTTAGCTGCTGGTTGAGTTACGAGGTTTTGGATATATGCCTATATATTATATAATGTATTTCTACGTGTGACCATATATTTAGTTTTATTGATATTTACCTCCAGTCCTAATTTCTAACACTAAGAAATTAGGATTGGAGGTAAATATCAATAAAACTAAATACATGGTCACACGTAGAAATACATTACCGTATATAATGGAAATGGACAGCTAATGACGAATGAGAGAAATTTTGAGGAAGTGGCTGAATTCAAATACCTAGGAACAATAATCACAAATAGGAATGAGATGCACAAAGAAATTAAACATAGGCTCAATTCTGGAAATGCATGCTATTATGCATTGCAGAGACTCTTGATGTCCCAACTCCTTTAAAAAAAATTAAACTGAAAATATATAAAACTATTATTCTACCAGTTATAGCATATGGGTGCGAAACATGGACTCTTACATTAAGGGAGGAAAGGAGATTACAAGTATTTGAGAATAAAGTACTTAGAAAAATTTTTGGACCAAAGAGAGATGAACAGACAGGTGAATGGAGAAGACTACATACCAATGAACTACATGGTCTTTACAGGAAGCCAGATATAATAAGAACAGTTAAGTCTCGTAGACTGCGATGGGCAGGACATGTTGCACGTATGGGGAATGAAGGACTTGCATGGAAGCTGCTTGTAGGAAAGTCAGAGGGAAAATGCCCAGTTGGTAGACCAAGAATGAGGTGGGAGAATAACATTAACTATGATTTGAGGGAAGTAGATTATACAGGGAATGATTGGAAAGCATAGGCTCAGGATAGGGATGTATGGAGAGCTTATGTCCGCGTGGCCATGAATAATAAATGAATTATTACTATTGCTACGATAATAAATGGTAATAGAAAGTGAAAAGTAAAGAATCGATTTAAAGTAGCATTGTCTACTGCAAATCCCCCTCAAACTCATTGGACTAAATCAATTCCAATGTATGGAATAACGGGTTCGATAGTGCCAGTGAGTAAGTAATTAATTTTATTAAAAGGACTTCACTTGCTTTTTAGGAATGTAATGATGGCATAAAGCAAAAACAGTCTAATAATAAAAGGCTATAATTTTAATAATAAACACTGCCTTGTCAGCTGCAGTGATCTAGCAGTTACGTTCCTTCCCTCTAGTCCCATGGGTCATGGGTTCAAATCTGGCTGGGGTCAATGGAATTTTCAGAATAGAGGAATCCAAGGAACAAGTACTCCGGGAGGGACTTTAAGCCATGGATCCCAAGTCTAAAGATTTTCAGGCTCGTAAAAGAACTGCAAGCCTGATAATAGAAGCCTCTAGGCAAAACTTAATTCTTCTTCATCCAAATAACACCTTAGTTGCCCACTAAATGTCTCATTGGGTCGGTATGCTGACCACATGCCACCTATGACATCTGTAGGGAAATAAGCATAACTAAATTATGCTTGGTCTAGAAACTACTAACAAGAGAGAGGCTATGGCTAGATTCAAAGAGCCAAAAAACCAATAAGTAAGTGAATAAAATTACTCAATATTAGTGAGATTTAGTACATTGTGTTCATTAAGGAAAACTGAAGAATTGGTTTGTGAATAACAAAACATTTAAAATGTGAACCCCACAGATTGGATTTTCTAACTAAATAAAGAATTCTATGTCTTATGAAACCCATAGGTTCAATGCTGTATTCACAAGGCCTCAACTGATCTGTTTCTTAATATTATCCTCCCATATTCTTAAAAGTCTTTTCCCTTTTATATACATGATTAAGAAAATTTTCTTGGGTTTTCCACATCATGGATTCAAGTTTTATCTTAGCCAGTATGATAGTTTTGAATGTGGCGAAAAAATAATTAATTTAAAAGTTTTAAAATTAAAGCTAAGTGATGAGTCCAACAAATATATTGATTCATTTTTTAATAAATAAATACGTCATAGTAATATCCTCAACTCGTGTCCAACTCAGGGTCGGGTCGAGGGATAGATGGGATAAAGCCCCTTATATAGAGATCTGTGAATGACAAGGGTGCCGGCTGATCGCACCTGATGCACCATCACAGTGGCAGATAAATGAAATGAAACAAAAGGATGAGTATGGAGAAATGGTGGAATGAAATTGCAGCAGGGGAAAACAGGAGAAAACCCTGAGAAAAACCTGCTCATGCTCTGTTTCGTCCACCACGAAACCCACATGAAGTGACCAAGACACACGATCTTGGGACCCCAGCAGTGAGAGGCGAGCATCTAATTCCTTGTGCCACAGAGCTGCCTCATTTATAAAAATATTCTTAAATTCTTATTGTGTGAATTAACAAACTTACTGTTTTAGCGCTTCCATGTATTTTTAAGTCTCGTGCCGTAGCCGAGTTGTTAAGGCAGGAAGCCTTGGTGCAGAGCTACGGGACTTGTGCTGGTTCGAGTCCTCATGGGGGAAGAAATTTTTCTCATTGAATTTCGGCCAGTATGGGACTGGTGCCCACCCAGCTTCGTGAGGCATTTGGGTAGCTACAATAAGTAGTGACTCCAGGTTGAGGAAACCAACTATAACGGCTGGGGACCAGACATGCTGACCACATGTCACCTCTACACCAGCTAGATGATCGTCTACCTCTGTGATTAACACATGTGGATGTGAAGCCAGCAGCCGGCTGGTCAGCTGGCCTTCTAGGCCTGTCGCACTTGGAGTTATGTATTTTTAAACATCATTATTAAATGACCTATATATTCATGATTATGTTATCTAGAAAATAAAATGGTAAGGAGAGCCTTGGATGTTTCCTTGCGGGACAAGGGCTTAAAATGTAGTTACATCTTTCAAATGAATGAAACCCCTGAAATTGTGAATGCAAGGATCCATATTACATGTAAAAAATGAGATAAAAAATATAGATGTAAAAGTTTTATCTCTATAAACACATGTCCAAGAATTAGCATGTGTGTTAATATTATGTAATATGGCTACTATTCACTTCATGTTATATCTGACCTCTGTTCAAGTAGACAACAGACTAAATGACCTTGAAAGTCTGTTAACTACTCTGCCATTTATAGTAAGTGCCTACACGTATTGGCAGTTACACTTCCTTTACAATATTAAATGGTTAAGACATTTTTGGAATTTCAATGAGAATATATGCCTAAATTTTCCATAAGAAAATATAATGTCAAATCAACTAACAGGAAACTACCATAAAAATTTTGAGTAGAAGGAATTATTCCACTCATTAATCACTCATTATTTTTGATTGCCACTCATTATTCTCAATAATTATGTTAAATTAAAGTACTGCAATTTAATTAGTAAATGATATATATATATTAAAAACAGCAATTTCACAAATTTTAAAATCCATTCAGAAGAGCCAACTTTTAGGGGCAATTACGGTTCTTGAAAAGATGATTACTGTATCTCTCAAATCTATACATTAAATGGAAAATTAATCTAAATGTAATCATTAAGAACATCTTTCTCCAATTGTTTTATATTTCATCTTATTTATAGATGCTTTAGGTCATAATATAATGTTTTAGGCTCTAACCATTGATCTGTGTATTTTTATTTTGTATTTGTAATATGTTGGAGAATGAAAGACATGCATGGAAGCTTCTTGTACGAAAGCCAGAGGGAAAACACCCAGTTGATATACCAAGAATGAGGTGGGAGAATGACATTAACCATGATTTGAGGGAAGTAGATTATGCAGGGAATGATTGGAAAACATTAGCTCAGGATAGGGATATATGGAGAGCTTATGTCCTTGTGGCCATAAACCTATGGGTTCGATGTGCCAGTGAGTTAGTTATTTGTAATATATTTATAGACAAGATAAATATGATATGGATGATTATTATGGTTACATGGTATTCAGGGACTATTTGGGTCTTAAAATTTCTACACATTTATTTTATATGTAGAAAAAAATCCAAAATACCTTACTGGAATCAAACCTGTGCCCACTGCATGAGGCAATAATGCCATCCCTAGACCAAAGCAATGGACTTCTCCAATTTTTATTGTGAATGTTTCTCAAAGCTGTTCATTATTTTATTTATCCATTTCTGAACACTGGAGAGATGAGAGAGATTTCAACCTTAATTCTAAAAATATACACTGTACTCAAATTGTCTTTCAATTTTCTTTAATTCTACATATACTTTGGACAGACTTGCCTAATTAATGAACATACTGAAATTCTCTCTCCCAGTTCAATTAAATTTAATGTTCTCTCTTAATTCATTTTGGGGTTCTCTGTTTTCTTATCTTCCCCCTTTGGAAACAATAGCTTATCATATCTACCTAAAAGACCAAAAACAATCATGTGAAAGCATAGTTTCAAAATCCAGTGCAAAACCCAAGTTTTTAAACACTCAAAATCAATTTTAAAAATTGTCCCTTGCCTAACCAAGCAGTTTAGTGCATGATGCCTTGATGCTGAGCTACAAAGACAAGTCCCCATGGACAAAGATACTTTCTCATGGAATTTCCCTCACCATCCAGCATCGTGAGGAACTTGGGTAGATAGAATAAATAGCAGTTCCACGTTGGGAAAAACATCTATAATTGCTGGGGACCTAGCATGCTGACCACATGTCACACCTATTCTGACTAGATGATCATTCATCTCTATGATTAACATGCGTTGATGTGAGGACAGCCAGCTGGTAGGTTAAGAGCCTTCTAGGCCTGTAGCGCCATGGAATTTTTTAAAAAATAAGGCATATAGTAAATGAGTTCATGGACAAATGAGTAATACTAAATAAGAATATAAATAGATTTAATGACACTTTTGTATTGTGTGCTCTCTTCCTTCTTGGGAACAATTGTATATATTGTTAATGGAAAGAAATCAAAGAAATGAGGAGTAATTAATGCCCTCTTCTTTAAGTTTTATGAAATCACTTTATATGAAAATTATATGATAAAAAGAAGCAAAAAAAAATAGTTCTGGGTTGTAAAATTTTCAAGACCTCAAGGTAATATGATTCCATTCGTTTTTTTTTTTTTTAATTCCTTGGAAAAACTGCACTTAAACTAGCATCAAATATTTTCAAAGTCCTATAGAACAACAGTGCGCATGTGCCAGAGTTTATAGAGCCAGCAATAACCCACAATCGAACCACATATTGATTATGATCCTCGATTACTATCCGTCGCTATGAAATTTAAATTATTATTTGCAATAAATCCCCAAATCTATGTTAAAAAAATATATTAATAATATTAAAATTACCAAACGTTTATTAAAAATGGGTGTACACTTATTCATCACTCCCTAACGGTGATCCAACCAGCAATAACCCAAAGCAGCGATAAAAAAATCATATACTAAGTAATATACTCTGTGAAGAAAATAGCAGCAATCACAATATTGTTTAACAGTGTCATAATATCGTGATTTGCATATTTAAATAAATACTTCAAAATTGTCTAATAATGTTATAAAAATTGTTTGAAAAAGTTTAAAATATTAAATAATGTTTGTAAATACAGAAGAAGAGCTATAGTGCTAGTAGAAGTGCAGTTGAGCCAATTCATTTATGTGCAAATACGCAAATAAAATTATATATACCAGTACTGTAAGCTCATCCTCTCACAATGGGATAATGTGACATTAAACACACAAAAAAAAACAGAACAAATAGGCTATAAGGAATGTTACATATTTTGGAGAAACTGCAGTTTAAATCTCACAAATTTTTCTGTCTTGCAGAATAGTAGTGCGCATGCACAAGGGTTATGAATTTGCTCCATAGGTGGCAGGACGATCAGTGCAGGTGTTATTACCAACCACCACAATAAATTCCAAATGTGCTTTTAAACATGGATGTACACTAACACATAATGTGTAACCTAACAAACTAAATAATTTACATACTATTTCAATAAACTATAAACTAATTCAGTCTACACTAACTTACGCCTTCTTAACCTAACAAAACAAAAAAGTGCTATTGCAATTTCTCATTTGAAGGTGGTCAAACCGGACTGTCATCTTAATACTTAAAAATTGAAAAAAATATTTTAAGAATTGTTAGGAAATGTTGTTGAAATGGAAAAAGTAAATAGTGCAAAAGTGCCATGAATACTATATGGTGTAGCATAGAGAGAGCTATTCTATAGTTGAGCCCATAATTTTTTTAAACGTTCTCTCTGATTAACTAAATGATAAAGCTATAACATACCTATGTTTATCATGTAAGGTAGAGGAACTTGCAAAATTCCTCTTACTGATGATTTCACACGTTCGTTTTAGACTCGAGAATGTCTTCAAACTAGTCATCTTGAAGACTGTTGACAATCTGCAGGAGAAAAGAGAGAAACCAGCACTTTTATTGGTATGGAATGTATGTTCTGACTGTCAGCATTACATCTTCAGTTTCGCACAAACGTAACAAGTCATATCCCCTACCACTCCCACAGAAGTTTCTCTATGTACCACTCCTACTTTAAAACATATAAATAGGTTCTGAACTACAATTGGCTAATGTGATTTGCTAATGTTTGTTTTCAATTTGTTTATCACATGGTTTACCATGAATAAAAATATAGTACGAGTAAATAGTCAGTGCTCTATGGCACTCTATGGTCAGTAATAATGTTCGATGGTAATAATGTAAATGTTACAACTTTCAGGTTATGAACATTACAAAATTACTTTCCACTTATTCAAACGATATAATATCGTAAATGGTTTATCGTATACATGATTGATACATTATCAGTGAAAGTACGTTCAAGAAATTCATGATCCATAATATATAAGATCGACTGAAATAAACTTTATCCAAGTTGATTTGTCGCGATAAAAATTACAAATACGCTACATTTTATATATTTAAAAAATGCAGGACTATAAAACCGTTTATATTATAAAGAGAATATTAATCCATTGCGTTAAATTGCTCACCACGCCTTAAATGTCATTCATTACCATAGAGAACCGAAGTTCATTACACACACCTCACACTTGCTTTTTTACACTTTTTTTTTTAAGTTCGTGATCATGCCGTGACATTTTACTCTATGCAGAATAGCCAACATTACAATATTAGAAAATTTAATAATAAATTTTGAATGTCAAAAAATATACTTTTTTACAAGGATTACATATTATATAATCTGATCTGTGTACTTTTTATATACTGAACATGTTGATATATTTTACAACTCTACATTTATGTTATTTATAAAAACGTATTTTAATGTCACACAGACATACAAGAATCCTTCATACATAAATAACGTTGGCGAAATAAAGGCTCGTAAATTCGAATGTTTGTATTACCAAAATAGGCTATGAAAACAATTCATCCGATTAAAATATAATTATCTTCAGAAATCTGCCTATATCTAGTTTTCACACACTTCCTAAAGTAATAATCAAATAATAAGAGTAAAACATAAATTTAAATTAAGTTCATAATTTATTTGTCCAAAAAAATATATTAAAATAACATCTCAAATTATACTCTCACTGACACTATCGAACCCATAAGTTCATAGCCGCGCGGTCATAAGCTCTCCACACATCCCTATCCTGAGCTAATTTTTTCCAATCATCCCCTGTTTGATCTATTTTCCCTGAATCACTGTTAATGCTATTCTCCCACCTCATTCTTGGTCCACCAACTGGGCATTTTCCTCTGATTTTCTAACAAGAAGCTTCCATGCCCTTCATTCATCCCTACAAGACTTCATTCAGACTACAAGACTTAACTAATTAGGCAATTTTACTGGGTTTAAATATTGACTTATCCTGACCATCATAACCAGGCAGACTGATTCTTTCCCAAATGTCCAAGTGATTGAATAATTTCTTATGGTACATCTATTACCTAACATAATCAAGGCACAAGTAGGAGAGCAAAAACAAGTCACAGTCACAATACAATATAGGCATTCCACCTCCAGTATTGTTTAGGTAAAACAGTAAGTTACAATCACATTGTGATCTAATTCTAATACTGAGTAAATCGCATTTGCATTCAGATTTTTTATTTAATATATCGATCTGTGTGTTATATTTAACTGGTCTGTATTTTTTAAATAATTATGTAGGGCCTATTGAGTACTTGTCTGAACAAATGTTAGTTCTTTTCAGATGTCACTCCTAATTTTATGTAACTTATCTATTGTATTTTCTTTCTACAGCACTAGTTTCAAATTATGTTTAGGTAATAGAAAAAGTACTTGACAAATCGTTTCAATTTTATAACTACTCCACTTAAAGTTGTCATGCACTCCATTATTATTTCAGTGAAACCTCTTTAAGCCAACCACCAAAATTTTCCTTCAAAAGTGGTCTTCTTAAAGTATTAACTAAGTATTGCCCTGAATACAAGCTTGAGCTTTGTACTGTATACATAAAATTTTAATATCTAAATTTCATTATCGATACTAGTAAAATTCATGGTAAGATCCCGTTTGGGAATAAAGTCACAGTAATAAAATTTATGAATAAAACTATAAAATAGTCACCTTATAGGTCCGTCTCCTCAACTTAAAATGTCCTGAAAGGCCTACAGAGTGTTAAAACATTTTAAGTTGAGGAGATGGACCTATAAGGTGACTATTTTATAGTTTTATTCATAAATTTTATTATTATAAATTTCATTCATTGTAATTAACTATTATTGAATGACTTTACATTTAGAAAACAAAGAACTATCAGGAAATTAAATAAGGAAACATTCTAATGTTTTTTATAGGCGATTGTTACATTATTAAGTTATGTATGTAGGAAATAACACTATGAGGTTTATTTTAATTTTGTTGAGTTGTTTCTTGACTCACCTCATACTTCTTAACTCCCTCGCGATCCGGATTTCGTCACTGTATTTGTGACATTCTCAATGCTGTTCACATTCAGAGTCTGCAGGAGAGGAGACCATTGGACGTCAGTTGTGAACGTGAATCAGCATTGTCACAAATACAGTGACGAAATCCGGATCGCAAGGGAGTTAAGAAGTATGAGGTGAGTCAAGAAACAACTCAACAAAATCAAGATTGTTACATTATTAGATTACAAGGGCTGAAGGTATAATGGACTGTAAGATTTAAGCAACTGTTCTTCTCTCCCTTTGGCATACATAGACAAATTAGTGTATGTGTGTATATATACTGGTATATATCGTATATTAGGGTGGTCCTTAGTAGTTTCGACCTAACATATTTCATTCTACACCCCTCTATTCTTTGTAAGAAGTAATTTAAAATCCATTTTGTTTAAATTTAAGATGAGGAACACATGCCGCATTGAGCTAGAACAGGCATGTAAAAAGAGACTTTGAAAAGAAAATACCGATAAAAATGTTAACGGTTTATGATGTTAACAATTTATTTCATTCAAACAGTTATATTTGAAAATTTGTATTGATTTCTCTTGTCCATTGTAGCACAGGTTAATGTTAATTTATAGAAATGAAATGTGAAATACTATAAAATTGGGTAAAAAAAATAAAGGTGTGTGTTGAAATCATATGACTTAATTTCACCCCTATAGTAAGGACCACTCAAATAAATTAACAAATTCCTCACAATGCTGGATGGGAAACAGGTCCCATAAGACCAAAATTCCATGAGAAAATTTCTCCACCCATGGGGACTCATACCAGCATATATCCCATAGTTTTGTACCAAGGCATCATGCCTTAAACCGCTCAGCTATAGTGAAGGATGAACTTTCAGGATATTCTAACTGATAATTTGAGAATGAAAATGAACTACCAGATTATACACCTCACTGGGTTTGTTGCAGATAAGATGTTATCAAACACACACATTTACATCATCACAAAGACAAAAGAGAAAGGAGTGACTTCTTGCAATAAGAGATGGCCAACTTTCTGACATTAGATAAATAATGATAACCTTTTCATGACGAAGAAAATGGACAATTTATAGTTGAATATGGGAAATAACATTATGAAGTTCTTAATTCGTAAATTAATGAGTCATTTTTTAATATCTTACCTCATATTTTATGTTTCTTCAAACACGGGAACTAGTTTTCGAGAGAAGGATCTCTCTCAAAAACATAATGTCGGTTGAAAATGAGAGCGATCCTTCTCTTGAAAACTAGTTCCCGTGTTTGAAGAAACATAAAGTATGAGGTAAGATGTTAAAAAATGACTCATTAATTTACGAAATGGACAATTGTTATAATTTAATGATGTTCTTTAAAAGCTAAGGTCATTAGTATTTTAATTTAAAGCTGCCCATGAAAGAGCCAACAATTTTTTTCTTTTTTTTTTTAAGCTTGACATTCTTTTATATGCTGTAAATTTACATGTGACCTGAAAAATCCATTAACTCCAGCCAGGTTTGAATCCACAAGCCTCAGAACCAGATACAAGCATGGTAACTACTAGCCCATCGCAAATGACAAGAAAGAATGGATCATAGAGAACTTTAACAGCAATTATGAAAATACAATAGGAAGTAACATTATGAGGTTCTACTTAATAAATAAGTTGGGTTTGCCATCATCTTACCTCATATTTTGTTGATTCTTGTAAGAGTCTGTACCACCTGAAGATGGAGCAGAGATACTTCGAAACATGCCTTACAAGAAATGACTAAATATGAGGTAAGACGCTCTGCTCCATCTTCAATTGGTACAAACTCTGTACCAACTGAAGATGGAGCAGAGATGCTTTGAAATGACAAAATATGAGGTAAGATGACGGCACACTTATTTATTTATTGAATAGCAATTCTGTGTTTCAATAGCATCATTCATTTACAATATTACTTCTTTAAACCTTGCTCTAAAATAAAAGGGTAAACAAATGAGGGAAATTTTGAGGAAGTGGCTGAATTCAAATACCTAGGAACAATAATTACAAATAGAAATGAGATGCACAAAGAAATTAAACATAGGCTCAATTCTGGAAATGCGTGCTATTATGCATTGCAGAGACTCTTGATGTCCCAACTCCTTTCAAAAAACGTTAAACTGAAAAGATATAAAACTATTATTCTACCATTTATATTATATGGGTGCGAAACATGGACTCTTACTTTAAGGGAGGAAAGGAGATTACGAGTATTTGAGAATAAAGTACTTAGGAAAATATTTGGACCAAAGAGAGATGAACAGACAGGTGAATGGAGAAGACTACATAACAATGAACTACATGGTCTTTATAGGAAGCCAAATATAATAAGAACAGTTAAGTCTCGTAGACTGCGATGGGCAGGACATGTTGTACGTATGGGGAATGAAAGACTTGCATGGAAGCTTCTTGTAGGAAAGCCAGAGGAAAACGCCTAGTTGGTAGACCAAGAATGAGGTGGGAGAATAACATTAACTATGATTTGAGGGAAGTAGATTATACAGGGAATGATTGGAAAGCATTAGCTCAGGATAGGGATGTATGGAGAGCTTATGTCCGCGCAGCCATGAACCTACGGGTTCGATAGTGCCAGTGAGTAAGTAAGTAGCTGTTTTACCTCTCATGGTAGCATACCTGCCTCCTGACTCCAAGGCAAGTTTGGAAATTGTAAAATTTTCAATCTCGAAACTAGAAGGGATGGTGTATAATAATTCTTAATCACAGATTATATATAAGATGCTTGAATTAAATTCTTAACACCTCCACAGTACATATTTTGAGAAGATATGTGAAACTTTTGATAGCAATTCATCCATCAGATGGGGATATTAAGCCTGCAGTCTCCTTGATGCTTTTTTCCAGGATTAAACTATATGGCAGCACCATGTATCACCTTCTCTCTTCTTATCATTATCAACATCCCTTACATAAACTCACTTACACTACACGAACATACGGACATCCTACACTCCCCTGTACACATCATCTACATAATATGAAATGTCAGAATGGTACATAAATTGAAAATACACAACGTTAATGCCATTTAGCTACCTATTATAGAACCTGAAGGACAAAAAGAGTAGTGGGTGACATTGGAACACACATTTTCTTATAGGGAAAATATTATCTATAAATAATATCACAATACATACTTTTCAATATTTTTTTTATTTCACTGTGAAGTGGACATATCATAAATCAATGTTAATTTATGAATTTTTGTATTTCCTAATAGTGTCTTGTGCAATTTATTCTTCTTCTTCCTCTTCTCCCCCCCTTTTAATTTACCCTCATTAAAAATATATTAATACAATTATAAAATTCATCGTTTAAATTCTAATAAAAATTTCATTCAAATTTACTAAATAAATTAAAGCAATATTAATTTTTATCACCAACAGATTGTGAGAAGCAATTACAGTTTTAATTCCTAAAAAAACTTTATATATATATATATATATATATATATATATATATCTATATATATATATTTTGGATGTAATAACTAACTGTTATGACTAAAAAAAATTAGTTATAACATCTAAATATACAAGCGTTACTGCTATAAAGTAAAATTTCTCTTTAAAATGCTTACTTGTCATAGTAGCCACTAGATGGCAGTTGGACACTGCCTCTCATGAATTGAGTAATAAATATATATATATATACCCACAAGAAAATAAATTTTTATGTTAGGATTCCTGAGTAGCTCAATTAGTTAGAGCGCTAACATTTAGAGTTATAGGTCTCAGGTTCAAATCCCAACTCAGGCACTTATTTTTCTTTTCATGTCATATATATATATATATATATATATATGTGTGTGTGTGTGAAGGTTTTTTCATCAACGTTGTCATCTTCCTTTCATGTCATAGTCTTGAAGGGATCGTTATGGTCCACAAAAAAAAAAATTTCCAACCAGTTCTTCCTTGGCTGTCCCAATGATATTTTAGCATTTATTTTGTACTTTGAGGATTTATGCCTCACTCCCATAGCAAAGAACTGGTCTTTCCAATATATTATATATATGGGTATGAGTATGTTTTGGACCAAAGTAGGCTACATTACATTATGTATTATTCGTTAAGAAATTGGCTTTATTGTCAAATCCCGAACATAAAATATACATACATTCCTATAGATTTATTAAATTTTGTTGAAAACATCTAATGATAAAAAATGATAACCAAAAGTCAAGACATTAAATTTGTTCACTCTTTCTATAATTTTGTTATCTATGCAAATTTTACTAGATACAGAGTCCTTACCACAAAAAAAAAAAGTCTTTTTTTTTTAGCTGATCTTTTCATTAAATATTTTCTCCTATTAATTTTAAATTATATAACAATCTTTGTAAATCATCTTCTGAGTAGCTGAATACCGTATCATCTGCATACATTAAGGCATCCACGGATAAATTGTGAGGTTTTCTTACCTTCTATGTAGTCATTTAAATTTCTACACAATCCTCATGTAGCACCATTTTTAAACTTCACTCTACTCAGTCGCACTAAAATTTTACACTATACCCTGTTCGCTCTTAATGTGATCCTCGTCAAAACAAAACCATGTGACCTGCTCGCTTTTCATTGGTTATGGACACCGACATACATCGAAGAAGCAATAACTACGCGAAAAAGTAGTTCCCTTCATCAAATTAAAAATATGTACTCTGAATATATATGTTATTCTTTGTGAATGAAAATAATAATATTCAAAACATACAAAAATTCTAAAATATACCTAATCAATAATTCCCGTTTATTACATATTGGTGATGCATTTGAGTCATGCTTCAGTCGATTGTCATGAAACAAAATGGTGGAAAGTATCGAGTCTTCTCTTGCTGTGTCGTCATTTCCCTGTCAAAAGTGACAGTAAATGTGGCGTGAATTCATCATCATCATCATCATAATTGGCTCGACAGCCCCATGTGGGCCTTGGCCGCCTTCAGAAGCTTATGCCAGACTTCCCTGTTCTGCGCTTCATTCTTCCAGTTTTTTATTTTTAAAAATCTTAATGTTTCGAATTATACCATCCTCCCATCTTAATTTAGGTCTTCCAACTTTTCTGGCCAATAGTGGTTGTTCATTGTAAATTCTTTTTGTAATCCTTTTGTTGTCCATGTGAATAATATGTCCAGCCCATGCCAATCTATTAACTTTAACAAAATTCAAAATATCTGGCTGATTGTATAATTTATACAATTCATTATTGTGTGGCGTGAATTGCAGAAGGATATTGCTTCTACAACGTACATCAGTGTCCATAACCAATGAAAAGTGAGCAGGTCACATGGTTTTGTTTTGACAATGATCACTTTAAGAGTGAACAGGGCATTGCATATTTTAATATTAATGTAACATAAATTATGAAATAATATACCAAGAAAAAATAAAGCACCAGTCTATATTTACAAAATTCATATACAGTAGTCTCATTTTAATTGGATCCCAAGGAAGATTCCAAAAATTTTGAATTATCCAAAATTTAAATTAACCACCCTGTGATTTCTTATCGAAAATAGATTTGGTTTCAATAAAATACTCATGCAATAAATATGTATACTGTACCATTACAGCTCCCAGCGACTCGCGCGCATGTTAGTCTCCTCGGCTGCGGTGGACTAGTGGTTATGCTCCTTACCTCTGGTCCCTAGGATCGCAGGTTCAAACCCGGCCGGGGTCGATGGATTTTTTTAGGACGGAAAAATCCAAGGAGCAAGTCCTCCGGGAGGGACTTCAAGCCGTGGGTCCCAAGTCTGAAGATTTTCAGGCTCATAAAAAATCCTTAAGCCTGAATGAAAAGGCCTCTAAGCAAAATTTACCAAATTTTCCCGTCCTAGTACTACCTTGGTTTCCTAGATGTCAATATGAGGCAGAATGCTGACCACAGACCGGTCTAAAATGACATCTATACGAAAACAAGTAACTAAATTAGTATGGTTCAAATTCTTCCCTGCAGGGGGAGAGCGCCTAAATCTCTGTAAAGGGAAAACATGGGCTTACAATACCATTAGAGCAAAATGATTAAATCGGTTTCTCACTCTAAAATAAAAACACAAGTAAAATACAGTAGTAAAACACAAATAATGTAAAACTAAGCCTGATTCCAATATTCACTTACAAAAGTTCGTAATTATCTAAAAAGATAACATTACATATGAAATTTAACACTGATTTGAATATGAATATTAAGGAAAGTAAGCTTTTATTTGAATATTTTGAACTACCCAACATTGAATTAACCAGAGCCCACTGCATAAGAACTATGAAATAAAATTTGTATGGAAGATGATGATTGATATAACTTTCGAAAATTTTTATAATCTGAATGGAATATTTTTCATCTCAGTTTTTTACAATAGTACAAGACACTATTCAAAAGAAAAATAATATTTCAAAATTCAACAAAAATATAAAAAACATATTACAATAATCATATTGATTTTTTAAAGTACAAAGACAAAATTACATGATTTTTCACTATAAATATATAAAACATTTTTTATTATTTTCAAACCACAACATTCATAGTTTAACAAAACATTATGCAATTAAAAATCAGGTAGTCATATGATTAGCTAATCCAGTTAATACTTAATGCTATGCTGTAAAATGTATACAGAATTACTCAGAATGCTATTTGCATTTAATTTTAAGTGCAAAAAAAAGCTAAATAATTATTAAACCTGATGGAAACAAACATGATTTTTCTTTAGTAACCTCACTGCTACAACTGTGCCTGGAGTTCTTACTCATTGTGGACACCACCACCATGTTCAATCATTGTCAGAATAATGGTGGTACATGCACTACTGTAAATTTTATCAAAGAGCTTTAATGCATTTATTAAACAAATAAATTACTGTAATGGTAAATTTATAACTATAATAATATTATAATGATATTGTGAAAAGAAAAATTAATGTCTAAACCAGGAATCGAACCGTGGACCTCTAGTTCTCCAGACTAGTGTGCAGCCCACTACACCATTCTAGACCTGGCCCAAACATTAACAATTCTTTCCACATATACAAATCTATAATCCTCGTTTCGTCCGCTGTCAGGTAGGTGACACTACCATCGCCAATGGCCGGTTTCATTTAGAACCTACCTGGCAGCAGACGAAATGAGAATTATACTTCTAAACGAAGCTGGCCATTGGTGATGGTAGTGACACCTACCTGGCAGCGGATGAAACGAGAATTATAGATTTGTATATGTCGAAAGAATTGTTAATGTTTGTGCCAGGTCTAGAATGGTGTAGTTGGCTGCACACTAGTCTGGAGAACTAGAGATCCACGGTTCGATTCCTGGTTCAGGCATTAATTTTTCTTTTCACAATATCATTATAATATTATAATATGATCCATTATTGGAACTGTGTTAAAATAACAGTATTGGAAAATGTTCAATTGTAACTATAAATTTTAAAAGAAATTAACCTCTGCCACAGTTGTATAAGTAATAGCCAGATTAGAGTGTATTAGCTTAAAGTTGGTTAAGTTAGGTTATGAAGGTCTAAGGTATATTAGATTAATGTTTTTAGAGTGGGTTGGGTAGGGTAGAAAATTTATCTTGGTTAACAAAAGACGTTTTCACAGGTACATTTTATAAATAGATCATTTTGTGCACTTAGATGCTAAATTTGTCATGAAATTTTCCTCTGGATTAGCTTATCAATCCTAACCCAAAAATTGCTTTGGTTTATGGCATTCCTTATGAAATAAAATAAGATCTCTGGATAGGCATTTGGTATACAATGTAATTTTTATACTTGAAAAGTTACCACAATATATTTTCTTTTAACTTTACATAGTCTTCTCAAGAATAGTCCACATCAATCACTCAATTTCTTGAAACTGATTTTAAGACACAGCTTATTTTAATAGTTAATTTTATCATCAACTTCTTAAGTTTAATGTTAATTTCATTCTTTCTGTCATGCTCAACAATGCACTGCTACAATTTGTGTTAATTAATGTAATTTTTAGAATATGAAAGCCTGTTAAATTCTAAATGTATTTTAAAATTTTTGAACATAAAAATTAGAGCAACATATTATGTTCACATAGGATTGAACTTATTAAACATTAAAAATGTATGACCTCACAGAGCTGAATTTTCATTAGATTTATTGTCATGTCTACCTCTTGCTCGTTCATGGCCATAGAGAACATATTTATTAAAAGAGCTCATAATGCACGTTTTTGAATTGTAACAAATGAAAATAAATTAACATGTTTTATTTACTTCCATTCTTCCCTTCTGTCAAAATTAAAGAAAATCCTTAGGTCTGAGAGGCTGGGTACAAATAATTCCATAATTTAAGATTAATTAATATGTTACTTATTCCTATAAAAGTTCAATTCCATGATTATTCACCAGATGGCGTTATATAATTATAATTCATATTTTTACCACCAGATGGTGCTGAATTTATTAGTACCAGAAAAAAATTGAAATAATTTAGATGTCGTTAGTTGTTCTACACTGGCGCTGCTTGTGGCATGTATGCGAAACTTGTCCACTTTCTTCTCTGGTACTCTGTGGTGCGACACATCAAGATCCCTACTCCAGACACCCCCACCAACTTCCCCTCCAAACCGCAACCTTTGCAGTTTGCTACCAGAGCCTCCAGATACAAATTCTGGTTTATATTTGATCCACCCTCGTGCATAACATATAGTCCAGTTGGCATAGCATTTTTAGTTATATTTAGTAATTTTGTTGCTGTTAAGTTGAACTAATTGTTGACATAAACTAATTTATGTATTACTTTATTTAAGGCATAACTTAACCAAAAGCTGACAAGGTATTCTTGACATAATTCTTCATTGGGCAAGTGGCAAATTTTGCCAATACCTCCAGAGATTCAATATCAGAGAGAATGCAAGTTGTAATTGTGGTATTAGCAACCAAACTGTTGAACTTATTATCTTTGATTGTCCTTTGTTATGGAACGAAAGGTTCAAAATCACCTATCTTCTAAAGAACACTGCCTGTTTAAGTTTTTTTTTATAAAAAAGCTTTAGTTTTAGATAAAATCATATAATGAATCATAACTTTGACACAAACTGTAACCCTAATGTACCTTAGGTAAAATAGGATTTATAAATTTCAGATAATAAATAATAATAAGTATTATATTTGAAAAGAAAAATATACGCCTAGACTGGGGTTTGAACCCAGGACCTTTGACTTTCTATGTCAATGCTCTTCCATCTGAGTACTGACATAGAAAGTCAAAGGTCCTGAGTTCCATATGAGCATTGACATAGAAAGTCAAAAGTTCTGAGTTCAAACCCCAGTCTAGGCGTATATTTTTTCTTTTCAAATATAATTTGTCCATCATTAAAAAACAATAATAACAGGGCAAGTCAAAATGTTGTGCAGAGGTTTTCAGAAATTATTATGTGAAATGTAATGAACATATAATATTGTGAGACATATTGTATGAAAGGTAAACTCTCAAAGTTTTTTTTTAAATATTCACAGATGTTCTATGTGAGCGCCTTTTGTTACACGACAGATGTCAAGCCGATATTCAATCCTCCTGCCAAACTTTCTGTAGCAGTCCGCGGTCGATATCAGCAATGGCTGCTGTGATGCGGGCACGCAGTTCATGCAGTGTTGTTTGGAAGTGGTGGTACGTAAACATGATCCTTTACAAGGACCCCACATGAAGAAATCACACGGGGGTTTAGATCTGGTGAACAAGGGTGGCCAATGAATGAGTTTGTTGATCACCCTGAGATGCACGGCCTATCCCAGCGTTGTGGCTAAAGCCGTATTCAAATGGTCTCGAACACTGCCATGGTAATGTGGAGGGGCACCATCCAACTGCAGAATGAAATCTGGACTATCCGCTTCAAGCTGCGGAAGGAGCCATTGTTGTAGCATATCAAGGAAAACATGTCCGTTCACAGTACGTTCATGAAAGAAAAAGGGCCCATAAACCTTTGCATGGGAAATGGCACAAAAGACATTCACTTTTCGGAGAAATCGCGTTGATGTTCCAGAGTTGCATGGGGGTTACCAGTTCCCCAAATCCTTACATTGTGTCTATTCACTTTTCCTGAAAGGTGGAAAAGTCGCTTCATCACTGTAAACTACCCTCTCATGGAACTCATTCTCTTCCATTAATGCGAGAAAATCAACACAGAAGGACGCTCCGCAAAAGCATAATCCGGCGGGTTTTAAGGCTTGAAACAAGTTGCAAGTGGTAGGGTTTCATCTGTAACGTTTCCGGAGAATCCGCCATACAGTTTTTTTGTGTTAGTTGAAGTTCTTGTGTCGCTCCCCGGTAGGTGGATTTCTGTGGACTCCGCACGAAAGCATGTGCGAACGCGTTCGACTGTCTCTTCACTCGTCGACGGACGGCCAGTCGATTTTCGTTTACAGATACAGCCTGAATCCCTAAATTGTGTGTACCACTTACGAATGGATCTACAATCCGGCGTCGGGTCTTTATCGTATCTCTGGTTACGGAAATGTCGTTTGAACACTAGTTACACAGAGTTGTTTACATGGTAATCAAGCACACAGAAAGACTTCTGATCCCCAGTCAACGCCATTTTCCTTTACTGCTCTGCTGTTGACATCTTGCGGGTGAACGCGGAACTTTAGAAGTGGACAACTAAACTTTGAGAGTTTACCTTTCATACAATATGTCTCACGATATTATATGTTCATTACATTTCACATAATAAATTTCTGAAAACCTGCACAACATTTTGACTTGCCCTGTATTAACAATAAGTATACTTGACAATAGAGAAGGAAAACAATAAAAACATTAGATAATATAAAGACAATACATATATATATATATATATATATTTCTTTTTTTTTTTTAATTTATACAATAGGCATTAGAAGAGATGGAACTAGAATGTGTGTGAAAAAGTAAATCTGAATGAAGAGGAAAATCAAGAACCAGAATTTACCGACTGGCCATATAGATGATTTCTTAACCCTTTCCCTGGTGTCGGCATGATATCACATCAAGACAAATCCAACAGTTGTATGCCATCAGCATGTTTTCACACACCCAAGTTTTGCTCCCCCTGTTCACTTCAGACGAAAAATGTGATGATGAAACTTTATTAGCTTGGTGAGGAATGTTTACTTTCAAACTCAAGCAGTATGTTTATTCAGCTGTTCAACTGCAAATTAATTAATCAAATTTTTAATTGCATTATAAAACTTGCGTATCAGTTCAACATGACTTTGCATAAGAGAAGTCAGAATTTAGATCCCATAGAACTTTAGCATGCTCTAAATGAAATCTGTGATGTTAGTCATGATTCCAGACCTTGACGGATTTGAAGAAAATATTCCAGAAATTGAAAATGATGACGATGATTTGAAAGAAATAGCGTGCATGCAGTCTACTTCAACAAAAAACCACGTCTGTAAAATAGATAAAGGACGGTATGGTTCCTAAAATCATTCCTTTTATTGGTGGCAGTGGACTCAAAATTGATGTCAAAAGCGACAACAAACCATTTTTATTTTTGAAAATATTTATAATATAATGGACGATAGTCTTATAAATTCAATTGCAGAACAAACTAATCATTATGTCCATAAATATCTACAACACTGTCTTAACATTCACGTGGCATAAATTTCAAAGTAATTTCAAGAAATTATTTCAGAGGAAATTTGTACATTTTAAGTTTTAGTATTTATGACCAGAATAGATGGGATCCAAAAACTGAAAATTACTGGTCCACAAGGCCCCTTTTTCATGCACCTTAGTATGGACAAAATAATGTTGAGTTGTGTGAAATACTTTTACAAAAAAAAAGCACATTTTTGTAGAACATTTCATCTGGAACAGATGTTCCCAAAATAAAAAAATCAACAACATAAATCTAAAAAAAAAAGTGAATCTATATTTGTGTGGAAAGACAAGAGGCGAGTAAAACTTATTTCTATTACAGGCAGGAGTTTTATCTTTTATTCTATACTTTACTAGCATCTTTACCATTATTGGTTGGGATTACAATACAAGATTCTGATAAACTTAGCCACCAAGGAGAGAAAATAAATAAGCAAGAAATTGTTGAACTATAATCAACATATGCTAGGGGAGGATAGGGCAGAATATATGCTACATTATTATCCTTGTTGCCATAAAACCATCAAGTAGATCAAGAAACTTGTGTACTACTTGCTAGAAATTACTGCACTGAATAGTTTCATTTTGCTAAAAAAAAGAACACTTCTATTCAAAAGCATAAAGGAAAGGCTATGCTTTCAAAGATTTTTCTACTAGACTTTATTAAATCCACGATAACAGTGAAGTTGTGTGAAGAAGAGACAGATGAGAAAGAAATACATTCACAAACACCAACTTTGAATGTGTGCATACAAACATTGAAGAGACCTCTAAAGAAACAGCTTGACTTAAGGATAAAACCTCATAATGTTTACTTCCCAACACTAATTCAAATATAAGAGTTGGACTCTTGTTTATAAAGTGGTCTAAAGACAAACAAAATTATTCATGTGCCCCCAAATAAAAATAAGAAGGGTGCTCAAATGTGAAAGTGTAAAATATGTTAATCCCATGGAGTGAAAAGAAAAAAAGAAACAAGTGTGATGTAATCAATGGTAAAGAGAAACATGTTTGAATAAGTGTGATATAAGATTAAATTAAAATGCTTCATACTTCACCTCATATCCAGTCTTCTAAGTAGGCTGCAGTTTCAAAGCCTTGGAAGCTTCATCTTCAGGACTTTATTGTCGACTGATCAGAAGAACTACTTTTGAAGTAGTAGATATGAGGTGAGGTATGAAGCATTTTAATTTAATCTTAAATTAAACCTCATAGTGATTTTTTTCCTATAAAAGATCAATATAAGTGTGATGTTTTCAAACTGTGGTGCGGCTCTGTACAAAGCTCCATTTTTCACTACTATCATACCAAAAATAAACTAAAAATGTTTATTCAGGTACTGTAATATTTTTATTGTATAATAGAATATTCTGCCATTACTCCCTGTAAATTTCAGCTCATAACTAACAATAGCATGCACGGTCACAGAAAATTTATATTTCAGTGCATGCATTTCAGCTCTTTAAAAATTGCCTGGCAGGGTACCCTGGGATTTAAATATGCATGCTGTTAGAGAAAGAGTTAAGATGGATAAAGCCCTTCAATGTGGTTGTTACAATTTGTGCTATGAAATCTTTGCCAGTTCATAGTTGCTTCAGGAATGGTTCTGTTTTAGTGTTAAATGTAATAATTTAACCTATTTTTTAGATTTTATATTGATAAAATTAGCAGGCAGCTATTTCATAACATTCTCAATGTTGAAATTCATCGGAGAACATTTTTATAAAACACTTACCTCATAGAATTCACGGTTGTCCACAGAAAAGATACTGACGTTTTCAAAACGTAGATCACATTTATACATCAAGCCATAACTCCCGGCTGATGAAATTATCGGCCCATTCAACTCTTCTATGGTCACCATTTTCAGTACTACGCCATATCTGGTTGAATTTACGAAACTTCGAAATCAAAATTATTTCGTTAGGGATTACCAAAATTCCATTGAATTTCTATATTTAATTTTTCTGAATGTATATCTTCTAAACTGTCCATTCTAAAGATTTATCCAATTGTTTTACAAAAGTTTTGCTTCTTCTGTACCAATTGTATGATTGGATGTTCTAATAAACTATGGGCAGCCAATTTGCAGATTTTTCAATTTTTTAAAAAACAAGTGATAAACCTTTAAAAATTGACCAGTGTTGGGATAAAAACATACATTAGAAAAAATAAAATATAGATCAATGAATTTTTATAATTCTAAATGAAATAAATTTGAATTTGAAGTTCAATAATTCAACTATAGATGACAGCACTGAAGATGGTGACAATAGAAGAGTTGATGGCCGAAGAATTTCATCAGTCGGAGTTATGGCTGAAGATGATCGTGATTACGTTTGAAACCGCGGTATCGTGGAAAACATGAAATCTATGAGGTGAGTTGTTTAAAAAAATGTTCTCCGACGAATTTCAATGATTATACCTCATAATGTTTACTTCTCAACATTAATTTAATATAATTCTCAATGCTAATTAAAATTTTTAATTAATAGCACTATTATATATATATATATATATATATATATATATATACATAAAAATATTTTTATGAGTGAGGTATAAAAATTTCCATTTCAATGGCATAATATTGAAATTTGCCTCATAGTATTACTTCCTGTTAGAATTTTTATTAAAAAATTATTAGCATTTATTGAAATTATATACAAGTATTATATTTAATTATTTTTTAGTATTTGTACATCTGAAAAAAAAAATGGGAAGAGTCAGATGCTAAATGTTATTTGGCAGACATTGGGGAATGTTTGCATACAGTTCCATTCACACTAAAATGTTGTATACTAATCCAGAAATATTCAATGGAAATATCTACCAATAAAACTAAAATAATGGCCTTTTGTGGAAAATCCCCAATACCAAGCAAAATTTGTTTAAATAACAAAATTTTAGAGAGAGATAATGAGTTTACTTATTTAGGATATAAACTCTCTTTTATTGAAAATTTGGATTTATCAGAAGAAATTGTGAAATTCAACAAATCAAGAGTCAGATGCTAAATGTTATTTGGCAGACATTGGGGAATGTTTGCATACAGTTCCATTCACACTAAAATGTTGTATACTAATCCAGAAATATTCAATGGAAATATCTACCAATAAAACTAAAATATTGGCCTTTTGTGGAAAATCCCCAATACCAAGCAAAATTTGTTTAAATAACATTTTAGAGAGAATTAATGAGTTTACTTGTTTAGGATATAAACTCTCTTTTATTGAAAATTTGGATTTTTCAGAGAAAATTGTGAAATTGAACAAATCAATGGGAATCATTAATAGAGTTTTAAAACCTTCATTAGTGCAAAAATCAACTCGTACTTGTCTTTATCAAATAATGGCACGACCAGTCCTATGTTATGGGAGTGAAGCGTGGACTATAAGGACGAGAGATGAAAGCAGACTAACAGCTTGTGAGATGAAATTTATGCGCCGAACAGCTGGTTACACCAAGTGGGATCGAAAGAAAAATGTAGAAATCCTTCAAGAACTTAATGTGTCACCAACACTGGACTACATCTCCAGATATCAGCTAAATTGGAAGGAACATGTCTCAAGAATGGCTAGATCCAGGATCCCCAAGGCAATAATGAACTACTGTCCAAATGGGAAATGGTCACTTGGTCAACCTATGAAAAGATGGCACAAAAACTGCTTTCTCAGGCCGTAACAGTTCTTCTAGGACTAATACCTGGCAGGATGATGATGATGATGATACTAATCCACTGATATCTGTGTAGGATGTCATGAGTCAATGGGATATCTAATAAACACAAGAAGAAAGATTTGACCTACATGGGCTAAATCTCATTTCAAGAGGCTTTCCATTTTTTGTCTTAAGGTATAAATATATAGTTTACCTTAATGAACTTTGTAATGTATTAAATTTATATGATTGAACTTCTAATGAAATCATGATTGTGTGAAATTAATTTGTATTAAACATTGAAATTGATTTAATTTATTTACATAAAATTTATCATCTCATCTCATATTCTTCTTCTTAGACCGGTTTCAGGATCTTATTCGGTTCCATCCCTAGTACTTTCATGACAGTTATGTCGCCTTGAAGAGCCGCCTCTTGCTCCCTCTGTTGGTAGACTGAAGAACCTCAAAATCAAATAATTTTCCCTGGGAATTTTGAAGTTCATAATTTCTACATTTCACTTTTTTGAATGTAGATTTTTTCCAAACCGTTAGCTCTTTAGGGTTTTTCTATATGTTTTATTAATGTAACCTTTCTTTTGATTTTATGACCATGCATGGGTGGCTACTGCAGGAAAAATTACGAGTAATAAATTCTGAAATTCCTGGAGAAAATTATTTGATTTTGAGTCTCTTCAATCTACCAACAGAGGGAACTGGAGGCAGTTCTTTAAGATGAATAACAATTGTGAAACTACTGAGGATGGAATCAAATAAGATCTTGAAACCGGTCTAAGAAGAAGAATATGAGGTGAGGTGATAAAATTTTACTTAAATAAATAATTTCTCATAATATTAATTCCTAAAAAATCAACTGGAATTGATATTAAAATTTGGTACCATAATGAAAACATATGATCCAGATTTAGGCTAGGTCTATATAACAATCAACAATATTTCATACATTGCTGTTATTCTAGTTCCTTCTCTTTTCTTAGGATACAAAACAGAGCATATATCATGTGTCACATCTTACATGATAAATTTACCATGTTTTATAATTTAGAAAGTTGTAGGTTTCATATGAACTATCCTCATGAAGGAAATTAAAAAATAAAAACACGTACTTCTTCTGGCTATTTTCAAAAACTAAGGGATAAAAAATATTTTGAAGAAAAAACTAGCACTATGCAGAGGCCTTATGTTAGATTGTAGCCAATGTCTGTGGTATAAATGGCTTAGAGGTAGATTCTTAAAGGATTTGTTACATTTGTAGTAAAAATTAAAATATTTTACAGAATTAAAACAAAATATTTTTAAAGCATTTTTACGTTTACTGTTTTCACTATTTCTGTCTTAAATCCAAAACCATGAAAAATGTTAATAAACATATTCATTCTCACTTTTCACAAGTGGACATATCCAAACTTTTAAAATCAAATGTTCCGAACTTTTAACAGTTTTTTTTTTTCTGAAACAAGGTTTAGACAACTCAAAGCTTACAGCATCTTACAATATTTATTTAAAAAAAAAAAAGTAAAGGTACTTCATTAATATTGTTTATTTTTTATTATTTCACTCACCTCATAATTCATAGCAGACCCTGGGTTTCTTCACATCTTTTGTGACATTCTCAATGCATTTATTTTCTTGTGTATCATCTTCTCTTGAAAACCATTATCCTTCGCAATTTTTATAATGTGTCCTTTCTCTTTATTGTAATTTTCTTTGCTCATGGGGACATTCACAAGTCTGTGTGTTAAACTATTAAATACTGCCTGTTTGTGTGAAAAATGGTTAAATCCAGTAGCTTTTATATAACTGTCGATGTGAGTTTCTTTTCTGTAGATTCCAAATTCTATTTTCTTTTTTTCTTCATTCCTAATCAATTTAAGGTCTAAAAATGGTATTTCATGATTATTTTCTATTTCCATTGTAAATTTGATTGTTTTATTTTGAATATTTAACAGTTTAATGGCATCTTCTAATTGTTTCTGTTTTACTATTGCTATGATATCATCTACATATCTTCTCCAAAATTTAAACATCAAAGGATGTGCTTTGGTTACATGACATTCAACATGTTTATGGGGAACTTTGAATTTGATAGAGTCTACCAAAGAATTCAACTGGAAGAACAGGAGAATCGGCGTAATATTGCACGATGCAGACGTCGTTGTATATGGTATTTTTTGCGGGACGCAAGCGTAAATGCATTCCTCTATAGCAGACAAAAATAACGGAAGTGGTTTTATCGCTGAGATTTCTGGGTAATTCGTTGCCAATATTACGAAAACGTCAACTTTCATGCATGACCGTTAAGTCGGCCGTTAATTCGATCTCAGCAATTGCTCACAGTGAGTCAGCTCATCAGTGATTGGAAGTAATTTGAGTAGAGACTAATGTATTTGCATGCAGCCCTAAGTGTACATAGCAAGGGACAATAAATTGGAACATTGTGTTAAAACTACAGAAGCCTCTAGTGATTTACCTTGCTTTAATATTCCTCTCATATACCTAGAAAGATCTATGCTCTACCTTATCAAACCCTGAACCAACTAGCCTGGAGCACTAAACTGTCCAGACACCCATATCCCTGGACACTAAACAAACCAAGAGTTATTTTATTCAAATATGAAAATGTAAACCAGAAGAAAGCATAATATAATAAGGCCTCAGCTTATTTGTAAAATATGTACTTATAAGTAAAACCTTCATTATTTCAATCTGTCTTCTAATGACTTACAGCTGATTGACTTCAGAATTTCTGAATTTTAACTATTTTTACAATAAAGAAAATATAAATAGTAAATTACCTCATAGGGTTATTTTCCACAGTAATTTTGATTAAAAGTAGAGATTAATAGTCAAAATATGAATTGTAAATTTTAAACTTAGTCCCGCGCCGTAGCCGAGCGGTTAAGGTAGGAAGCCTTGGCACAGAGCTATGGGACTTGCGCTGGTTCGAGTCTCCATGGGGGAAGAAATTTTCTCATGGTATTTCGGCCAGTATGGGACCGGTGCCCACCCAGCATCGTGAGGCAATTGGGTAGCTACAATAAGTAGCGGCTCCAGGTTGAGGAACCAGCTATAACGGCTGGGGGACTCGACATGCTAACCACATGTCACCCCTACACTGGCTGTTGATCATCTACCTCTGTGATTGACACATGTGGATGTGAAGGGCCAGCAGCCGGCTGGTAAAAGGGCAACCGCTGAAAAAGTGGAAAGACCCTCAATCGGAAATTTTAAACTTCACCTCATAAAATAAGATTCTCTCACTTAGATATGTTTTGGAGAGATCCCCATTCTCAAATAAATTCCAACTTGAGCCACTGACATCAGCTATTCTGTGTGTCTGTAGTGGAGGTTAAATGAACTTAAATGAACTCTGACACCAAATCTTGCTTGCTGGGAACTTCAAAATTCATTAATATTTAAAGGAAGTAACACTATGAGGTTTATTTTAATTAATAATTGAGCTAGAATTTAACACCTTACCTCATAATTGTAGATTTCTCGAATACACATTTTAATACTTCTGCATATTATCTTCAGTTCCACCTAACTCAAAAGTATTGAAACATGTCTTCGAGAAATCTACAATTATGAGGTGTGGAGTTAAATTCTAACTCAATTATTAAATGAAAATTTTGTTTTTGATCTTTCCCATAATATAATTTTAAGTCCAAGTTCAGCCACTATCTGCATGGGGGATGAGAAAAAAAGCTAATTTGTAGAGGATAGTGTCCAATTTGTAGATTTCAGAGCTGATTGGTTCAAAAAAAGATAGAGATAAATAAATACTCGAGCAATCTGCAAGTGTGTGTGTATGTATATGTATACTTTATATATATATATATATATAAAACTGAAGTTAAAATACACTTTTCTGCAGGAAAGATCCAATTAAATTAAATCAACAGTAAAACACAGAAATTAGGGACAAATGCCATATTCAAGACATAACCAAATTTATTATAGATAGATGAAAATATTGGAAGGGTCATATAGAAAGAATGGAAGAAAACTGGCTTGCAAAAAGAGCTAAAGAAGATAGACCAATGGACGGGAGAAGAACAAGAGGAAGACCAGCCAAGAGATGGATAGACAGTGAATGCACATCCAGTACGTCTTCCTCCGAGGAGTGATTTTGGAAATAAACAGGATGAAAATCCTACAAATTAAGTTTAAGAAGAAAAAGAAGAGTAAAAAGTGTCATATTTGAAGAGAATAATTATATGCCCAGACTGAAACTCGAACCCAGGACCTTTGGCTTTTTGGGCCAATGTTCTACCAACTGAGCTAAATGCAAATTTTTCTCTTATATACGTTGTAAATTCCCGATTTTTCTCTTCAAATATGATTTATCCATCACTGAGATATATAAAATGAATAATAAAAATATCGAAAGAAGCTGTACTGGCTTTATAATGTCGCTGTGGCATAGTTGGTAGAGTCCCTACCTTCCACTCCGGCGATCCGGGTTCGATTCCCGGCAGGGTAAGGGATTTTTAAAATCTCTACCTTAGGACTGGGTGTGTGTCGTGTCCAGTTGTATCCATTGGGTTTGATTCCTCTAAAAATAATGTAATATAAAAATTTCCAAATAAATGTCTTCTTAACAAAGAAGCTGCCATTTGCAAAGATATAAACGAAGGTTTCATAGCATTTGGTGAGCGGGAATTTACAACATATATAAGAAAAAAATTTTCATTTAGATTGTAACTCGCCCCGGTAGCTCAGTCGGTAGAGCATTGGCCCGAAAAGCCAAAGGTCCTGGGTTCGAGTCTCAGTCTGGGCGTATAATTTTTCTCATCAAATATGATTTATCCATCATTGAGATGTATGAAATGGATAATAAAAACATCAAAGTAAAAAGTGTATCAGATTTAAAATCTGAAAATGTAATTATTTATTACAAGTGGCATTGGAATTTACCTTACTTTCGACACCTAATTTTTTTTAAATAGCTATTTTATTTTATTTTATTCTTTGTTTATGTTATTATTAAAATTATATTAGATTAACATTGTACATTGTTTAGACTATACTTTAATAATATGTTTAAATTAAATTAATTGTCTGAAATTTTGTATTATTTTATTATTCGCTTGTTGACTGGACGAGAAGACCTCATGGCCATAACTCTGTCAGCTTAAATAAAGTGGTATTATTATTATTATTAATGTTTTTTTTATCAGTGTCTCCAGGTTGTCTTTGACATTTCTGGTATTCTCTCCTGGCATTGGTAAAATTGTAACCCACTTGGGAAGTCTGGATGGCAAAGTTATGTTACCCCGATGATAAGATAGGTGATGAATGATAATCAAGTGCCAGGAGATCCTTAGACCTAAACTTAACCTAAATCCTGACCACGGGAAGCCACAGGAATAATTCTCTTTAAGAAAAAAAATTCCTGTGGTCTGACTGGAAATCAAACCTGAGTCCCCATGAACTGTAGTCAGAAGCTCTGACCACTAGCCCATGAGGCTATTTTTTTATTATTATTATATTTATTGTTATTGTTATAGTTATTGTTATTATTATTATTATTATTATTATTTTTATTATTATTATTATATTATTATTATATTATTATTATTATTATTATTTTTATAAATTAATCATAACAAAAATATGCATTTTGTAAAATGAAAATATTGTAATTTTAATTGCTATCCTGTAAGTGCTGCTTAAAGCAGAATTTTAATATATAATAAATATGAAAGGTCCCGGGTTCAAGTCCGGTCTGAGCGTATAATTTTTCTCTTTAAATATGATTTATCCATCATTGAGATGTATGAAATTAATAATAAAAACATCGAAAATAGCCGTACTGGCATTTATAATGTAATGTATAATTCCCAAATATGTCTTCTTAATATAGGAGCCGCCATTTGCAAAGATAGAAGCAAAGGCTTCAAAGCATTTGGTGGGCAGGAATTACAACGTATATAGAGAAAGATTTGCGTTTAGATCGGTACTTGCTCAGGTAGCTCAAATGGTAGAGCACTTGGACTAGAAAACCAAGGGTCCCGGGTTCAAGTCCCGGTCTGAGCGTATAATTTTTCTCTTTAAATATGAAAGTTAAAGTTGATAATTTTGTATTTTAAAATTCTTTTAATATTTAAATATAATTAAATAAATAAAAACATCTAAATAATTCATTGTTAGATATTGTTGAATAAAAATGTCTCAGTAATAATTAAAGAAATGGTACTACATAACGGTTTTTGTAAAGAATGCTTTTAAAAATTGTTTTAAGTCATTGTTGTCAAAATTATAAAGCCTTCTATTATAACTGTAATAAAAACACAGAGACTTAGATCTGCTGAAATGAGATACCTTCGGAGGACTGCAGGATACACACTACTAGATCACAAAAAAAATGAAGACATCTTAGAAGAATTACACATGGAACCTTTAGAAAACAAAATTTCTGATTATAAGTCAAGATGGATGCAACATGTTCATCGAATGGAAGATCACAGAATACCCAAACAAATGTTAAAATATCAACCTGCAGGAAGAAGAAGACCAGGACGTCCACTCAAAATACTTTTGGATGGTGTTTCTCTTGAGGTCGAAACAGGTCAACAAATGGCCTAAATTTGTGAATGTACTATGATGATGATGATGATGATAAAAACACCAGCATAACTTCATATTCTTAAATTAAACTCTGATTGGATGTTAAAACAATTAACTTTCTTATTTAACAAATACAATTAAACCTTATATATAAAAGACTATTAACCAATAAAATTTTAAAATAACATCATGTGATGTAATAATGTTCCTTAAAACTATAAAAGAATAACACTATTCATTCTGCATACAATTTTCATCAAAGATAGAAGCAATAAGAGCTCTCCTGATAAAATGTAATGTTTAATACAAGAAGAATAATTGATTTAAGAAAAGAAAAGAATTTATTTTTAATTGACGGTGAAGAATAATACCACCTACATTTACTTAATCTGCTGGGAACTTAAGAAGTGAATAAATTTGCAATTATGTCTACAAGAAACATTTTTTGTGATTATGAAGTGTTTTCCTACCCAGTGTACCAACGTCCGACCCTGAGAAAAGAATCCAGCTCTATCGAAAATTAAACCCAACCTAAACCAATAATCCTTTTTGGGACACAAATCCATCTTCAAAAATGTTACCATCACATTGAGAACTCACATGAAGAGAATTACTTCTTCATTCCGATTGAGGGTCTTTCCACTTTTCAGCAGTTGCCCTTTTTACCAGCCGGCTGCTGGCCCTTCACATCCACATGTGTCAATCACAGAGGTAGATGATCAACAGCCAGTGTAGGGGTGACATGTGGTTAGCATATCGAGTCCCCCAGCCGTTATAGCTGGTTCCTCAACCTGGAGCCGCTACTTATTGTAGCTACCCAATTGCCTCACGATGCTGGGTGGGCACCGGTCCCATACTGGCCGAAATACCATGAGAAAATTTCTTCCCCCATGGAGACTCGAACCAGCACAAGTCCCGTAGCTCTGCGCCAAGGCTTCCTACCTTAACCGCTCGGCTACGGCACGGGACATTACTTCTTCATGCTATGTATAATAAATAATTATTAAATTAATATTGAGAAGCTAAAGCTATTACTACAATAGAAATAAGTAAATTAATGAACACAATTAAATTATTGTAAATCAATGGTAACAAATTTTTCTCTTTACCATTGATTTATAATAAATAATGTTGACAAATTAATCCACATTGTACATTTAAAACAGAAACAACAGTTATCACAGTTTTTTTTATGTACAGCTTATGAAAAAGTTATACTTTACATATTGAAAGCTGTTTAGAAAACCTATTTTTAATAGTAACAGAAGAAAATCAATTATTTCCTTTTTGTTTACCTGAAAGCCATGATTCCTATATAACATTTTTTTTTATAAGCATCATGATCCAGAAGCTTGCATTTCAGTTTTTCTTTACATAATCATATCTATTCTGATATTATATTTTTTAGACGTTTCAATTTCTATGACATTTACTGGATAGGTTTTGGATTTAAGATACTAATACATAAAAAATAATAAATAATATGTAATTTTTAAAAAGTGACTATTAATTAACAATGTCATGAATGACATTTAAAAATATGCTTTTTATTATTGAAATCTCATCTTTTCTTTGATTTAATATCTGAAATAATTTCAACATCACTATCTTCTTCTGCCTCAAGGGAAATGTTTGGTTTACCATCAGAAGATTTGATCATTACATTTGGATTCACTTTTATCACATTCGTCGTTATGTCACAACCAATCTTATCAGAGTCATTTACAACAACTTGATTTTCGATTTCTGGTAATATAGCTTCCTGATAATTTGAGTTCTGTATAACAGCTGATATTGGTAACGAATTACCAGGAACAGTTACAGGAAACGAAATGATTGGATTTGTTGCAAGAACTCCTGGTTGAACTGCTGGGATGTTAATGCTAGTTTGAGTAATGGTATTAGTAATATTATTAGTTTTAACTACATTGTTATTGATGACTTGAACACTTCCTTGGGTAGATGGAAGTAATAATGCTTGACGTATAATAGGAGAACCCGAATTTATGCTTAATAACTTCTTCGCTGGAGTAAGAGGTGGTTCACTGACAACTCTTTTCAAACTTGTTGATCCATTGACAATGATTAAGTTTTGAGGTACTGGTTGAGGAACAATAGGCTGAGAATGTGGTCCAATTGGCATTGAGACAACAATCTGAGGAGGAGATGGTTGAGTAGTCCCTGCAAGTGTCACATTTGTCCCTGTAACATATATTTTTTCTTCAACACTTGATAAAATAATTTCTAATTAGTTTAAATTTATACAGCAAACTATGACAGGTAATTATAAACAATAATTCTTATGAAAAGCTGTTTATTTTTAATGGATAAAAATTATATAAATGAAGAAATTAAATACCAATTTAAAGTAGAAAATTTGTAGTGAATGGTAAAGAGAAAAATTTCTGCCTGAACTGGGAATTGAACTCCAAATCTTCAACTTTATGTGCTAATGCTTTGACAGTTGAGCTAATTCAGGCTTCCTTCCCATCCAAGCACAAATTCTCCTCTTACCTAACTCTCTTGACCCTACATCCAATGCAATGAACAATTATTCACAAATACTCATTGAATTAAGATAAAATCAAATGTTTCACACCTTTCCTCATATTAATCTTCTAAGTAGATCGCGATTTCGGGTTCAAGACAAACCATCGTCAGTACCATCTTGCTGACTGATCTACTTAGAAGATTAATATGAGGAGAGGTATGAAACATTTGATTTTATTTTAAATGAATCCTCATAGTGATTTGTTCCTATAAAAGTTCAACTTATTGAATTGCATCTACATTTAGAAGACATGATGGAAATCCACACAATATAGCTATATTTATTAAATTAATATTAAGAAGCTAAAGCTAAAATTACTATGATCTAAATAAGAAAATTAATGTACTAAACTATTGTAATCAATGGTAAAGTGAAAAATTTCTGCCTGAACCGGGAATCAAACACCAAATCTTCAGCTGTACATACTGATGCTCTGACCACTGAGCTAATTCAGGCTTCCTTCCCATCCAAGCACAAAATTTCCTCTTACTTTAATCTCTTGACCCTTAATATTAATTTAATAAATGTAGCTATACCTGTGTGAAATTCCATCATGTCTTCTTAATGTAGAACCAGTTCAATGTGTATTTGTGAATGATGGTTCACTGTATTTGATGTTGGGCCAACAGAGTAAAGTACGAGGAAAATTTGTGCTTGGATAGGAAGGAAGCCTGGGCTATATAAGCATTGCAGGGTCAGAAGGCAGTTAGATGTTTTTGGAAAGTAAGAAACTCAAGTGAAATCAGAAGAAATTGGGCCAAGTGAAATCATTAGTGATTGGAAATAATTTGTAAAGCAAGATTAATTATTGCAGAAATTTATTAGGAAGTGTTAATGAAAGTTCATGTGAACCAAATAAAGTTATTGTGAATTTATTTTTTTTAATATATAAAGGAAGTGACACTATGTGGTTTATTTTAATTATTATGCGTTATAATTGGAGAACAGCAGAATGGATTCAGAAAGGGTAGATCTTGTACAGATGGATTCTTCACTCTAAAACTACTATTAGAAAAGCACAAGGAATTCAATATAGAAACTCATATTGCCTTTGTTGACTTCATAAAGGCTTTTGACAAAGTACACAGAAATATATTATTACAAATTTTAGCTGATGATAACGTTCCACAACAATATATTACTAATATCTTCAACATCTATAAAGATAATGTAATCTCTGTTAAACAAGATGGAAACTATCTTCTTGAAAAAAGATCAACACTGGAGTAAGACAGGGATGTGGACTTTCACCAGTGCTTTTCATTATATATATAAGAATACATTAATAAACAAATGGAGGAAAACACAACGAGGATATATACCCATCAATAGGAACCTTAAACTCGATGCTATTCTTTTTGCAGATGATTTAGCTGTTTTAGCACTTTCTGAAAATGATTTGCAACGATCAATTTATAATTTACAAAAAATAGGTGCCAAATTTAATATGGAAATATCAATTAACAAAACTAAAATTATGGCATTTCATGGGAAGGACCCCATACAAAGTAAAATCTGTCTCCAGAATCAAATTTTAGAGAGAACTAATCAATTTAAATATCTTGGATATTATCTCTCTATCTGGGATGAAAAGGATATCCCTGAAAAATTACTAGTTATAATAAAAGTTTGGGAATTATTAATCAAGTTATGAAACCATCCCTTGTACAAAAAAAACACCAGATTACGTTTATATAATACTTTGGCTAGACAAGTGTTGACCTATGGTAGTGAAGCATGGACATTAAAAAGACAACATGAAAGCAGAATAACAGCTTGTGAAATGAGATTCATGTGCAGAACAGCAGGTTACATCAGATGGGATTGGAAAAGGAACACCGATATCTTAAAAGATTTGAAGACTATGCCAATTTTAGAATATATTAAACAGTACCAACAAAATTGGAAACACCATCTTGAAAGAATGAGTTCAAATTGGATCCCCAAAGCTGTTTATAATTATATACCAAGAGGACGAAGATCTCTGGGCCGTCCTATGAAATGCTGGAGGGAAAATTTTCTATGGGATCGTAACATGCCTTGGTCTAATACTGGGAAGGAAGAAGAAGAAGATGATGAGTTTAGACTATTATGAGATCACCAACCACCGATTCAACAGTTAGAAAGTATTGAAAATGATATGTAGAGTGTTGAAACTATGGTCTACAAGAAAATACAAATTTGAGGTTAGTCAAAAATAATCTAACTCCTAATAATTATTGTGAAATTTTTAACGTGAACATCTGTCATGTTTATGTCAAGAAAACAATGTGAGAAGGACCTCCTCCTGACAACAGGGGCAATATGAATCAATGAATAAAAAAATGTATCGAGGATTACCGTTAGTTATAATTATGCATTATTTTATCACACAATATTGCTATGTTATTTAATATAAGATTACCTTGTGCCATGGCCTGTGTGACAGGACAGTCTTTATGGGCAATTAGTAGTGTCTTGAGAGATGCTACTTCAGCCCTGAGTCCAGATACTTCTGACTGAAGCTGTTGATTTATTCTCTGCATGTCTTCAGCTCGTTTCTCCAGCTCCTGTATCCATGTTTTCCTCTTTTCACGGCATCTCATTGCAGCAGCTCTTAAAGATTATAAATCAATAAGCATTGAAACAATAGATGTAGGGAAAGTCCAGGCAAGACAATAAAGTTAATTTTAGGACACAAATACCAGAAGATGTTGATAGGTAGAGTTATTTTTTTTATTGTATTTCCTTCAGTTGATAGGTAGAGTTATTTTTTTATTGCATTTCCTTCAGCAATGTTCGGATGTATGAATAAACAGATTATTTTCCATATATACTGGATGTACATAAAAGAATATAGCGATTTAAAGGTGTTGAATTATACTTTAACTAACTATGACAAAAACAAAACTCATGTTAAACGAAAGAGTAACATCTCCAATTTACATTATAAGTCCATACATGTTCAATGTGAGCCCTGTTTGTTACATGTCACACATCCAACCTGTAGGCTAATTCTTCCCATACATTAATAAGCTCGTCTGGATTGATGGCAGCAACAGCTTCTCGAATCCTCTCTCTCAACTCAAGCAGCATAGCAGGCAATGGAGGCACATAGATTCTGTCCTTTACAAAACCCCAAAGGAAAAAAATCACTTGGGGTGAGATCTGGTGATCTAGGAGGCCACTGGAGATAAGACCTGTTATCTAGACCATGATAAATATAATTCAGTATTGACAGTGTGGGAGGTCTTACGAAAATGCTTACATATGCCTATCATTTACAATTCTTACAGGCTCTAAAGCCTACTGATTACGCTGGCTTTGTGCTTGAAATGTTGCAGCAGCAACATTCTCCTCAGACACTCTTGGTCGTCCCACACTTTTGCTTTTACACAGACAACCGATCGTTGTGAACTGATTATGCCATCGACAGATGTTGTTGGTATTGGGATGATCATGATTGAACTGCCTACGAAATGCACATTAAACTGTCACAACTGATTTACAACTCTCAAACAGCAAAACACAAAACACTTTCTGTCGAGGAGTTGCCATCTTTGTTATTATTGTTGCAATAGAAACAAAACAAAATAAAGCTATCTGTTCACTCACACAACTAAAACTATCTTCTTTCCTGTTTCATTTCACTCTACACACAACTTTCTATGCCTCATCTGAGTGATAATATTATTACTTGAAACTACTATATTCTTTTACGTACACATTGTATAATCCTAATATTATAAAAATAGAAAATTGTGAAAATGTGTACTACAGTCACTTTGCATAGGGTGCTCAGGCAAAATTAATACCTGATCTGGGTAAAACAAATAATAATTTCAGTCAAAGGAAACTTAAAAGATTCAAGGTATACTGTGACCACTGAATCCAATCTACTTTCGGTGGGTCACTACAGGATTCTCCAGACAGCAGACAAAAATGTCTTCAGTAATGTTTTGTTTTATTATAAAATTACAATAGGAAATAACATTATGAGGTTCTTCTTAGTAAATAAGGTAAGATGCAACAGACTCACCTTATTTATTAATGTTTTTAATCAAAATCAAAGTAGGAGGAAACACTATGAGGTATTTATATTAATGAATAAATTGGAGAAAATGCTTTAACATCTCACCTCATAAAGTTGCGTGTCTTCACAATAACAGTTTCAAAAGTATAATTTTACTTCCATCTTCAGTCAAACTCCAACTGTCAAAATTGGAAACAGTTGGAGTTTGACTGAAGATGGAAATAATACTTTTGAACCGGTATCGTGAAGACACGCAACTTTATGAGGTGAGATGTTAAAGCATTTTCTCCAACTCATTCATTAATATTAATGTTGTTTGTTTGATTTAGGCTTCATCGAGAAGTGTTTGCAGGTTTCTAGCAACCACTTTCAATCGTTACCTTCTCTGTCTTTTTTTCTGTTTTCTTGATGTTATTGATTGGATAACTAGTCAGCTTTTTGACTTTTCTTTACTATTTGAGCAAGCACTTTGAATAATGGGACAAAGTCAAATATACGTAGATTATAGGGGCCGGCCAAACTGAAGATGGTATAGAAGATTATATCAAAATATGTTCAAGAACAAATCAACATTAAATTGAAGTAAGATGATTACAGATTCAAAAAAATTTAATTTCCAATTCATATTTTGATTTTTTTATGTTTACCCCATAGTGTCACTTCCCATTAAATTTTTTTATAAATCACAGATATATATTCCAAGTTGAGAAAACCAGATTTGATAGCTGGGGGATCTAACATGCTGATCACATGTCATCCCTACTGGTGGCATGATCTTCATCCATTGAGACTGGCACATGTGGATATGAAGCAAGCAGCCAGCTGGTAGACTAATGGCCGTCAAGACCTATGGTGCCATGAAGATAAGTTTATTTAATTATGTTTTCAAAGTTATGTTCTATTTCATTATTCTTACAGTCATTCATACCTGTTTCTTGCCAAAAATCTTCGTCTTTTCTCCACTGGATCCTCTGAATTATTAGATGCTTCACTATTAGAAGAGGACATTCTTCTTGCAGGACTTTCTGTTTCTGATGATTTTGAAGTTTGAATGATCTTCTTTGGTTCAGAAGATGTGATCTGTTCATTAATACAATATTATAATATATGTTTACATACATGTGACGAAATATGAACAGAATTTCAGTACATAGCCTACTTGTCAAAAAACACCAAGACCAATAGGATTTATGTTTCCATTTTACAGTTAAATTGCTAACCACATGTCTTCTGAACATATGTACTGTGCAGAGGATTGTAATTTAAATCAGTCTCTAGTACACATTCTAGGAATTAAAAATTGTACAACATCCCTCATAAAGATAAAAATATATAAAATTAGAGAGACTAACATTGAAAGCAAATTATAAAACATTGAACTATTATAGGAAATATCACTATGAGGTTTAATTTAAAATAAAATTCTTTACATCTAACCATAAAAATCCTGTCTTCTTTCTATATAATAAAAAGAATATATAATAAAAAGAAGACAGGATATGAGGTGAAGTGCAAAGATCTTTATTTATTTTAAATTCTAAAACATACTTACTTTTGGTATTGGTTGCTTAGGTTGTGATGTTTCCTGATGTATTGAAGTTCTCTTTATGTTTGTTAATGCCTGCTTCAATTTCTGAAATGTATAAATTCAATATCTGAGAAAGAGAGAGAGAGAGAAAGAAAACTCATGCTTTTATTTTAAATTCTAATAATTTATACACATTTATATTTTTTTAATTCAAGAGTATCAACCTTTTTTGACTCTCAGCACATTTTACTAAACATCCACAATATCCTGAACTTCTTCTTTAGGATGTTTCTATTTTCCATATGAGGGTCACTGAATTTAGCCTCCTCCAGACATCTCTACCCTCCTAGCATTTTTCATTCAGCACTGTTGTCCATTATACTCCTCTTGCCTACAGGCTTTACCATATCTGGTCTATTCACCTTAATCTTGTCTTCCCAATGGTCGCTTCCGATTTTTATTCTTATTTCTAATGTTCTTCTTAGCAGTCTCTCTAATGGGTCTGAAACACTTTAACCTCTTTTGTTCGATATATTCCAGTAATAGTCCAATTTCCAAGCTGTTCTTTGATTTCTGTATTTCTAAATCTAGGTATACCACTATAAACAAAGAGTGTTGGCTAACCATGAATGATATTGTGAAAAGAAAATTAATGTCTGAACCAGGAATCGAACCGTGGACCTCTTGTATACCATACAAGCATGCAAGACCACTACACTATACAAGACATGGTACAAACATTAACAATTCTTTCCACGTATAATCTATAATTCTCGTTTCGTCCGCTGCCAGGTAGGTGTCACTACCATCACCAACGGCTGGCTTCGTTTAGAAGTATCTATATTTGAGAATTTTACACCACCATTTTTATAAGCAGTAAATTATGTTATTTAACATTTTCTAATACTGTTAAAATAACGGTATTGGAAAATGTTAAATAACCGATGAACTCCCAAATCAGTCAGCCAACAGAGGGAGCAGAAATCAATCTAAGGATCACCAACTGCCAATTCAACAGTTAGAAGGAATTGATAATGATACGTAAAATATCAAAACTAGTCTTAAATAAATCTACAAATATGAGGTGAGTCGTTAAATTTCAAATCTCTCTTAATTAAAATAAACCTCCATAGTGTCACTTCCTTCAAATATTAAGAAATTTAGTATTATTACTTTGATAAATACTATTATTTCATAGTCAGATTAGGTTTAATTTAACAAGCAAAAATCTTCCACAAATCTGATTTTGATCTGAACTTTAAAAAAACTCACCAAGTTTTGTTAGAGACATGCCACCGGATTGTTTTCCAGGTACCACCTTAATTGTAGCATCTTTTTTGTTATTTTCTGGCTCAGACAAAGTTATGGAAGGTGTTGTGAGAACCACTGTTGTATTTTGGACTGGTTCTGGTTGAGATGCTTGCAACTAAAAATAATGATTAATTTTTTTTATTAAAAATACATGCAAACATCAAATAATTTTATTAAATAATCTTATGATCTTTAATAAATTAATTAGTCATTTTAACATCTTACCTCATATTTCATATGATCTTTAATTGGATTCTAAAATTAACTTGTTAATTAAATTAATTCAACTACATAAAATATAATAACCGATAATGTCAATACAAACGGAGTTTGTATTAGTGCCACTCCCGTAACGAATACTGAAGTTAAAGAATAAAAAAATAGAAATAAAAATACATTAAATAAAATATAGGTAAAAAAATAATAATGACTATAATTTGTAACTAAGACAATTTTAAATCTCATGACTTAATATGTTGATTATGTATCATGTGCTATGCAAGCAGATTTGGCTATTTTACAATTGTATATTTTTTGTCTTCCGCTCATGTAATTTTGTTTGAATCCAGGTGCAGATATTATATTTTCCTGATATAGGGTGCATTTATGTGCATATCTTATTAATTTTGCATATTTATTACTTCTGTATTTGCATTCTTATTTCAGCATATGACATTAAGGTTGCATGATTTTGAAAATTTCTTTCTTTCTTTCAATATTTATATATTTCTATAAACATGTTAAATCTCTCATAGGTTGAATGTTGATGATGTAATATATATTAGTTTACTTCACTGGCTAATCTATTCTAGATGTTAAGATCTGTTCTGCATCTTGATCTCAGCGGTCGAGCTAAGTTCCTCCCAACCTTCACTTGGCTAAGTCAAGTTCAAGTCAACCCTCCACTATGAGCACAAGTTCTCTTCAATACTTCGCTGGTGAGAGTTAAGTTGTAGTTAATCTCCCATATGGGATGGTTAAGTTTAAGTTAAGTCTCGCAACGAGATATTGAAATATACTATGCTACAAGCTTGTCATCAATGAAACTCAGACTCATTATGAATTAAGTTACGTTAAGTTAAAGTTAGGATTGGTCGACTGTAGTAAGAGTTCAAGATATTTTTACGTTTTAATGTACATCAGCTTCACCTACAAGTGTCCACTACAATAATAAGTTTAATACATTCGAAGTTACGTGGAGTTTAAGTTATTACTTATATTGTTTTAAAATACAATAGGAAGTAACATTAAGCGGTTTGTTTAATAATTAAAACATTTTGCCTGTTCATTCTTACCTCTTAGAGTTATTTTTGTCGAACATATGTTTCAGAACTTCTTAGGCCCATCATCAGCGATTACAGACTGAATTTTCTCAAGTTGTCGGCCCTGATTCTTGATTCCTTGCCTCTGGTCCAATGAATTTACTAATGAGGTTTCTTTCTGCAGGAATTTCAAAGTTCATAATTCTTTCCTTGTTCTTCTGTATATAGATTTTTTCCCATATGGTGAGTTCATTTTTGTTTTCTAACTGTTTTAATAATTTTGTGTTTTTCTAACCAAACATGAGCAGCCACTGCAAATTTTTCTACTTCCCCTTTTTTTTACATTCCTTCTTTGGTTCTAATGGTTAAATTTCTTTTTGTTTTCCCTATGTATACCTTATCACAGTCTTTACATTTTATTGGATATATTCCTGATTTTTTACCATCATCAATCTTTCCATTTTTATTAGTTTTTATCAGTTTATTTAAACTATAATCATTCTTTGGTACTAAATTAATATTAAATTTTCCAAAAATCTTCTAAAATTTGTTGTGTGCCCAAGGGTGATATGTGAATTTCCTGTATTTAAGAGGTAAGAATGAACAGACAAAATGTTTTAATTATTATTATTTATATCTACGTATTTGTATTGAGTACATTTTAACATACTCAACTCGACTCATCAGTGCTATAGTGAACTACATGGCAATTCTAAGATTATCTACACTTCATTATGAATCTATTTATATTTAAATTAATGTTGGGAAGTAAACATTATGAGGTTATATCATTAATAGTGAGTGGAAAACATATTTTTAACAACTCACCTCATAAAATTTCAAGTTTTCTTGAGACCAATGGTTTCAGACGACTTCTCGTCCCTCTTCAGTCATGACTCCAACTGAAATGACCTACAGGATCAGTTGGAGTCATGACTGAAGTGGGATGAGAAGTCATCTGAAACCATTGGCCTCAAGAAAACTTGAAATTTTATGAGGTGAGTTGTTAAAAATATGTTCTCCACTCACTCCGTATTAATGAATCTATTTATTGGAGCGGCCAATGCATATGCTGTCGATGTTGCAGTTCTTACTGCACTGTTAGCTGGATTCTACATGTTGATGGTCTACAGATATTCAAGATAAGAGTCCATGTCATCATTCAGTTATACTTCGCTGTTCCAACTCTAACATCGGCTGTGTAAATTGACTTTCCACTGCAAGTGTATCAAGAGTTCAACACCAGGACTTCACATCACAATAAACCCATGGAAGATAGAGGTTGACAATGGTTGATATTGGATTTCAAGATTACATTGCTTCTTTAAAAGAAAGGTATTATATATATATATTTTTTTTTCTCTTGTGGTAATTTGCGTTTATATTTTAAGTGTAATTTTCTATGTGCAAAATTGTAATAAATTAAGTTTTCAATGCTAAATATACTATTCATTAAACTTTAACTTATTTATCAATACATATATGTATAGTGTAGTTACTGGCATTATGCAGAGTTACTTGCAATTTATGTAATTCAACTTATTGTTAGAATTAACTCTTTAAAGTAATTAAATTATAATTACATTACATAAATTGCAAATAATTCTGCATAATGCCAGTAACTACACTAATTGCAGTATGCTAAATTCTTATTTACCATATTTACCCGAGTAATTTCCCCACTTTTCTTTTCAAGATTTAGGAGTGAAAATTCAAGGGAGGAATTATACGATGACTATGAAAATATCAATATGCTTTCACAATGTAGAATACTGACAATTAGACATCTACAGTAATTTCATTAGTCATTGAACTTTACTCTCAAAGACATTTTGAGAAATTAAAAGAATAAGTTGTATTTAATGTTTCTCTATTTTTAGACACTCAAACTACACAAAAGATAACGGTACAATAGATCACAATGAAGGTGTGTTCCACTCCATTTTCCTTGGTGAAATTTACCACTTGTAACTTAAAATTTGCAGTGTAGCTGTTATGCTTTCTTCCCGTGCTTGAGTTTAACAACACTGATGCTGTGATTGAATATAACACTCTTACCAACACACAATGATACCTAATTCTATTCAGACTGATGACAACAGATGTGCAGGTGACAGAGACTGCAGGTACCGTTAGGTATTTATAGAAGGGGTTGAATTCGACATTGGGTTTTCCATGAATTCCTTTGTGTTGTACTTGAAACCTTCATAAGTATCCAAAGTTCTAACTGAAAATTTTTGGCCTAGGTAATACACATTGTATCAGAGGTGGATTTAAAAAAAAATATATATATATACAGCAAACTCCCAATTATCCGTGTTAATTGGGACTGAGATATGCACGGAAAATCAAAAAAATATGGATAATCCAATTAAGTTATTCGGCTCCGTGGAAGTTGATCACAAATTTATTTACCCATTTTAACACTACTTAAATGCAACAAATATTCATAAAATGTTATATTAAATGTATTTCGGTGTGAGTCGAAATTATCATTATTTTATTTTACTCGTAAATATGAAAAAAAAAGTGGGACTATTTCCTGTCATGATCACTCTGGTTACAACTGTTATTCAAAATGGCCATCGTAACCAGCGACAACTACACTAGTAACCACCAATATCCACACTTATAACCAGCGATGACACATAATCAGCGATAACCACACTAGTAACTACCAATGACCACACTAGTAACTGCCAATGACCACACTACTAACTAGCGATAAACCCACTGCCACAGCATATCTGTGTTTTCAAGCTGTAACAACAAACTTTCAGTGATTCACACAACGGAAATTCCCGAAATTGTATTGTAATCAGAATGTTAGTTGGTACCATTAAATGCATCAGAGGAGGGGGTTGTGAGTGAAGATTACTCTATTGTGCTAGTTTCTAAGCACAGTTCACAGTAGCACGTTTAAAAAATAATTTTTTCATAACAATACAAAATGCAGTACAATATTTATCTACATTTTTAAAAAATACAGTAATAAGAGTCATGCCCAGATAATCTGCAAACCAGATAATACGCGCACAGATAATCGGGAGTTTGCTGTATGAAAAACCTAGGGGGGAAATTATGCGAGGGGTCAATTATGTGAGTAAATACGGTAGTATAGTGCTTCCTTTGTGCTTGTAATATTAATGAATAATGATTACTTGTTTCATTATTACAATAATTCCACTTTCAATGTGTATTTGCTTAGTGCTTTTACTTGCAATTTTCTTACCTGTTAACTATTACCTACGTAACCGTAAAACAAACATCTCTTTTAATGTTCATATTATTCATTTTTAAACATCTTAATGATGGACAAATTATATTTGAAAAGAAAAATATTCGCCTGGACTGGGGTTTGAACCCAGGACCTTTAAACGAATAATAAGAACATTAAAAGAAGCACTACTGGCTTTATAAGTAATTCCCAATAAAAAGTCTTCTTAACAAAGGAGCCGCCATTTGCAAAAATCGTAGCAACGGCTCGTAGCATTTGGTGTTAGGGAACTAACTATGTAGAAGAGAAAAATACGCATTTAGATTGAAGGCCTAGGTAGCTCACTTGGATACAGCATTGACATAGAGAGTCAAAGGTCCTGGGTTCAAACCCCAGTCTAGGTGTATATTTTTTCTTTTCAAATATAAACATCTCTTTCCTTAAGTCCTTATTTGGAAATTCTGTTCTTGAGATACACTTCAAGACTTATGTTTAAGGGGACTTATTTGGAATCGCTTTAAATTATGTTGTTGTTTTCAAATGCTGGGCCTTGGCACCGAAGCCATTAGCGTTCTTGCTCTCCAATATTTCTCTATTGTGGATTCAACAGGTAATACTTCACAGGTTTGTAGGTGTTCTTCATTCATTTCTTCGTCTTTATTGCATAGAGGACAATTTGGATTCGTGTAGATTCCTATTTTATATAAATGTTTGGCCAAATAGTCATGTTCTGTAAGCAGTCTAAATGTTGCTACTGTAGTTTTATGTGGAAATTCTGGAATAATATCTGGCTTCTTTACTAAAATATTCCATTTTTTGTCTTTGGCTTTATTACATAGGTCTTGGTTTTGTTTGATTTTATATTTGTTTTTAACTATTCTTTTTATGGATGTGGAAGGTAAGCTTTTAGTAGTATTCTGAATTAAATTGGAGCCTTTTTTGGCAAGAAAATCAGCAGTGTCATTTCCAGCAATTCCACAATGTGCAGGTATCCATTGCAATTGAATTCTTTTCTGTAGTTTTTGGAGTTGTTGAATCATTTTGTAGCACTCTTTAATTTGTATTGACTTCATTTTGTGTGAATTTATTGCATATATTGCTGCCTTAGAAGCTTTAAATTATTATTCGCTGTAATTTTGTATAAGTCTTCGGCTATAACTGCTGTGAACTTTTAATTGCCCAATTGTCATTAGTATTCTCCTGTGGCTCTCTTATCTTATATTTATAAGATACCCTCCTTCAGCCACAGGGTTATGCTACAGTATTGGCAGTCGGTGAAAATGTGCAATTATGTGATTTTTGTCCATGCCCCCAATGCAGGTCAACTGAGGTTAAATTCCTATGCCTTTTGAAGGCTGGGAAATCGTACAATACAATGAAATATAAAATTATAAAAAACATTAAATACTAAAAATAAAGCTCACTATAACCAATAAATTATATTAAAGCTTCAATAACATTTATAAATTTAATTTACAATATCTGAGTTCCTTGTACCTTCTCTTATTACTAAATAAGGACAAAATGTAAACATACCTGAGAAATCCGCACATTATTGTTAACTCCAGAAGTGACTTGTTCAAAAGGCAAAGCACACAACTGCAGAATTTTTCCATCAGCTGTTCTTAACAGAAGTTGTACATTGTTTCCACCTGCTGCTGCAGAAACTGCAGAGTCTGTGTTTGTATTAGATGGTCCTATAATTTGTTTGCCTGTATTGGCAGTTCTGAAAAATGCAAAATTTATATTATTGTTAAGTTATGTAGATAGGAAATAACACTATGAGGTTCTTTAATATTGTTTATTTTTTATCATTTCACTCACCTCATACTTCATAATTTATAGCAGACCCAGGGTTTCTTCACGTAATTCGTGACATTGTCAATGCTGCGTCATGTTCACAACTGACGTCCAACGGCCTTCTATCCTGCAGACTGACCTCCGCGCCATCTGGTGGCCGACCGAAGAATTTCCAAATCAGGCCTCTTTCTTTATAACCGGGTATTTCAAAATTCATAGTTGTATTTTCATTCTTGCATATGTAAATTTTTTCCCAAATTGTGAGTTCCTTCGGTTTTTCCAATTGTTTAAGTAATTTTGTTTTGGTTTCTATTCTATGTTTTTCTGACCAGGCATGTGCAGCTATTGCAGATTTTTCGGTTTCTCCATTTTTAACATTTCTGAGGTGTTCTTTTAATCTTGTATTTAGATTCCTTTTTGTTTTTCCTATGTATATCTTTTCACAATCTTTACAATTAATTTGATAAATTCCCGATTTTTTGCAGTCTTCAATTTTTTCATTTTTGTTGGTTTTTATTAAATTACCTAAGCTGTAATCATTTTTCGGTGCTAATTTAATGTTGAATTTGTTGAAAATTTTTTGAAACTTGTCAAATACGAAAGGATGGTATGTGAACTTCTTGAATTTTTTGCCTATATTTTTATCTGTCTGAAGAGTACTTTCATTGATGACTTTTTGTTCTTTGAAAGTACTCTTCAGACAGATAAAAATATAACAAAGAACAAAAAGTCATCAATGAAAGTACTCTTCAGACAGATAAAAATATAGGCAAAAAATTCAAGAAGTTCACATACCATCCTTTCGTATTTGACAAGTTTCAAAAAATTTTCAACAAATTCAACATTAAATTAGCACCGAAAAATGATTACAGCTTAGGTAATTTAATAAAAACCAACAAAAATGAAAAAATTGAAGACTGCAAAAAATCGGGAATTTATCAAATTAATTGTAAAGATTGTGAAAAGATATACATAGGAAAAACAAAAAGGAATCTAAATACAAGATTAAAAGAACACCTCAGAAATGTTAAAAATGGAGAAACCGAAAAATCTGCAATAGCTGCACATGCCTGGTCAGAAAAACATAGAATAGAAACCAAAACAAAATTACTTAAACAATTGGAAAAACCGAAGGAACTCACAATTTGGGAAAAAAATTTACATATGCAAGAATGAAAATACAACTATGAATTTTGAAATACCCGGTTATAAAGAAAGAGGCCTGATTTGGAAATTCTTCGGTCGGCCACCAGATGGCGCGGAGGTCAGTCTGCAGGATAGAAGGCCGTTGGACGTCAGTTGTGAACATGACGCAGCATTGACAATGTCACGAATTACGTGAAGAAACCCTGGGTCTGCTATAAATTATAAAGTATGAGGTGAGTGAAATGATAAAAAATAAACAATTATATTATTGTATTTGAAATGTACAAAAGAAATACTTTTAAAAATTTTAGATAAAAAAATGTTTAATAAATGATAAAAGAAAAAGGCTTGCCAAAATTAACAGTGAACCCTAAAGCCAGTCTTACAAATATCTGCATATTCTTAAAATAACACCAGTTAATCTCACAATTGTTATTTTTTATTTTTTCTTAATCCATTATATATTTTCCTTCTATCAGTATAAGGTAGTGCAGCTGGGTCTGGATCTGAGGTTTATCCAAGAATTTTTTTGGGTAAGGAAAATTCAAGGACATTATTTCCAACAGAAGAGATGTTAAAAAATGTTGGTCCCATGTCACTGAGATGTGTGGTAAGTTAAAGAATACTAGGATGTGGAAAAATAAATATAGTAGCCACAATATTGATCTGAGAGGATCTATTAGTACAGTACGCCATAAACCAATCAACTAGTATTAATAATTCTAATAATATAAGACAATTTAAAAACTTGATTGAATTGTAGTCTCAACAATGACAACATATTTGGTTTCAATCATAAATGTTTTTTTTATTTTTAATATAATAAATTTGGGAATTTTTAACATTATGAGGTTTTATTGATAAGAATCAAATGAATTGTGAATTCTGAGGTAAGAAGAATTCATGATTCATTTGATTCTTATGAATGTTTTTATTTTACTTCATTTTTATTTTGAGACACTTCAATCAATATCTTTGATCACATCACATCTAGGATCTTTAGGTTTTTTTTTTAATGCCACCAGTTTGTCTCTTATGGTATTTCTTGCTTTCTCCCCTTGCATTGGCAGAATTGTAATCCAGTTCTTAAGTCGGGGTACCTGGAAGGCGGAGTTATGTTACCCCAATGATATGATGGGTGATAAATGATAATGAAGTGCCAGGAGAGTTCTTAACCTAAATTCCAGACCATGGGTAACCACAGGAATAATTCCCTTTAAGAAAAAATTCCTATGGCCTGACCGGGAATCGAACCCAGGACCTCATGAACAGTAGTCAGGAACGCTGACCACTAGCCCATGAGGCTGGTCTTATATTAGTAGACTGTGTAGGCCAGTGATTTTCAACCTGTATGCCACAGTATCCTGAGGAAACTTGAAAGGTTTCCTTAGCACAGTGGGTCTTTTCGTATTTATCCCAGGTTTTATTCTGATATTGTGATGAATGGTACTTTGGTCTTAACATGTTTTTATTTCTTTTGTTTCAATTTTAGTTTCACTGCACAGTATTTTTTTAATATAATGAATCAGGAGTGCAGTATATCTTTAGTTCTTTTTATGGACAAAATTGAGAATTTTTAAAATACTAGCTTTAAAATACAGTATTATCTCGGTTATTTTCTTTTTGTAGTAAGTAACATTTTCAAAATGGACTTCTTGAATATATTTAATTTTTATGTTAGTATTACAGAGACTTTAACTTTTATAGGAATTAATCACTATGAGGTTTAATTTATGGTGAAATTAAATGTTTCTTACCTCTCCTCATATAAATTTTCTAAGTTGATCGCGATTTCGAGACTATAACTGTCTCATCCTCTCGAAATCGCGATCAACTTAGAAAATTTATATGAGGAGAGGTAAGAAACATTTAATTTCACCATTACAGAGACTACCAAGAAGAATGTAGTGGATAGATTAAAAAGAGAAAACCTATAATCAAGAGGAGTAGAACGGAGAATTATGGAAGGAAAATGCTGAGAGGATAGAAATACCTGGAGAAGGCTAAGTCGGATGACCCATATGGAAAATGGAAATATCCTATAGAAGATGTTTGTACATTCTTCACAAATTCTCATTTGAATTAAATGAAATCGTGATTATTTCTTACCTCATACTTCTACGTTCCTTTAAACACAGCACTGCAGTATCGGCGACTCCTTGTCACCATCGTCAGCTGTTTTCACGACTGTCAATTTTTTTCTTTTGTTGATAATTATCCAAACTGCCATCTGATGTTCTTTTGAAGGAATTGTTTTCTAAACTGCCATCTGGTGTTCTTTTGAATGAATCATTTTCTAAACTGCCATCTGTTGTATTTTTGAAGAACTTGATTACAAAGTTCTTCAAAAATACAACAGATGGCAGTTTAGAAAATGATTCATTCAAGAGAACACCAGATGGCAGTTTAGAAAATAATTCCTTCAAAAGAACATCAGATGGCGGTTTGGATAATTGTCAACAAAAGAAAAAATTGACAGTCGTGAAAACAACTGATGATGGTGACAAGGAGTCGCCGATACTGCAGTGCTGTGTTTAAAGGAACATAGAAGTATGAGGTAAGAAATAATCACGATTTCATTTAATTCTTATGAATTGAACCTCATAATGTTAAAAATTCCCAAATTTAATATATAAATTCTCATATTAAATTAATGTTGGGAAGTAAACAGAAATATTAAAAATTGTGAAATTGAAAAATCTGCAATTGCTGCACATAGTTTATTAGAACATCATAAAATTGGAAGAGAAGCTAAACTTTTAAAACAAGTAGAGAAACCTTTGGAATTGACAGTTTGGGAAAAAATATACATTCAGAAAAACAAAAATAGATCAATGAATTTTGATATCCCTAACGAAATTACATTGATTTCGAAGTTCATAAATTCAACCATAGATGGCAGCACTGAAGATGGCGACAATAGAATAAGTTGACGGCCGAAGAATTTCGTCAGTCGGAGTTATGGCTGAAGATGAACATGACTATGTTTGAAATCGCGATATCATGGAAGCATGAATCCTATGAGGTGAGTTGTTTAAACAATATGTTCTCCGATGAATTTTAATATAAATTCTCATTTGCTTAAAAAATGCATTAGAGACATATTTTCAAAGCCTTCTTCAAAACAGCTTCAAGCCTCCTTTACTAAAAACTAGGGTTAGGTTAAATTCCAACACATTGTCAGGTTATACAAGATACACCACACAGGAAGGTGCAGAAATAGTTGTAGATGTTAGGGAAGGCAGAGAATTAAAAAGGTTGAAAACCACTAGTGTAGGCTATGTCTACTGAAGTGTGTAAGCTTTGTCCACTGTCAGTATTTGTTTGTCTTGTGCATTGAATATTAATTTCTATTAAAACAGGCTATTAAAAGATGATTAAGGATGAAATTGATCATAGTAATGATATTCCAATCCAACATTTGCTTGAAAACTTGGTGAAAACAAGGAATATCCTCAGTCAGATTGGTTGGATGATGGATTTAATTTTGGAACCCTCCCAAATACAAGTCTCAAATGCTATCAACTGGATCAACTTGTTTGGTATATTTGAATTATAGAAATAACTAAAAACTCCAAAGTGTAAAAGGTCTAGCTGGCCTCAAATCCACTTGTGTCAATCATAGATATGAACGATCATCTGGCCAGTGACATGAGGTCAGCATATCAGATCCCCTAGCCATTATAACTGGTGTTCTTAACTTGGAGCCACTGCTTATTGTAGCTAACCAAATTCCTCACGATGCTGGGTAGAGAAACCCAATGAGAAAATAACTTCCCCCAAGGGGACTCGAACCTGCACAAGTCCCATAGCTCTGCACCAGAGCATCATATTTTAAAACACTCCACTATGACATGAGATGAATTGTAGAAGTATTACCTGTCATGTAATAATGATGATGATTGATGAGATATAAAGTCAGAAAAAAAATGTAGAAAATTAACATTTTGAACCCATTTGTTTCAACTCTAAATATTCTATGATCACTTTTGGAAACCAGAAAAGATCATGCCTAGGATCCATTGTTATTTATTTTTCTGCACTCTAAATTAATACAAAATACAAAGAATGTGATAGGCAAAGCACATAAATTTACTAGTTCAGAGTTTCTTATCAAGGAACGCACAATGTATTTCAGAAAATAGCAAGTGTGCTTAATCTATTGACAACTTTTATAAGATTCATTATGTATTCCGTTGAGGTATTATTCAAAATTAAAATATAAAATTATGGAATATTCACCTGAACGGTCCGTCTCCTCAACTTAATTAGTTATTTAACTGTAGCACTTTTGGGACTTGTCCCATCATCGGCTGGAAGTCTCGAAAGCGCTACAGTTAAATAACTAATTAAGTTGAGGAGACAGACCTTTCAGGTGAATATTCCATAATTTTATATTTTAATTTTTAATCTATTGATGCGCACGAATGGATTAACAAGATTCCCTCTCTTCCTATCTACTTGAATGGAGCCATTTAAATAGACACAATCAGAACTCCTCTTCCAAAGTGAATTGATTAATACAGAACTCAAAAAGAAATCTATATCATTAAATTTTAAAGGTTTAGATTATGTTAAGAAGAAAATTGTTTTTATATCCAGATAATAGGTACTGAACTCACATTATTTCTCGAGTAGAGTCCTGGGTCACCACAACTCTGTGCTGAGACGTATCTGCTTCCTGCCGCACCACTCTTGTCTCTACTACCTTACTATTACCACTGCTAATGACTCTCCTCTCTTCCAATATACTGGTAGAAATAACCTCAGTTGGACAGTTTTCATCTTCTGTTGTAGAAGTGGGACGCAACAACTGTTCAAGTTCTCGCCTCTCGGTTGGGGATGTGCTGTCATCATTGCTTAAACTGAAAAACATATTAAATTTTTAAGGTCAATTTTCTTAATATTTAAATCATCATCCTAACATAGTAGTCACTGAAGAACTCTCTTCAGGGGACTCAGCAACCTTTATCCATTTGGTATACAAGGATCCTAACTCTGGATAGTCATTTAATGTGTTGTGAATATAATACACTATTAGTTCAACTCTAATCTTCTGTCGTAAATTAATGAGTCATTTTTTAACATCTTACCTCATATTTTATGTTTCTTCAAACACGGGAACTAGTTTTCGAGAGAAGGATGTCTCTCATTTTCAACCGACATTATGACTACCGGATTTTCGTTGGAATCTCCATCAATAACGTTGCCATCTGGTGTTGATTTGATGAACTTTGAGAAGAGGTCATGTTCATCAGGAATCTCGAAATTCATGGATCTAAATTTTTTCTTCTGAATATATATCTTCTCCCAAATTGTCAATTCTAAAGGTTTTTCCAAATATTTTAAAAGTAGGGCTTCTTTTTCAATTTTATGATTCTCCAATAAACTATGTGCTGCAATAGCTGATTTTTCAATTTCATCATTTTTAATATTTCTGAAGTGTTCCTTAGTGCGAGTGTCCAAATTTCTTTTTGTTTTACTTATGTATACTTTATTGCAGTCCTTACAATTAATTTGATAAATTCCAGATTTTTTGCTATCTGGTGTGTTCAATTTCTTATTAGTTATTAATAGATTACCAAGGCTAAATTTATTTATCGGTGCCAATGTAGTATTGAATTTCTTGAAAATTTTTTTGAAATTTGTTATGTATTTCAGGATGATCGAAAATCCGGTAGTCATAATGTCGGTTGAAAATAAGAGACATCCTTCTCTCGAAAACTAGTTCCCGTGTTTGAAGAAACATAAAATATGAGGTAAGATGTTAAAAAATGACTCATTAATTTACGAATTAAGAACCTTATAATGTTATTTCCCATATTTAACTCTAATCTTCTGTATTGGAAGAGAAAAAGGACACCTGGACTGGGATTTGAACCCAAGACCTTTAGCTTTATACACTACTGCTCTGCCACTGAGCTATCCAAGGCCTCCAATCTAAACGTAATTTTTTTTCCTTATACATATCAATTCCCAAGAGTGCCAACGGCTTGCAAACCGTTGCTCAACACACGAATGGCGGGTTCTTATTTAAGAAGACTTTTTTATCTTCTACAGAATTTGTTAATTTTAGTTTGTTCCCAGCTTCCCACTTGGTATGTGTTGAAAAAGTTTTCCGATTTTCGGATAAAAAAGAACATACAATTTTTGTTGAACCAGAAGGATGGAATACTCTGGAAGTACATGTCAATGGTTTTTCCACTTATTTTCCAGAAGAAATACAATATCAATTTTTAAAGCAAATTTCAGGTTTTGAAGGACTAAAAATATTAAAACCTGGATCCTTAAAAAATTCTATTAAAAAACGCACAGACCAAAGTAAAATAAAAAAAATTCCGGACAAAAATCCATCATAATTTTTTTTTCTCATGTGTTGAGTAAATATACTCATTTTATTTGTATTATTCTATGATTTTTTATTTATTATATTTCCCATACTGGCTGACATTTTTTTTTGTTAGAGTTGGTCCCCTTTGTCAGTGATCTAGTCACAGGATGATCAACTTAACTTTTCAGCGGGCAAGTTAATACACATGCGCCAGCCTTCCTTCTCATGAAGTATTCAAGCCGTTTTATTTGTCTCTTTCTTGGTGCCAGACTGCTAAACTGAGCACGTTATTCAAGACTAAGCAAGGAGAATTGTTAATCTAGCAGTTTTTAAACAATGTCAAGTTTATATTTGAAAAGAAAAATATACGCCTAGACTGGGGTTTGAACCCAGGACCTGTCAATGCTCTTCCATCTAAGCTACCTAGGCCTCCAATCTAAACACATATTTTTCTCTCATACATAGTTCAAACCCCAGTCTAGGCGTATATTTTTCTTTTCAAATATAATTTGTTCATCATTAAGATGTTTAAAAACGAATAATATTAACAATGTCAAGTTTGTTTATTTTTTATTTCACTCACCTCATACTTCATAACTCCTCGCAAACAAGTGCGAAGTATGAGGTGAGTGAAATAAAAAATAAACAATATTAAAAAACCTCATACTGTTATTTCCTATCTACATAACTTAATGTCAAGTTTATTTTAACCAGTATCGTGTAGACATATTGTTCTACAATCATTCTCCTTGTATTATAAATGAAAAATTCAATACCTAATACCTATGGATTACTACGTAACTTAAAAGATCAACAATACAATTTATACATACCACAGAGAAAGACCTTACAGCAAGGGCCTGCTATTCGGCACATAAACTTTATTTTTCTACTAACTTATTTTAGGAATTCTCACTATGAGGTATATTCTACCTTAATTTATTTTTCTATTTTTTTTGCTGTTATTTTACTCCTGTCTCCTTAATGTGCTAGAGACACTAAACTTGAGCTTAAATGACCCAAAAAATGTGGATTCAACACTAATCTTGGTAGATTTGGACATTATTACTTTTCACCCCTCCTCACTCCCCTTAGGGGTAATAGGGATCAAACTTGAGGTTAAATGAGAAGAGGAATATCACCAATTAGATTAGTGACCTCAACAACTGTGGATTCAATGTTAATATTGGTAATTTTCAATTATATTTACATGTCACCCATTTCTAGGGTTCCTATGGGTCTCAAAGGCCTCACAGTATCTTTCCAGAGTGTAATTAGATAGAAGTATAAAATAGATATAAAAACAGAGAACAGAGAAGAAAAACAAAAGAAAACTTAAGTTTCAATAGTAATTAAACCAAGATAAAAAAAATAATATTCTTTCTTTCTTTCTTCTTCCTTCCAAGTATTAGGCCAAGGCCTGTTACGATCCTATAGAAAATTTTCCCTCCAGCGTTTCATAGGATGGCCCAGTGACTTTGGTCGTCATTAGTTTGATCCTTCCAGGAAATTCTCGTATAAGACTTGAAAGCATAATAATAGTCCCTTCGATTGGTTTCTGGCCAAAGGAAGGCAAGATCAGTGATGGGGCTGCCATCTTATAGCCTCTGGTCAGGCTTTTCTGGAGAAGAAAAGAAAATAAAGGAAAGAAGAAATGGAAGAAAGGAAAGACTCCCTACCCTCGGATGCCCTAATAGCGTCGGGGTCGAAAAAACAAGAGTTAACCAAGAGAGGTTAGATAGTAAAGTTAAAAGAGTGCAAAACACAAGTAAGTGGAAGAAATGTTTTGCTCAGCTTGGGCACCTTGTGGTCGCCATCCACATATCCCCTAGATGAGGACCCCTGAATGATATAAAATTCGTAAGTAACAGGATCCTAGTAATCAAAATGTTGAAGGCTTTCATCCAAAACTCAAACCCCAGAACAATGACATGAAATTAGATGAAGAAGAATAATTCATATGTGAACCAAATTTGATGAAAATTGCTATAGGCATTCCAGAATTATGCTTGCACATATGTACAGCCATTTTTATATATGGGCCACTTGACAACAAAGTATTTTCTGTTAGGAGTTACTAGTTACCAGACTAAATGGCACTGGCATTCTCCCTGCACCAAATCACTACACAGGTGGCATATGTCACTCATATATATATAGAACAAAATCTCTTTATGTATATATCTGGGATATACTTAAGAAATAAATAGTTAAAACCAAAACTTATAAATGTGTAAACATATACATTAATATAGTTTTATTTTAGAAAGAAAAATTACGTTCAAACCAGGAGTCAAACCCCGCACCTCTGACTCTGTATGTCAGTACGGTAACCGTTATGCCATTTGAACTTCCGATAGGAACGTCAAATTTCTTTCTACTTTATAAAATGAATTCTCCTTTCATCAGAAGGCCGATAGCCATCGCTATCAACAACGTCTATAAAATTGGACCACAAAATAGAAAGTATTCAAAGAATCAGACACATTTACATAACAATAAACCAGCCAGTAAAGCTATTGATTCAACACATTCTATTTACTGAATCAATTCAGTAACATTAAAATATACATTAATTTGTATTTTAATTCATAAAGAAAATTTAAAGCTTATAACTCATAAACTAACCCAGATTTCTTTCCTGTAGCACCAATGATTACTGAAGTTGAAGATATGACAGGAGTAGTAGAAGTTTTGAAAGTTGAACTGCTGCTGGATGTAGAATCTTCAATAATATGTGGGAACACATGTGGTGTGTGTAGAGAGTCATCCGTCCCTGCATTTATAGTCAATGTTTCTACCTGTAAATAATGGAAATGCAAATAAAACATTTTACAGATATACTGGCTCTATAATGTAATGTAAAAATCCCAAATAAATGTCTTCTTTTTTAATTTATGTTGAATTGTTTTTGACTCACCTCATACTTCTTAACTCCCTCGCAGACTCGAGTTTCTTCACTGCATTTGTGACATTCTCAATGCTGAACGTGATACAGCATTGAGAATGTCACAAATGCAGTGAAGAAACTCGAGTCTGCGAGGGAGTTAAGAAGTATGAGGTGAGTCAAAAACAACTCAACATAAATTAAAATAAACCTCATAGTGTTATTTCCTACCTACATAACTTAATTAAATGTCTTCTTAATACAGAAGCCGCAATTTGCAAAATAGAAGCAAAGGTTTCATAGCATTTGGTGCACGGGAATAAACAGCTTATAAGAAAAAATTTGCATTTAGATTGGAACTCAGCCAAACAGCTCAGTTGGTAGAGCACTTGGCCTAGAAAGCCATAGGTCCTGGGTTCAAGTCCCAGTCTGAGTGTATAATTTTTCTCTTCAAATATGATTTTACAGATAATTGAGCAAATGGAAAATTATATAACATATTTTTCCATGTATAAGGCATACCCCAAAAATTGCCATAATAAAAAAATTTCTGAAAAAAATTAGGTTTTTTAAGGAAAAGTCTACCATAATGAATTAATTTTCCTCTTTAAATCACTAATGTTAACTTTATTGCATGTGTGCATATTATTTTTGTTGAAATTGCATTGTAATTATGGTTGAACACATTTTTGATGTTCTGGAACTATTCTACAGTGATAGTTGAGGAGTAAACAATGGAAGCATGTTATATCATTGAAGATCCCTGTTGCAGAAGTAGGCAAACTGTCATGGATGTTTAAACACGGGATACAATGAATATAAGATTTTTTAAAATTTGAAATATAAGTACACACAAATATCATTGCATAACATTTTATTTAATTATGTTCATTAGCATCATAATTCAAAGCAAAACAAAGCAAAAGGACCAACAAGTTTTGCTCATGGAGTCAATATAACTAGAGAGAAAAATTTCTTACTGAGTTAGGATTTGAACTCAAGATTTCCAGTTTTACACACTGGCACTCTATCATTGAGGTACTTAAGCTCATCTCCACAAGCAAGTACAAACTAATATTAAATTAAAATGCTTCGTACCTCTCCTCATATCCAGTCTTCTAAGTAGATTGCGATTTCAAAGCCTTGGTGGCTTCATCTTCAGTACTTTCTTGTCAACTGATGTTATGTCGATCAGAAGAACTATTTCTTCTTCCCTCTGTTGGTGGACCGATAAACCTCTGGATCCAGTCAGAATTCGTGGGAATTTTTCTTGTTTTTTTGAATGTGCAATTTTTCACAAACCGTGAGTTCTTTTTGTTTTTCTATTTGTTTAATTAGACTGACTTTTGATTCAATTAGATGTTTTTCGGACCAAGCATCAGAAGCTATTGCTGACTTTTCTACTTCACCATTTTTGACATTTCTAAGATGTTCTTTCAGCCTTGTTTCCAAATTTCTTTTTGTTTTTCCTATGTAAATTTTGTCACAACCCCTGCATTTGATCTGATAAATTCCTGATTTGTTTTCTTCTTCAATTTTTGAAAAAAAATCCACATTAAAAAAACAAGAAAGAAAAACTTATGAACTTTGGAATTCCTGCAGATTCTGACTGGATCCAGAGATTTATTGGTCCACCAACAGAGGGAAGAAGAAATAGTTCTTCTCATCGACATAACATCAGTCGACAAGAAAGTACTGAAGATGAAGCCGCCAAGGTTTTGAAATCGCAATCTACTTAGAAGACTGGATATGAGATGAGTTATGAAGCATTTTAATTTAATCTTAAATTAAACCTCACAGTGATTTCTTCCTATAAAAGTTCAATACAAGTAAAAACTATTCCATTTTAATCTCATAGTCTCCCACAAGTAGTGAACATTTTTTCATGAGACTTGATGGGGGGAGTTCTACTGCAAGAAGCCATTATGATGGGGTTTCCCTGTAATGTCAGTAATTAAGAAATGATATGGAAATTAATTTTAAAATTATTATTTCCAGACAAATCATATATAAGCCATAGTTAACATAACTAGAGAGAATAATTTGCACCTGAGCCAAGATTTGAACCCAAGATTTCTAACTTTACACACTGGCACTTTACCATTGAAAATATTAGATACACCTCCAGAAGCAAGCACAAACTTCTCTCTCTTTTAATCTCCAAGCACCCCATAAATAGTGAAACTTTTTCTACAAGACTTAAATATGGATTCTTCTACTGCAAAAATCTATTATGATGGGGTTTTGCTTTAACACTTTGAGTCTGGAAGTGGTACTAGTACCACAGCATTTAAATGATACTGAAGCCGGAGAAAATTAAATTCCTCAGCATGCATGTGCCAGCAGATTTACAGGGGTTCAGAAAAACACCTCTGTAAATCTGCTGGCACAGGTATGCCAAGGGATTTAATTTTCACCGGCTTCAGTGTCATTTAAATGCTGTGGTACTAGTACCACTGCAGGACTCAAAGTGTTAACATTCTTTTATGTGTCATAACCATGAGAAATCGGATCTATGGCTTTATTTATTAGTCTATAAATATCAGAGTACTTTTACACCCTGAAAAAAAATTGACTGCAGTCAGGTATGAACCTGTGAACCTTAAAACCAAAAGCAAGCTTTGTACCCAGCATACTATCAAAAACAACACATATGCCAAGAGCTGTTCTCATTATTTATGTTCATATGATTCTCAATTTTATTAAAATGTACCTCATGCAAAGGTCCAGTTCCTGATTTTACAGCTTCCACAGCTTTACGGAAAGTTTCTTCAAAAGGGTTGACATTCTGCAAGTCTTGAAATAATCCAACTTCTTCACAATTACGAATAAAACGAGTTGGTGTTGGGGTCTGGTCCGCTGTAATAAAGCCAATGTAATATATTTAATAAAATTCAAAGGTGCATCATCAATAAAATGAGAATATAGCATTTTCTCAATCATTCTTTTTAACATAACTCACTAATGGAATTACATAGTTTATAATTTCTCTCAAAAAAAGTTAAACTGATGATATATAAAACGGTTATTCTTCCAGTTTTATTATATGGATGTGAAACATGGAATTTTATTTTAAGGGAGGACGAAAGATTAATGAGTTTATGAGAATAAAGTTCTTAGGAAAATTTTTGGACCAAAGAGAGATGAACAGACGAGTGAATGGAGAAGACTACATTAACAGTGAACTACATGATCTTTTAAGAGAAATCAGATGTAATAATAAATGTTAACTCTCATACACTGTGAAGGACAGGACATGTGGCATGTATGAGGAATGAAAGAGGGGCATTTAAACTTCTTGTAGGAAATCCAAAAAAGAAAGCACCCATTACAGAGGCCAAAAATAAAATGGGAGAATAACATTAAACCATGAATATATTCAAAAAAGTCCACCGCTGTGGACTTGAGGTAGCGTGCTGCCTTGTGACACAGCGGGCCGATCGGGACAAGCTTCCTGGGTGAGGTTTTTTTTGGGGTTTTTCCTCACCTGTAAGACAAATGTCAGGAAGCCCAACGGTCCCCGAAAATCAACCAGCCATCATCATCCTTACCATTATCATAATCATCCTTCACCGGTGTGGAAAGCAACGGGAAGCTACCACACCTACAATTCCTTAGTAAAGCTGCAAGCATAGCATAAAAATGCTATGATTGCAGTGAAAGACCTGCCCTCAGGCAGAATTACTATGGGTGGATCCGAGTTTCTAAATTCCTTTTTGTTTTTCCTACATAAAGTTTTATTGCAATCTTCACAACTATTATATAGGAAAAACAAAAAGGAATTTAGAAACTCGGACAAAAGAACATTTCAGAAATATAAAAAATTGTGAAATTGAAAAATCTGCAATTGCTGCACATAGTATATTAGAACATCATAAAATTGGAAGAGAAGCTAAACTTTTAAAACAAGTAGAGAAGCCTTTGGAATTGACAGTTTGGGAGAAAATGTACATTCAGAAAAATAAAGATAGATCAATGAATTTTGATATCCCTAACGAAATTACTTTGATTTCGAAGTTCATAAATTCAACCATAGATGGCAGCACTGAAGATGGTGACAACAGAACAGTTGACGGCCAAAGAATTTCGTCAGTCGGAGTTATGACTGAGGATGAACATGACTGTGTTTGAAACCGCAGTATCATGGAAACATGAATCCTATGAGGTGAGTTGTTTAAACAAAATGTTCTCCGATGAATTTGAATGATTATACCTCATAATGTTTACTTCCCAACATTAATTTAATATAATGAAATGGAGGATCTTTAGCCGGGGCTCTTTTTGGAGGGGGAACAATGGGGCACCAAAATCTCAGACATCCTCACCACATCAAGATTCCTTCATCCAATGCAATTTCTATGTGGAGCGTATATGTTCAAAAATTTGTCGTTTAGTCACTCTAAAAGTGGCCTAATTTTGTACAATCTGTCAGTACTACTCTCATAAGTGATACTGTCACTGAAGTGCAAAAATAAAAGAACACCTAGAAAATGTGTTCTAGACATTTTTTCGGAAATACTGAGGTTTGAAAGCAGTAGTCTTCAATATTAATAAATTTTTATATTGAGCTTTTGGACAATTCCCTGATGAATATGAGTCCTAATTTTTTATTTCATTACGGAGATGTCTACAGCTGCATAATTGAATACTGAAAGGTCTTGGCATGACATTAATGACTTCCTCTGCATAAAGATTCATTTGATCACACACATATTCAAGAAAATCGACATTTAAGAATAAATGTATGTATCGGTAAGACATTTCAGTCTCATCATCAATTTAAAATTTCATCTCAGTATTCGCTGTAAACAATAGAAGTGGTGGGAAGTTACTATTGTAATGCATATCACACACTTCACATTGTTGTAATGATACATCACTCTCAGCAAACAGAATTTCGTCTTCACTTTCACTTTGCGAATCTCCTAATTCTGGAATTTGTTCATCTCCTGAGTCATCATTATGTAAAACATTTTACAAGTTCTTCCTCCATGAGATATATTTCTCTAACTGTTTTACAATGACACTGCATAACACCTACTATGTCGAGTATTGGAATTCAGCCAGCTGTTTATTCTAAAAATAAAAGGAGATTCACCCAGATTTGGTACATTCATGATAAATAGAAAAGTGAAAAAACCTTAACTTGTATGCCGTCTATGGTCTCCAAGACTTACTACTTTAATATAGAGAGTAGGCACCTAATATAAATGCAGTTTGCTAACACATGCTGTTGAATGCCTAAACACACCAATGTTTGGGCACACAAGAGTTCCTTTAATTGCTTTAACTGGTTCATGGTACTGAATGTGACACAATTAGTGTTAGATGTTTTACAAGTCGAAACCTATAGGAGGCAGAGTCGTTGGAAGACCGAAAATCAGATGGGAGGATGACACAATGAATGATCTAAAGAAATGAAAGTGACTAATTTGAATATGGCATGAGACGGATTGCCATGGAGGAGGATTGTTGAGAAGGGCAAAACTTTCACTTTTGAAGTTGTCGTGCCTTAAGATGATGATGATGTTTTACAAGACATTAAAGAAAACCATTTGTCATCAAAGAAGCGAAAGAAAAGATAAACTTTTCTCTAAGGAGGTAAAAGACATGGTAGATACCCAAAGTTTTCACAATGATGGATGGATACTAGTTCCATACACCAGCCAAAATCGCATCCCCATAGGGACTCAAACTGGTTCATCTATTTATCTCTGCACAAGAAAAATTGCCTCAGAACATTTAGCTATGGTGCGGGACTGCACTCAATGAATATATGATATTAATGTACCCTAGTCTATTATTTAAGTTTATGTGCCAATTTGGCAGATCACATTACATAGGTGATATCTATATAAAATAATTAGTTTTTTTTATTTATTTAATTTGTTAATAGAAAAATTACTCACCAACAAAAACATTTGCTTTCTCTCCTTTGTCAAAATTCAATACCATATCATGCTTCTTCTTGTGTACTGTAAGATGATCTTCATTTGTGAAGCGCTACAACAAAATTTATTTCATTTTGAACAAAATCTTAATGAAGTTTATTTCCTGAGCAATATTTCAATAGCTTAAAGTGACTTTGGCTATTGTAATGCAGTAATCTGTGTTAGAATAGATCATAGCTTATAAACTAATGTGAACGAGTAATTCCATTAGGTAAATATTTCATGGTTAGCATGTGTTATTCATAACAATCTTTGAAGTTACATGCAGTTAACGTGTCATGTCTTATAGATATTTCCATCTTCTATTTTTTTTATTATTTCTCATTCCTTCTTCGGTCTAAAATAATAATATATATATTTTTTTCCCCCCCTCTGGTTGCTATCAATCATATTCTACAATAGTAACCTGTCCATTATTTGCTGATTTTTAATTTCCAAAAACCAGATTCCTGCATTAAAACCTCCACAAAACTTATCAATTAAGGCAACCAGAACCATAATAGATTAGAATTAAACAAATATTTTGATATGCCTTAAAACATACTATCCCAATCTATTATCTCTTAATTTATTGTTAACTTGGTAATTTACTAGATGTCACTCATTTAGTTAGCACAATTGAGAATAGTGGTATGTATCAATCTTAAACCTAAAAAGCTAACTAAAATTGCACACCTAACCTTATAGTTGTTCTAGATTATTAGATAGGTCACACTTTAATTAGGCACAAAGGAACAACATATTTTAGTGAACAACTGATGACCAGATTTGTTGTTTACCTCTTTTAAGTTATATATAATTTAAGTCTTAAGATCATTTAGACTACAAAATACATATGCTTAATTTTCTTAAGCTACCTGCCTTAAAGCCAATGTTTATCAATTTATTCATAAATGAAAAATGAATTACGTTAAATGAATACTTCACTAACAAGTTACTCACGTTTACTCATACTTATTACTCATAAATTTTATCAGAAAACTGACAGTAAAATCTCACCAGTTTTACTTGTACTTTTAGCTCTGTAGAAATCTGTTTACTAAGCATATTTTTTAGAACTTTAATATTAGACTCAATACTCAAACATTGAACTAATGATAATTCAGTCATATAACCTACAAACATTAAACGTTTCGTACATACCATCTTACAGCCTGCAAATGAACATGCAAATGGTTTGTCATCATCCTCCATTATGTTTATTATGAGTAATAAACGTACAATTCCTTTAAAATACTATCTGTAAGAAGAAAACAGAAATATTATAAAATTAAATGTTTCATGTCCAAGGACATTTATGAAATTTCAACAAATTCAACACACAAATTACGAATAATAATTATTTAAATTTGCTCACCTTCATAACAAATTATAAAACATAATTTTTTACATCTGATATATTCAAAATATATTATATGACAAGCTAATATAATTTAAATTAGCTGAATGACATACAAACATAATATCCACACGCGCCATATTGCTAAAAATAATAGCAAAAGCGAAGTATCTGCCATCTATCTTGGAAGAAACATAATACTAGAAGCAGACGACCGGTAGGTCACCTATTGATATTTTGTATAATGACTTTAACGTCATCTCGCGATCTTTCCGAATTCGTAACCAACCATGTTACATTATATATCTATGTTATTTATGTATAATATTCCAACGCTGAAAGCCACTCTCGTCAGAGGCGTAGAAAAATAACAACTATTCTTTTGAAAGCAAAGAAAACAATATGACATCATGTCACCGCTTGTAACTTGAATGTTTGTGAGATGGAGTAATAAATAATCAGTATAAAAACTTTCATAGTTATAGTGACTGATGAAAAAATAGTTAATGCTGGATTAATGTTAGTAATATACAACTAACATTAAAACAAAAAATATGCATAATAATTTTTAGGTTTTGAAAAAGTTACAGGGTAAGTCTTTGAAATATTACAAGAAGAGAGTGTCTGGATTTTATTTGTCGACTCTATGTGTAAATTATAGCCTACAGTTAGGCATATCCGAAGAAAAATAATAGAGCACAGATTATTGTAGCAGTATGCAAAAAAAACCTAATGAATAGTGTATGTGTTTATGTGTGTGTTTGTATCTGTCTTTATGTACGTGAGAGAGAGAGAGAGAGAGAGAGAGAGGTTCTGTGTGAATCTGTTGGGTGTATCCATGCATGTAATGATCCGTGTGTGTGTGTGTGTGTGTGTGTGTGTGTGTCTATTTGTGTATGTGTGTGTCTGAGCGCGCGCGTGCATGTGCGTGTGGTATTTCATTTGTCGAAAGTATAGAAAAAGAAACAGAAACTGAAATGAGAAGTTGAAATAGAAATAACGTAAAAGTTCGTCACACAGGAATTGCGTATACCAAGCGAATTCCTCGGCAAATCGAAGTTAATGTCCGATTTTTCTGGTTTATATAATATATATTTCGTTTTGTTAACCCATAAATTTGAGAAACTCAATTTCTTATGCCAACTTATTTAAAAGTGTCGGATTTCAGTGAAAACAAACCAAGCATAAACTTAAGTTATTATCTATTGCATATTGTTGTATAATTTTACACAAATTAAAATAATGCTACTGATTCATTTTTCCATTACTTTCTTCTTCTTCTTCTTCTTTATCTCAGTTTAACCTCTCACCTTATAGGTACTTTTTACGTTCCACGCTCCACCCGATCTTACAGTGGTACGACATATCGGGAGAGAATTTAAACTGTGAATCACACAATACTTTTTGACCACACAACGGCATAGAAGGTCTCCCCGAATGAGTGATCAGCTCAATGTCAGGACCTTCTCTGAGACAATACAATATTAAACTAAACATGGCGATAATGATAATTATGATGGACAAAAGATGTTCAGGGACCGTTTGGGTCTTTAAGTTTTCTGATATTGTTTTACAGATGAGGAAAACCCCCCAAAAACCATCACCTACATAACTTGTCCCTACCGAAAATCGAATCCGGCCCGCTACATACTAGGCAGCGACGTTACCCCGAGATTACAGCGATGGATCTGCTGTGTGTGTGTGTACCTATATATATATAATCTTCACTTGATCATTCCATCTTTTCCCAATCAGTTTCAATTCAAGTATTTTCTTTACTTGCCTCATATTCCTAGCAAAATTGTATATCCTGGAGTTTTAGTGGTTATCAGGTTCACTTCTGGTTTCGAGGTTTGTGGTTTTAAGGGTATAACATCGCTTAACAATTTATCTCATAACCTACATTTCTGCAAAATTGAAACGAGGTTAACCCTTTAATTAGCGACGTATCCTATAAGTTACATCAATCGATTTTATTTATTTAATACTAGCTAATACCCGGGGTGCGTTGCTATGCCTAAATAAATAAAATGTGGTTTTATGTTTAGTTGAATAAATAAAAAGAAAAATAATTATAAATTTATATCGTAATTGTTTTTAGATGTCCCGTGCTGATTACCCGGCGTTGCCTGGGAATCTACTTATCCCGATCTTCTTGGCATAAATGAGCTGAAAACAAAAATGGTTATTGATAATTATCATAAGTAATGCCACGAGTGATTTCCAAATTATCGATAAATTGACGACTCACGAAGTGAATTTATCTAGAGAATTTGGAAATCAAGAGTGGCATTTGTTAGGACTATTTAACGAATAAAATTAAGCTGTTTACTCACAAATCATTATTTAACTATAGTTATTTTAAAATATTTATATATTTAATGTAAACGGCGATGTTTGAAAACAAATGAGAAACGATAGGTACGCTTCTACTGCTTCTTTTGTTTATCATAAGTAATGCCACGAGTGATTTCCAAATTATCGATAAATTCACGACTCACGAAGTGAGGAGTGAATTTATCTAGAGAATTTGGAAATCAAGAGTGGCATTTGTTAGGACTATTTAACGAATAAAATTAAGCTGTTTACTCACAAATCATTATTTAACTGTAGTTATTTCAAAATATTTATATATTTAATGCAAACGGCGATGTTTGAAAACAAATGAGAAACGATAGGTACGCTTCTACTGCTTCTTTTGTTTATCACTGCAACCAGATCATACTATTTATTGCCAAAGGAACGCAATATTGTAAGAATGCTCTCTAGTGGAGAAAAAATGAAACATCAATCTGTATATTAATTCATTTCTGATGTCGTATGATGTAAATATTACAATTATATTTTTCTGGATTATTACCTGGGAAAAAATACATTTAAGAAAGTCAAACAGTGGTTTCTTTTTTTGGTGGTATAATAAATTGCTACAAATGTTGACATGTATGCACTATATATACAATCTGGTAGCCGTATTTCTTATAGGCTCAGTCACTGCAAAATAACGGTCAGACCTGTTCAGAATATTAAAAAGGAGGAGCTTTGTTTAATATATGGTAATTATAACACTGATAAATATTTCGTGAAACACGACTCTGATTGGTTGTAAAACAGAAATCATTGAAACGTGATTGGTCATTGACTCCCATTTGGGGCATGAGTTAAATAGTCACTGCAACCAGATCATATTATTTATTGCCAAGGAACGCAATATTGTAAGAATGCTCTCTAGTGAAGAAAAAATGAAACACATCAAACTGTATATTAATTAATTTCTGATGTCGTATGATGTAAATATGACAATTATATTTTTTCTGGATTGTTACCTGGGAAAAAATACATTTAAGAAAGTGCAAACAGTGGTTTCTTTTTTTGGTGGTATAATCAATTGCTACAAATGTTTTATATTAACTCCCGCATGCGGCACTATATATACAATCTGGTAGCCGTATTTCTCACGGGCTCAGTCACTGCAAAATAATGGTAAGACCTGTTCAGAATATTAAAAAGGAGGAGCTTTATTTAATATGGTAATTATAACACTGATAAATATTTCGTGAAACACGACTCTGATTGGTTGTAAAACAGAAATCATTGAAACGTGATTGGCCATTGAGTCCCATTTGGGGCATGAGTTAAATGGTCCGTAAAAGAATGCCCGCTGTGCGCTGCTACGCTTGCCCGAGAATCTAGTCATCCCTATCTTCTTGGCATCAATGAGCTGAAAGACAAAAATGGTTATTCTGAGTTAACCGTAAAAGATAGACATATGCTGTCACAGACTTTTTGTAATTTTCTTTTAGATATTCAATTCTGTGTACAATAATTTGGTGTATATGTTATGGTTTAGGCAGCATAAGCCATTAAATCGTCCAAAAAGTTCCGAAAACACGTTTTTCTCTATAAATGGTGATTTTACGGGTGAAGGGGTTGAGTACTACAACTCTTTTATAGCATAAAACCTTCCTGGGAAACTCCTGAACATTTTGCAAAAAGTCCCATCACAATTGGATGAACGATATGGCAGCGTATGTAGGACAACACAGACAGACATATATTCATTTTTATGCATATATATTTTAATAACAGAAGAAAACGAGCGAGTAGAAATTATTAGAATGTGTGTCCAATTATACAATACACTTAATAATAACAGTTATTGTTTAATTTCGTTTTTACTGCGGTCCGACACACTTAAATAACTGACAGGAGAAATTAGTGTTTTGCCAATTTAAGGGTTGAATTCAGACAACTATTTCTGCTAGATATAATACCAAAGTTTTATAAGTTACAGTATTATATTTAAGATATTAAATGACTAATTATTCGAAATCTCATATCCCACAACAACTATAACAATTCCTCTAAACCCACAAAAAATTTATATCAGTAGTAGTTAGTTGTACATGACTTGTTTCCTTTTTCAATTCCTCGTAATCTACAAGAAACTTGGATAGATGGATTTATTACTTCTAATTTACTTTACAGTGGTATGGTATATTTACCTTGTTATGATGGAGTGGTTTGTGTGCTTAAATGGCCCCGAGAGCTGTGCCGGCATGGCATTAGCATTACTGCCAAAAAAGTTAACAATCATGGACAGGTCAAAGCTGACAAACCAGACAATAAGTACCTTGCTCGAAAGAATGATGATCTTTCGCCGTAAAAATATAATCGTGACACGGGTTCTAATGGGATAAAATTTCCGGAGGTAAAATAGTCGTATATTAGAATCTCTGGGCGGGACTATTTCAAGGAATCCACTATAAAGACTCAAACATAGAAGAAATATGGAATGTTAGGACATTATAAAATAGTGGAACACTCCGTATAAATATTAACACAGGAATTAGATAAATATCCCTTGGAATAAAGTCGCTTTAAAAGAAGAAGATGGCCAGAAAAAGTAGTCAGAAATCAGCATGCTTTACATTATACTATGGGGGTGCAGCGGGGCCATAATTCGGAATGGGATTTTAGTTCGAAGGAGGATCCTCGAAATATGAAAATTGTCGTGGGAGATTTTAATGCAAAAAGTGGAGTGGACAGATATAAGGCCAACGGTAGGTGAATTCAGTCTTCATGAAGATAGTAACGCCAATGGGGGCTAGATTAGTCACCTTTACCACATCAAACAATCTTACTGCTAAGAACACAACATTCCAGCATAAGGATATGTATAAATACATCTGGACGTATCCGGATAGTGAAACGGGAAACCAGATAGATCATGTATTACCGGTAATAGATAAACGCTGGCACAGTAACATCATCGAAGGTAGATCAGTTGTAGGAGCAGATTGCAATTCGTATCATCATCTGGTGAAAAATCATAGAACGATTATCGCATATGAGAGGAACACGCTAAAGACGATTCTGAAAATGTTGAATTAAAAAAACTTGAGAAATGACGAACTGCGATAAGAATACCAGATCAAAACTGCTAATAGATTTGAACGGAATGTTCAAATTAAAATGTGGCAGCCGAAGAAGAAACTGATATAAATAGAGAATGGGAAACTATAAGAGATGCTATTAAATTGTCAGTATCAGAAAGCGCATGTTATTTTAAAAAGAGGGAAAATAATACATGATTTGACGAATAATGTCCCTACATAGTAAAGAATAAAGCTATTAAAAATGAAATGGTTATACGAACCTCACCCATCCCTTGGGGTGCTTCTGTTTATGTGTCATCTGCACTGACATCAATCAGATGTGGATTAGACATTAAAATAAATTAATAATAAATAAAAATAAATAAAATAAAATAAAAAAAAAATAATAAAAATATAATAAAAATATCCTCGATTATTGTTGTCTTTTTATATTTTTCATCCCCTTCTTACCCATCACCCCTCTAAGTGTGCTAGGGTCAACTTAGGCATAAATGCCATCGAGACTGTCACCAATCAGATAAGCGACCCCGAAAACCATTATTCAGACTCTAATCTCGCGGTCATTTTGAACGTTTTAGTTCCACGCCTTCTCATAGTATTAGGGGTGCCAGGAATTAAACATGGGCTTAAATGGTGTCGGGACTGTCACTAATCATTTTAACGACCTCGAAAACAATGGGTTCGGCACTGATCTCAGACATACTTGACATTTTATTTTCACCCTTTCTCAGTTCCTTTCACCCCTTAGGGGTGTTAGGATCAAACTTGGGTTTAAATACCATCTGAACTTTCACTAATCAGTTTAGCGATCTCGAAAACTATGCATTCGACACTAATGTTGATCCTTATGCCATTTTATTTATCGCCCCTTCCTACCCCCTCACTCCTCTGAGGGGTGCTACGGGTCAATTTGTCTTTAAATATCATCGGAACTGCCACTAATGGGCTTAGGGACTCCGAATATTATGAATTCGACATTAACACAGGTCATTTTCAGTAGTTTTTAGTTGCTGTTCTATCTCAATTCCTGTCATTGGGGTGCTAGGGATCTCTAACCCCCAAGAAACATTTTTTTTCAGATTGTAAGTTATATGCATACCAAGTTAGGTTGAAATTACTCCATGTGTTCCAGAGTTATGCTGGAATATAATTGTATAAGTCATTGACAATTATCTTTATATTCCACTCCTCTCATTATACACTAATAACGGCCATTTTAGATTTTTTTACACCTCCTAACACCTAGGTGTGAGGGGACGAAATTGGGCTTACATGTCATCTATATTGTCACCAATCATCTTAACGACCCCGAAAACTATAGTTTCGACACTAATCTCGGTTACATGTGACATTATTATTCACCACTTCTCATGCATCTTTCACAAATCAGTTTTGCGTACCAAAAACTATAGATTGGACACTAATCACTATAATTTTAGGCATACTATTTTTCACCCCTTCTCACTCTATAATGATGCTAAGGGTTAAAACTTGGGTATACATGTCATCTGCAATGTCACCTATGACCTTAGCGACGCCAAAAACTATGGGTTAGTCTCTAATAATGATAATTTCAGACATATTTTCACTCCTCTCACTCCCTAAGTGAGCTAGGGATGAAACTTGGACTCAGGTGGCATCTGCACATTCACCAATCAGCTTATCAACCCCGAAAGTGTGACTAATCTCGTTCACTGTTGACATTTTATTTTCACCCCTTCCAACCCACCTTTGGTCTGCTATAATTGTTATCAATTTGTACTTTTAGAAGTTTAAATTCACTTCATTTTTATTTATTTTTCGAGAAATAATATTTCTAATTACTTACTTACTTACTGGCACTATCGAACCCATAGGTTCATGGCCGCGCGGACATAAGCTCTCCATACATCCCTATCCCGAGCTAATGCTTTCCAATCATTCCCTGTATAATCTACTTCCCTCAAATCATAGTTAATGTTGTTCTCCCACCTCATTCTTGGTCTACCAACAGGGCGTTTTCCTTCTGGCTTTCCTACAAGAAGTTTCCATGCACGTCTTTCATTCCCCATACGCGCAACATGTCCTGCCCATCGCAGTCTACGAGACTTAACTGTTCTTATTATATCTGGCTTCCTATAAAGACCATGTAGTTAATTGTTATTTAGTCTTCTCCATTCACCTGTCTGTTCATCTCTCTTTGGTCCAAAAATTTTCCTAAGAACTTTATTCTCAAATACTCGTAATTTCCTTTCCTCCCTTAAAGTAAGAGTCCATGTTTCGCACCCATTAATATTTCTAATTACTACACCAAATATTATTAGAATTTTAATTGGATGGGATGGGTTAGGGGTTAATCTCAGACTTAAAATCATTAGAGTTGTGACTAATTAGTATAGTGACCGCAAAAACTATGGATTTGACACCAATATCGGGCACTTACTAAAATTTTATTATTTCATCCTTCTCCCTCCTTAGAAGTCCTACAGGTCAAACACGGTTATAAATGTTATCGAAACTGTTACCAATCATGCAAGTGACTCCAGTGGTTTTGACACTAATCTCAGTCATTTTACAAATTTTATTTTCCAACTGTTGTCACCGCTTAAGGGTGCTAGGGTCAAACCTAAGTATTTAAATGGCATGAGGAATGTCATTAATCAACTTAGTGATCCTAATTTAAGCCATTTTTAAATATTTTTTTTTCAACCCTTCTCAACTCCCTTCTTAGGCTTAAATTCCATCTGGATTATCGCCAATCAGCTTAGCTACCCCCAAAACCATGGATTCGACAATAATCTTCATTCTATTTGTCATTTTAGTTTTCACTCTTCATCACCCTAATCATCCCTATTAGAGGTGATAGAGGTCAAATTGGGATTTGAATGTCACTGGGACTGCCAGTAATAAGCTTATTGATCCCAAAAAAAAATTACACTAATATTGATAGTTATCAATTGGAATATATCTTCTTCTTCTTCCTTCCAAGTATTAGGCCAAGGCCTGTTACGATCCTATAGAAAATTTTCCCTCCAGCATTTCATAGGACGGCCCAGTGATCTTCGTCCTCTTGGTATATAATTATAAACAGCTTTGGGGATCCGATTTGAACTCATTCTTTCAAGATGGTGTTTCCAATTTAGTTGGTACTGTTTAATATATTCCAAAATTGGCGTAGTCTTCAATTCTTTTAAGATATCGGTGTTCCTTTTCCGATCCCATCTGGTGTAACCCGCTGTTCTGCGCATGAATCTCATTTCCCAAGCCGTTATTCTTTCATGTTGTTTTTTTAGTGTCCATGCTTCACTACCATAGGTCAACACTGGTCTAGCCAAAGTGTTATATAAACGTAATCTGGTGTTTTTTTTGGAATATATCTAAATTGCAAACTAAATTGATTGCATTAAAGGTTGCTGACTATAGAGAGGGGATAATTTATAAATATTCTAGCATATTAGTTTATAAAATTTATAGTGAATCCATAACAAACAGCATCAATCTTGGGATTGGCTGCTGGAATTACGATTGTATTGGGACAATCCATCCACCATCTCCAGCACATTTTCCCTGAGAGAATATATCACACCCCCTCCCTTTATTTTCAAGATAGCTTTACTTAATGTTAACATGAATTTTCTGCAGTATCCAGCGCCATTGTAGCAGACAGTGTGTCATATAGTGCTATGTGGACATGTGACATGAATTTGAATTGGGTGTCTTCTGCTGATGCATCTGAATTAGCTTTATGTACTGTCTTGGGAGAAGGGGTGATATTTAACTATGTAGTTTAGGCTTTATTTCTAAAATAATTTTTCTTATTTCTGGCTCTATCCTTCCTCTTTCTTCTCTTAAATTTTTCATGACGTCATCTGCTGACCATGTTATGCACATTTGCTTTACCTTGGGAGTGAATCACGTAATTTCAAGCACAATGTATCTTAATAAGAATCAAATGAATCCTGAATTCTTCTTACCTCATATCTATGATTTTAACACAGAACTGCAGCATCAGAAAAAACATCTTTTTCATCTTCAGCTGTTTTTTTAAGAATTCACGATTAATTTGATTCTTATTAAGAAAACCTCATTATGTAAAAATTCCCAAATTTATTATATTAACAATGTTTCTTACCTTTTCGTTGCTTATACTTGGATCTGGGAAGAAAATTTCCCTCGCCCAGTACCAATCTTCATAAATGTGTATCAAGTGGACAGGCATAATGCAACTTTTTGTTGTTTTGATGTATAGGATATGTTTGTGAAGGGATGTGATTGATTTTAAAGACATTATATTCAATATGAGATGAGTGATAAAAAATTTTACCTAAATAATATTCAATGTTGAAGACTTGGTAGTCATAATATCAGTTGAAAATGAGAGAGATGTTTCTCTTGAAAACTAGTTCTGTGTTTAAAGGAACATGAAATATGAGGTAAGATGTAAAAATTACTAATTAATTTACGTTGAAGACATTGTTTATTTGAGGTGGTTACAATAAACGGGTGTAAGGTTTTTTTTTTTGTTTCAAAAAACGAGTTTGGTGCATAATTACATTCTTGAAGCATAATTTTATTTAGTGGGCAAAAGAATGTAAGTATGTGTCAGGAGTAGATAAAGTATAATTGTTATCATTTTCAATTACTTATGAATTTCTTATACAATTTCAACTTTAATAAACCTATTTTTGTCAATACTGCAAAACTTGCACTTTTACCCTTTGCTTCTAATCATCTCATTTCTTATTATTGTATCTATGTTATTTATTTATCATATTGGTTCAGATTATACGCTTTCTTTAAATTTACATTGTTACATAACTTCCCCTTTCTTGACATTCCTAAGATAGAAAGAAAGGGGAAGTAGAAAAATCTTCAGTGGCTGCCCATGAATGGTAGGAAAAACATCTTATCGAAAGGAAGGCTAAATTATTAAAACAAATTTAAAAATCCACAGAACTCACTGTTTGGGAAAAAATCTACATTCAAAAAAGTGAAAAGGAGAGATATGAACTTTGAAATTCCTGGGGGAAATGATCTGATTTCGGGTTTTTTCAGTCTACCAACAGAGGGAGCAAGAGGTTGCTCTTCAAGACGACAGAACAATGGTCACAAAATTACTGAAGATGGAACTGAAGTGTAAAGTTCCTAAACTAGTAATATATATATATATATATATATATATGAGGTGAGCAATAAAAGTTTACCTAAAAAAATTATCCCTATATTGTACAGCATTAATACAATTATAATATATAATGGTATTATTTATATATCCACTGATCTCATGAATCTTGGTAACTTATTCTAATTTAACTCTTGAATGCACTGGGGTTCATATATCTCACTATGCTTTGGAATGTCTGATTATGTAATCATCAGGCAGCAATCTGTTGATACACAATAATTATTGTTCTGATGTTGAAGATAGGTTTGTCAAATTATAGCCATAGAACATCAGACTAGCTCCTAGAACTGTGACCTAAGGACCTAACATGCTACTCCTATCACCACAAAATTCAGTATTGTTTGTCCAACAGATGTGCCCCATAAGATATGCAAACTAAAGCCTATTTCCTTTTCTGCCTCAGCAAATCATCTCCCTCCCTGCATTCCTATCTCTCTCGTGCACTTGCAGCCGTGACACGGGGGGAAATTTGTAATCACCCCTACTTGATAAGTTACCATGTCAGCTGTTTGATGTAGTGGGAGGGGAGTGCAGTAAAATGGTGTGAGTATTGACGTGTACTTTTCTAAGAATGATGTCAGCGCTATAGGGGCACAGATCCGTTGGTCCACGTATAATTACATAGTGTGTTGTCACTAGCCACTAGATACACCTTCCACATCTCCCTCCAAGATTTCTCTTCTATATTACTTTGAAATAAGTTATAGGACAAATGGTTGTATAAAAATCCATAAATATTTTTCCTATATTAAAAAAATTTACTTGTAATGCATTACATATATGTTATCCATTGCCTTGTGACATCACTGTGGACAGACCAAATAACATTAATTGATCTACTACTAGGCCTATGTAGAAACCATAAAAAAAATGCTTCTTGTGGAGACAACAATCTCATAAATATAAAAAAATTGTATTAATCAAGAAGTGGAATGGGCATGTTTGCCTCTCAAAAATATCCATACTAGAAACTTCATCTTATATTTCCCATTTAGTTTTAGTAATTTTTACCTCACTTATACCAATTCATTTATATATACATAGTTTGATGTTTATTATGACTTTGGACTAGGACATCTAATAGGAAATTCTGCTTATTAAACTTATGCACTTCATATTATGGAATTAGAGGAATAGGTATCCAGTCCCAGATAGCCCAAAGCACACCTTGTTCAATATATATGCCAACTCCTGATATCAATAGATCATGTGGTAAATCATCTATACTAGTATATTTCTCCTGAATGAATGCTAACAATTTTTACCTAGTAAATTCAATTTTGCCTTGGTTAAATGTAGAAATATATTTCCTTTTCTGCACCTACTCGTGATCTGCTATTGCAAATATAAAACAAAACCTACATAATTTAAAAATTAAGTAAGAAAAAGGAAATACTTATATTTTGAGTTTCATAATCATCAAGTGTTTTAGAAGCATTTTATTTTTTGTGTGCTTTTGGCTGTATGAAACCAAATCTCTCAATTGGACTGTAGGAAAAGAACAAATCAATTTAAGATGATGTTTGTAATTTTATTGCACTCAATTTTGAATGTAATATATAAATGTAAATTTCATTAAAGTTTAAATTGAATGCAAATATTAGACAAGTGAACAAAACACATTTACATATTAATAGTATAAATTAGTTTATTAACTACAAAAAAGAGTAATTGGAAGACCTATATTACAAAAAAAATGCATTTTGACACCATTTAACTGTAGAATGATTTGATAGTATTGGCTTCAGAAAGAAAACCATACTTTATGAATGCGTCTGTGGTAACAAATCAAAACATGGATACTAAGTCCTTATAAAATATTGCACAGCCTTTATACAGAAAGAAAGTCAGTATGTATGTAAAATGTTAAAGAAATGTTGGCATGAATTCATATATATGTATATATGACAATGATTGTTTAAATATGAGTAGAAAAAAATTACTACCTGTATCATTGAAAAGATGCATTGGTGTCTATTTATACAAAATTCTTGATAGGATTTCAGATCTATCTAAACCTAATATATAGATGCTTCTCAAATGGTCCCACGATGTTTTTACAGCTGCATTATTTTCTCTTTAAATTAAGAGTCTTCTTGCAATCTTTAATGTTGTGGGTTTGACCATTTTCATAAACTTCACTGTCATTTTTATGACCAGACTAAGAGCTTTGGTGTTTCATAAATAATACAAAAAAAACACACTTCTTCTCCGACTTCAATCTTGATTCATATTAATAATGAGATTTTCCCCATCATTATGGCTGATTCGTATCTTCAAGATTTTAATGGTGAAGATTTTTTAACTGGCATAATGGGAGCATTCTCTATTGGTACTGTTTTTTTCAGATCTACTTCTTCCATAACCTGTAACAAAGATAAAATTTATTTAATATTAAATGTCAAAAATCTACATTTGTATTTAACAATTTATATGAATTTTTATAGCATGAATAAAATATTTCCTGTGGCAAAAAATATCAGTTTGAAAGTAATTTCCAAAAAAAAAGGTAAAGAAATTAATTTTGTATAGGACCATAATAGCATGAGATAGAATAAAATAGTAGGAGACTTTGGGCCTTTTGGGTTGGTATGGGCTTATGAAAATACAATAGGAAGTAACATTATGAGGTCCTTTTCGATGTTTTTATTATTGATTTCATACATCTCAATGATGGATAAATCATATTTGAAGAGAAAAATTATACACTCTGACCGGGACTTGAACCTATCCTTGGTTCTCTAGACCAAGTGCTCTACCATCTAAGTTACCTGAGCAAGTACCGATCTAAACGCAAATTTTTCTCTATATACATTGTAATTCCCACCCACCAAATGCTATGATGCCTTTGCTTCTATCTTTGCAAATGGCGGCTCCTTTATTAAGAAGACATATTTGGGAATTATATATTACATTATAAATGCCAGTACGGCTCTTTTTGATGTTTTTATTATTGATTTCATACATCTCAATGATGGATAAATCATATTTGAAGAGAACAATTATACACTCAGACTGGGACTTAAACCCGGGACCCTTGGTTCTCTAGACCAAGTGCCCTACCATCTGAGCTACCTGAGCAAGTACCAATCTAAATGCAAATTTTTCTCTATATACATTGTGAGCGTATAATTTTTCTCTTCAAATATGATTATGAGGTCCTACCTAATAAATGTTTTTTATTTATTATTATTGGTATGGGCTTGTCTATTGTCTATTTGGAAATTACTGTCTTTATGCAATATTATTCCAAGATTAAAAAAATAACATTTCATTGGGTTAACCTAAATTAGCATTTATTCCTGTCACTGTAAAACTTATGTTCTATCAACAGTGAAAAGTATGAAAAATATTTCACTTTAGATTGTCAACAAGCATTGCTTATTTTGATATATTATTTTTAAATTAACAATTTCTCTTTCTAAAATAAAGCATTGCTTAGTATACAAAATAAATCAAGCATTTTTTTTTTTGCAATTCTGCACAATTCTAATATTCAAGATATATAAAATTAATACATAAAATAGGATTTCCCTTATAAATTTCATCCAAACTAAACAAATACAAATAATTAAAATCTTATATATCAGAAAGGGAATGAAATAACAAGAAAATTCTGTTGTAGTTACAAAATTTATACATAAAAAATCTAATAGTACTTACGCTGATTAGAGAATCGAGGCCGAATAAGAAACCTTCTTCATGGTTTCCTTGGACCCAGGGTGTACGATGATTAACCACAGTTCCATTAGGTACTGGAAGAGTTTTGGCAAAGTCAATTATCCAAGCCCCTACTTTGGTATCGTCATAGATCATGAAAATACTGCTTCCTACAACTTCATGTCTTTGGAAATATTCTGATTTTTCAAATTTGTTTCGAATCTCATGCAATCGAGCCACTAGTCTCTGCCTTGTGTCCTCCCTGCCTCCCAAGAATAATGCTAGCGTCGTCATCACTTCTTTTCTCGATTTCACTGTCTTCAAGTCTTTCACTGGAGGGGAACCTCGAAACTGCAATAAAAAAAACACAAATCATTTCTAAACTTGTCTAAGAAATAAGAAATTCATAATATACATTTCACTCAAACCAACATTTTGTTTATTATTTTACTGTTATCATATAAATATGTCCAAAAACACATACCAGTAATTATAAAACCATGACCTTTTATTTATTTATTTTTAATTTGTGACTTAAAACTTATTTTCGATGTATACCTCAAAAGGTGTGACAGTTATTTTACTCCTTAAAGAATATGTACTCTTCTATGGAAAATGCATAAGTAGAAGAATTTTCTTTAGCCTTCATATTATTTAATCCTTCTATTATATAAATAAAACTTGTACATGCTATGCTGGGTTAATAAATTACATATAATAGCAAATTAAGTTAAAATCTGCTTATCTTAATATATAAAAATTTTGTGTCATATTGTTTGTCCGCGATGGAATCCTAAACTACTGAACCGATTTTAATAAAATTTTGCACACTGAGTGCAGTTTGATCCTATTTGAGACTTAGGGTAGTTTATAACTAAATTTATAGTCGCATTATTTTTTATTGCAAATTATTTGTTTATTATTTAACAAAGAGTTATAATTATCTGTGAGTTCCATACGATTTTAACAGATGGCGGTGTAATTATCTGTGAGCTCCATTAGATTCTAACAGATGGTGGTGTAAGGTAATTTGGTATGGTAATTGGTTTATTATTTAACAAAGAGAGATCCAGATGGCTGTGCTTTTTTGTTACAACCGCGAATTTCATTTGAATTACAAATATTGATTATTTCATAATTTAAATATGTTCAGTGTTTATTTTATTTTCAATATTATTAATTTTGGTGTAAGTATTAGTTTTAAGTAATCTGGCTGAAAGACAGCAACTTAATTAAAATTTTTAACGTATACCTTAGCTACAGTAATGCGTGGCCAGGACTTCCAGTATATATATATATATATATATATATATATATACATACTGTCAATCATAAAATGCTCCAATTTGAGCATGCATATGAGAATTGTTGCAGAATTAAAATTAGGATACAGTTGATTAAAGAAATATATATATATATACATTTCTGAAATCTTTTCTCCAAGTCAATAAAATAAATTCCATAATCTTTATAAAAGTGATTATTTCAAATTTAATCAGCCAATTGCAGAAACAATGCCTAAAGCAAGACTAACTAACTAACTCACTGGTACTATCGAACCCGTAGGTTCATGGTCGCGTGGACATAAGCTCTGCATACATCCCTATCCTGAGCTAATGTTTTCCAATAATTCCCGGTATAATCTACTTCCCTCAAATCATAGTTAATGTTATTCTCCCACCTCATTCTTGGTCTACAAACTGGTGTTTTCCCTCTGGTTTTCCTACAAGAAACTTCCATGCACGTCTTTCATTCCCCATTCGTGCCACATATCCTGCCCATCGCAGTCTACGAGACTTAATTATTCTTATTATATCTGGCTTCCTATAAAGACCATGTAGTTCGCTGTTATGTAGTCTTCTCCATTCACCTGTCTGTACATCTCTCTTTGCTCCAAAAATTTTCCTAAGAACTTTATTCTCAAATACTAAAGCAAGACTAGGGTTTCACAATTTTTTACTGTTTTCATAACAACACAACCATAAAACATATATATATATATATATATATATATATATATATATATATATCAGTGGTTATGGTTTAGATTTCATTTCTGCAACCAACTGAAAATATCCTGAAAATTTTATTATTTTTTTCCCCCCATTCTGTAATCAACAGTATTTTTTACATTACTCCGATTGAGGGTCTTTCCACTTTTCAGCGGTTGCCCTTTTACTAGCCGGCTGCTGGCCCTTCACATCCACATGTGTCAATCACAGAGGTAGATGATCAACAGCCAGTTTAGGGGTGACATGTGGTTAGCATGTCGAGTCCCCCAGCCGTTATAGCTGGTTCAACCTGGAGCCGCTACTTATTGTAGCTACCCAATTGCCTCACGATGCTGGGTGGGCACCGGTCCCATACTGGCCGAAATACCATGAGAAAATTTCTTCCCCCATGGAGACTCGAACCAGCGCAAGTCCCGTAGCTCTGCGCCAAGGCTTCCTACCTTAACCGCTCGGCTACGGCGCGGGACATTTTTTACATTACTAATTTACAAATATTATTATAATTGTGTACACCGCTGTGGTCTCGAGGTAGCATGCTGCCTTGTCACACAGCGGGCCCGGGTTCGATCCCCGGTCGGGACAGTTTTTCTGGGTGAGGTTTTTTATCGGGGTTTTTCCTCACCTGTAAGACAAATGTCAGGAAAACTTTAAGGCCCAAACGGTCCCCGAAATCATATGGCCATCATCATCCTTATCATCATCATCATCCTCATCCTACACCGGTGTGGAAAGCAACGGGAAGCTACCACACCTACAATTCCCTAGTAAAGCTGCAAGCATAGCATGCAAATGCTATGATTGCAGTGAAGGACCTGCCCTCGGGCAGAATTACTATGGATGGATTATAATTCTGTATTTTTTTTTCCCACACTAATGCAATCTAAATTAATCTAACTTAACCCCTGAATGCTTTAGTACAAATAACTTCATCTTAACTCACCTTCATTGCTTCCATCCTGAACCCTTGACTGCAAGTAGAACTTTGCTGTTCTCTAAACTGCATGTAGCGTAATTTTGTAACAGCCTTATTCTGATGTTCTTCCGGTGTAGGTGCTAGAGGGTCCACTGCAACCATCTACAAATGAATAAATTATTATAAGTCATGATATTTGTTATTGTTATTTATAATTTCTTAAACTAGAAATTAACTAGCTTTGAGGTGTAATAATTAGTATGAATAAGATATAGAGAATTCAGGGTCAATTCTCTCAGCTGTACCAGGCTAAATAAATAAAAAAAAAAAAAATTGCATGTAGGGTCTGGAAGGTCCTTTCAGCCTTGTGAGAGAACGCATGTAGCTAGTTGCATAACAACAAAGAAAACTAAAATAATGGTTAAGGGATTGTATCATGCTAACCACATTACTCCTTATTCTTTCATCTGCTAGTCAATGATATCAACCAGTCCAGTACCCTTGACTTTCCAGAATGTATGAATTTATTTATTCATTTTTTAATTTTAGATTGCATTTTTTTAATGATGGTCCTTAATAAATTGAGTAATCAGTATCACATTTCAAAGCATTTTACCTCAGACTTGAGGTTCTTTTATATTCTGAAAAACTGCAAAACAGTTTTATTTCCCACCATGTCCTGAAAATTCATTAATCCCAGCTAGACATGAACTTACAAAACTTTGGACCAGATGTTAAACTCTATACCACCAACTGACTTTTTATTTTACTTTATGTATTATACAGTATTTGAAGTATGAAGACATGAACTTGGGACAAAAATGTACTCCAGATTTTACAAATATGAAATTCACTAACCAATCTGTGTCTTGATTTTATTAGAAGTGTGATAACAATGTGATATTCAAGATATCCTCAATGTATTATATATATTTTTTTTTTGACCAGCCTAATGGTCAGTGTTTCTGACTACTGTTCATGAGATCCTGGGTTCTATTCCCGGTCAAACCATAGAATTTTTCCTTAAAGAGAACCATGGTTGCCCATGGTCTGGAATTTAGTTAAGAACTCTCCTGGCGCTTCATTATCATTTATCACTCATCATATCATTGGGGTAACATATCTCCGCCTTCTAGGCACCCCAACTTCAAAAATGGGTTACAATTAAGCCAATGCAAGGAAAGAACACCAGAAATGTCAAAATGACAACCTGGGGCAATGAGTTATTTTTTTTGGTTCCACACAGTTAAGCTCAACAGGTGTCACAACTTTAATTAAGAATTAATTATGTTCTTCTGTGACAGTGTATATTTAAAAGTATATTTAAATATAATGAAAATGTTTTATGAATATTCAAAGAGAAAGATCATTAACCAATATATAGTCCTGTAAGTGAATCTGATTGCTAAAGAATGAGATCAAATTCTGAAATAACTTTTAGAATGGGGAGATTTGTTCAGATTTGTTAAATATTTAAAAACTAGTGGGTTTGGTCATGTTGAATGAAAATATGAAAACTGATGGAAATGCTATGTAATTAGGAAGGAGAAGAAGACTCAGATACAGATGGTGCAAGATGTAAATAAGGTTGTAAGTAGAATGAGAATAAAAATAAAACAATTCGAGAGACGACTGGAGATGGATTGTGAAGCAGACTATAACCTATCAAGGTCTGTAGATATATAGAGGAAGAATATTTAAATATATTTTTTTATGAAATTACCTTCAGGTATAAATCAGTTCTTGCAGTGGTTTTTTGAACTTCAGACTCGAGAAAAGTACGAGTGCCCATTTTGATGTCCATGACATGTGGATCGGTGAAACCATGAAGAAGATCTTGCAGTTCAATGAATTTCTCTCCTTGGTAGTCCACTTCGCGAAAATATCGTGGAACAATGTCTCTCATAATTGGATCAGCACCAAGTGATTCATACACTTCTCTTTCCGAATTTTCTGGTCCACCACTTCGCTTCTTCCAGATAGTTCCAGGTCCTGCTGGCGCAAAGCAGTCTGGATGCCCTGATAGTTGAAACCACGAGTTCTGTCTGTTCTTGAGAAGAATATCACTAGCTGGTGCTGTTAGGTCTAAAGCATTCTGAAATAAACAAAATACAAATTATTTATTCTGAAAAAAAGAAAATACTTTCCAACATGTGACAATAAAAATGTTTCTAAGTTTCAACCATACACCATGCACATGCACCAACAGATGCAAAGTGGTTTACCCTATTGAATCACGGGATGCAGCCAACATATACACGATATTTGAACTCACGTTACCAACCAACCTAAAAGCTAACCTAATGCAATTTAAGAATTCTAACCTGTGAAAGATCAATCTAAAAGCTAGCCTAAACACAAATTAAATATTCTAACCTGTAAAAGAATGCAACACACAAAAATAGGTGCTGTAAATAGTAAGTTCTGATATTTTGAAGTATATGTGTAATAGTCTATGTTGGCTGCAATGGAACACGTACATAGCCTTTGTTGGCTGCACAGAATATTCTTTAAAATCAATAGGGCTACTTGAAAAATAAAACCCTAAGAGTAAAATTTGACAGGAGTTTATTAGGGTAATTGAAAAGTTTTGTCACATGTTGAAAAGTTTAGCCCTGAAAAAATACATAAAATCAATATGAAAAATAAAAAGTGAATAAAAAAATATATGTGTAAATGTATTAAATCAAATAAGACTAATTATATGAATTGTGATGACGAAAATTAATTTTTGAACTTGCTTTTAGGACTAAGAAAAATCGTGGGAAAAATAGCAATAAAATTGACCAGCATAGGATTTGAACATTTTATATTGAGGTTATTTTTCTGATTTCATAAAGCTTACGATTGGAATCAACATTATGAGGCTTCAAATTAATAATTTTAAAATGAGTCATAAATCATCTCACCTCTTACACTCCATGTTATTCATAGCACAGGACCATGGTTTCAGGAACAGTCATCCTTATCCTCAAAAGTTGAAAATATGGCTGTTCCTAAAACTGTGGTCTGGTGCTGTGAAACAAAGCCTGGAGTGTATGAGGTGAGATGATTTAAGACTCATTTTAACTTTATTAATTCTTTTTTTGAACCTGTTCCTAAGTATCAAGATGACACTGACAGGCTCACTGTTCTTTTGGTCTTTCTCTGTTTCTGTTCCCTTTAAGTTGGCACAATAAAGCTTTTTTTTTTTGTATTCGATTTGAGTCCCAACTCTTGAATTTGGACTTCAATATTAATATCACAACCAATTCATTCACTTTCATTATTGATTTAATAAAAAATGTAGTACAGTAACGGATAAGATCATTATCACTCATGAATTTAATGGATGATTTTTGATAGCCAACTGTAGTGTGCATACTTCAGGCACTTCATGTAAGAGAGAAAAAAATATTCCAATTTATTTTAACTTTCTTTTAAAGAATAAATTAAATCAAGAAACCATATATAGTAATAGGTGTGGTTATATCTAAGGTATTTGAGTCAAATAACATCAACTTAAAGATCAGTAATTTATATAACGTACATTTAAATAGATAAAGGCCACATGTTAATTTTTTTCACAAGTTAATATAATTTGTTCAACATCAGCATGCAAATGTGTAAAAATGCACCATATGGAGCCTGTCTGTCTCTCCACCTATTTCCATTTTCATAAAACCGAAAGGTATTCACGACATTAATCTAGTTTTTTTCATTTTTCATTAGTTTTTTTCCTTAGTTCAAAATGTTATTTCCTAAAATAAACCATTCATGACATTACTTAGCTCAGGTACTGCACACACATGTGTGTGTATATATATATATATATATATATATATATATGGGTGCAAGTATACATAAATTATATATATATATATATATATACACACACACACACACACAAGGGGCTTGGGTATACTATTACCTCACCTCATAATCATCTTCTTAGACTAGTTTCAAAACCTTCTTTGGTTCCATCATCAGTATTTTCACGACCATTGTTGTGTCATCCTGAAGTTTGAGAATAGGTTGAGGTCATTTTGGCCCCTCTGATGGTAGACTGAAGAAACTTGAGGTCGTGAAAATACTGATGATAGAATCAAAGAAGGTGTCTACCCGCTGTGGTCTCGGGGTAGCATGCTGCCTTGTCATGCAGTGGGCCCGGGTTCGATCCCAGGTCAGGACAGTTTTTCTGGGTGAGGTTTTTATCAGGGTTTTTCCTCAAACGGTCCCCAAAATCATATGGCGATCACAATCATCATCATTCATATTCATCTTAGGTTAAGCTTAGGATTAGGGACTCTCCTGGCGCATCATATCATCAGAGCAACGTAACTCCGCCTTCCAGGTGCCCCAACCTCAGAAGTGGGTTACAAGTACGCCATGCCAGGAGAGAAACCAGGAATGTCGAAATACAAACCTGGGGCATTTGGGAAGAAAAAAAATCAAAGAAGGTTTTGAAACTAGTCTAAGAAGAAGATTATGAGGTGAGGTAATACAATTTTACTTAAATAAATAATACTACACAGTGTTAATTCCTAAAAGAGTAATGATATTGGGTAATTGAGGTTTTAGATAAAATGAGATATATAGAATATAATGCATTCAGAGTGTAAAGCAGTAGTTATTTTTGAATATGTTAATGGACGGCAGAAGCGTTCAGATTTTTCATTCTTGCTAACTACAAGATACTGCATGTTTAACTTGGTATTGTGAGACTTATAACTTCAAAATACCTAAAAGTCACCTACCATGTTTTACATCCGAGCACCTCACATATAAAACTTGTTACAACAGCTCAAAGAATTAGCCATCCTTGCTTACAGGAATACACAGTATAGTATTTAATTTCTTTGCAAATGTCTATTCTTTATAACTTTTACTTTACTCCCTCATGAAACATACAAGTTCTGGTTGGGTCACCTATTGGTAAAGAGTAATGAATTTTGAACCACACTGGACAGACATCCATTAAACTGTGATTAGTAGGATATCCAGGCCATTGCCAAAAGAGAGAAAGGAATATCCCAATACAAGGGAAACACACCCAGATCCAAAGTGGACATTTTTAAATCCTTAATCAAACTCAGAAGCCAAAGTAGAAGGTAGGGGTTCCAACAACCATGCCAACATGGCAGACATTTTTTTAATAATACTGAGAAAAAATTCAATGAATAATAAATTATAATATATATATTATATTTGAAGAGAAAAATTACCAATTTCTCAGGCAGCTCAGTGTTAGAGTATTGGCCTGGAAAGCCAAAGGACCTGTGTTCAAACTCCAATCAGAGCGTATAATTTTTCTCTTCAAATATAATTTGTCCTTCAGTGAGAAGAGTTAAATTAATAATAAAAACATCAAAATTTTAATATATTTACACTTACAAGGGCGAGAAATTTGAGGAGAGATCTATCCTCAGCTGTAGCTGGTTCATTTTCTTTCTTTTGACCTGGACTTGACGATCTATCTCTGCTGTTTCTCGTGCCACCACCACGACGCCATTTCTTGAATGTGCTAATAGCTGTGTTCGTCGTAGAATCATTTTTCTTACTACTACCACTACTACTACTAGCTGCTGATCGTGAATGCCAAAGGTCACTGAAGTCCAAACCTTTCTCTCCAGTCTGAAATAAAAAAAAAATAAAAATATAATAAACATACCTACAGTATCATTGAAGTACATTAAAATTATTTTTATTAACTACACTTAAGTGAGGTACATGATCTTTATAGGAAACCAGGTATAATAAGAACACAAGTCTTTAGACTGTGATGATCAGGACATGTGGCATGAATGGGGAATGAAAGAGGGGCATGGGAACTTTTTGTAGGAAAACCAGAGGGAAAACGGCCAGATGGTAGACCAATAATGAGGTGGGAGAACATTAACCATGATTTGAGGGAAGTAGATTATACAGGAGATGATTGGAAAACATTGGCTCAAGATAGGGATGTATAAAGCGCAGTCATGAACCCCTGGGTTCGATAGAGCCAGTAAGTTAGTTAACTACACTTAAGTAACCAATTGAAGGTATCGAAAAAAAATTGTATTAATCCAAAATAATCATATTGAGAACTTAAAATAATGGTATACATTTTGTTGGTAATATACTGTACATTCAGATTGCTTTTATTTCATTGCTTTTATTTCATATAAATATAATCAACTGAGTTGGTGTTTACTTAATTCATATAAATATGTTTATGTGGGCTTACATTTTAACATAAGATAATTAAACACAATATTTATTTTAAAAGATAATAAAACATCAGTATTATGCAAACTGATTATATAAATATTCTAAATTTGTATAAAGTTAAGGGTATCAATGATATTACACAATTGGGCATGGATTGCTTTGCTATTTTTGGAAATAGTTTATATTTTATCATTTTGATGCACAAATTATTTGAACAAAGCAAAGCAAGTCCAGTTTTTTATCTTCTAAAAAATACCTTTTTAATAAAATATACTCTTTATGGTTTTGTTCAGAGGCCTCTTCAATAAAAAATCCAAAACAAACGCAATGTTAACGTACAATTTTTGACCTGCTTATTTCATAAATATCACAGAGTATTTAATATTATTACTCTGTGGGGTAATATATATTGAAACGATTTTCGTAAATGCTATATTAACGGTAGCGGTAACTAATGCGGTTGCATGATTTTAATATCACGTTGCATTTGTGTTAACTTTTCATTGTGAATGTGACTTAAACTACAGTAGTCTATTTGAAGAGAAAAATTATACGCTCAGACCGGGACTTGAACCCGGGACCCTTGGTTCTCTAGACCAAGTGCTCTACCAACTGAGCTACCTGAGCAAGTACCGATCTAAACGCAAATCCTTCTCTATATACATTGTAATTCCCGTCCACCAAATGCTATGAAGCCATGCTTCTATCTTGCAAATAGCGGCTCCTTTATTAAGAAGACATATTTGGGAATAATACATTACAGCCAGTACAGCTTTTTCCATGTTTTTATTATTGATTTCGTACATCTCAATGATGGATAAATCATATTTGAAGAGAAAAATTATACGCTCAAATATGATTTATCCATCATTGAGATGTACGAAATCAATAATAAATACAGTAGTCTAATTTTATATTTGGGCTCTAATGAATTTCGGAAATGTAGCGTTATATTTGTCATAGCCGCAATTTTTCAGGGTGCAGAACATGCACAAGGAAAGTCCATTTAGTTTTTAGATATAAAGTAGGTCTACAGGAACAGATTATAGCTACAGTATTTACAGTCTCAACTTAAGTTTAAATATTCGAATCGATTTCCCTCGCCTCCTCAACATGTGTAATGAATAATAAAGTTTTTATTGTAATGATTTATGTAACGGTATGTTAAAACGAAAAATCAGGTTTTTCTGTAGCAAATTCATGTAAAACAAATTCTACTGACTTAACTTATGAGCAACAATCTCTTGAGAAGGCCAATGTTTACGCACTTGACAATTCAACCATGAAACAAACTCTTACAAGCCTAACTAAACTCAATTATGCTATTCACGAATAGGTAGGTAGTTCGTAATATTTTATTTAAGGAAACTTTTTAACAAGTCTGGTTATTGTCGTCGTAATTGAAATCTGGACATGAAAGGGCCGATAAAGGGTTCTCATTTCAGGCTTGTGTTCTTTCACGTACCATATATTTACGACACACCCCGCACCGTAACCGAGTGGTTTAAGGTGTCATGCCATGGTCAATGATACAGGATTTGCGCTGGTTCGAGTTCCTACGCGGGAGACATTTTCTCATTTAATTTCACCCAGCGTCATGAGGAACTTAGGTAGCCACAAAAAAGTAACGGCTCCGGGTTCAAGTAACCTGGGGATCCGTCATTCTGACAACATGTCACCCCTATACTGGCTGGACGATCTTCCGCCTCTGAAATTAACACATGTGGGTGGTGCCAACAGCCGGCTGGTAGGCCAAGAGCCTGCTTGTAATGTCATGGAGTTAGTGAATTATATCTACGACACGAGACCATCAGGATTTTCTTCACTTTCAAAGGAAACCATTTTCAAAACATACCGGTACGTCCAGAAAAATCCAACGACTCCGGCCGGATTAGAACCCTCATATTTCGAAACCAGAGGAGAGCATGGCAATCGCTATTTTAACCGAATGGTTAGTTTCAGGAAATATAACCCAGAATCCTTTCAAAATAACTCATTTTCTAGAATTTGACAATTATCTAATAAGTAGAATTATAACTATATAAAAACAATTTTGGAATTTGTATTTTATTAACAAAAAAATAATTAATTATAAAGTTAATATTTTGGGAAAGAAAACTCTAACACCTTACAGTATTGAGGTTAGTATTAAAAATAAACCAATGGCAGGGTAGCTCCGCCCGAAAAGACTTGATATATTGCTTACTGTTACCAGTTTCGGAAGACAGTTTAAGTTTTCTTACTTTAATTTCACTACTTCTCAATTCAAATTGTTACTCATCACACGGATGTGTGAACCATATTCCAGACCCACTAAAAGAAAAATGCCTATGGTATAAACAGAAATCCCAAACTATCTCATTAAATGTTAAATTGAATATTCATAAAACGCTAATTATCCCAGTTATTTGATACGAAACTTGGTCTCTTATTTTAAGAGAGAGAAAAAAAAGTATTTAAGAATAAAGTGCTTAGGAAAATGTTTGGGCCAAAGAGAGACAGGCAATAAAGGACACTACACAACAGTGAGCGACATGATCTTTCCGATAAACGATATGTAATAAAAACAGTTAAATCTCGTGTACTGTGATTGACAGGGCATGTGGCACAAACGATAAACGGAAGCTTGCAGGAAAACCGGAGGAAAAGCGTCCTGTAGCTAAACCAAAAATGAAGTAGTAGAATAAAATGAAGCATGATTTCAAGGATGTGAATTTTACAGGGAATGATTGGAAAATATTAACGCAAGATTGGGGGATATAGTCAGCCATGGACTTTGGGTTCGATAGCGTCTGTAAGCATAGTCAGCGAGCTATAGACGGAACGCTTTTTAACCCAGACACGCTAACCGTTTCATCATGTGGAACAACGTTAGTATCAACATCCGTTATTATTGTCATCAACATTTCAAATTTACGCCTACATAGCAACAAAGAATGTGTGACCTGAAGAAAAGCAGAAAAAAAATCTTGATAACTTAGTTTGTATACTGTTAGCAGAAGATTAGATTATTTTTTTTTATGTCTTATGTAAAGCTATATATTGAAAACACGGTTGCTCAATGCAATACAACACCATTTCATGTTCTTATTTCATTTTGATATTGGATTACGAGTATCAGAATTAATGTAAAGTACTCCAACAACTGGTAATACTGATAATTTTCGCCTGAGACCCAGAATTTCTTCTCAAATTACAACTTTTCTATAGCCAGATAAATTCTTTTGGTAACATATATATGTATATAGATCCGGGTTCGAATCCCGTCCAGGCATTTATTTTTCTTATCATACCATATGTATATATGTTCGATCCCCTGTCGGGGCAGTTTTTCTGGGTGAGGTTTTTATCGGGGTTTTTCTTCGCCTGTGAGACAAATGTCAGGAAAACTTTAAGGCCCATATGGTCATCATCACCATCCTTATCATCATCACCTTCACCATCTTTATCTTTATCATTATCATCATCATTCACCGGTGTGGAAAGCAACGGGAAGCTACCACACCTACAATTCCCTAGTAAAGCTGCAAGCATAGCATGAAAATGCTATGATTGCAGTGAAGGACCTGCCTTCGGGCAGAATTACTATGGATGGATATATATATATATATATATATATATAATAGTGAAATAATAAAATGAATAAAATAAGTCTTATAGGGTCATGAACTTCGACGCACATTAGCTTATGCACAGAATATGCGCACGATTAATCATGACCAATTTCGATTCTTAAAATATGTTTGTGAACACGTTAAATTTTAATGAATCATCATATTTTATCACCATGAAGGTAATTTTAGCTATGAATAGTAAAACTGAGAATAAGTAAAAACATATAATCATACAATTATATTAATTTTATGAGGTTGTTAATCACTTTGTTGAATGAACGGTTAATTTTAACAGGGAAAAGAAGATAGATCCTGGTTCATACTGAGGGCATGTAGCTTCATTTTCCTGGAAGTTTGTAAAATTCTTAAGTCTGTCATGAAGACGGCATTTCCTAGCACATTAATTGCACCATAGTTGGACCCCATGCGGAGTACAAATGTTAAACACTTTACGAAATGAATACTTAAACTGGCAAGTGTTCTCAATCTGGTTTTTACTTTCTTCAAGCCTTTATTTTTATCCCAAACTACAAAGTTCTCTTTATATCTATGACCATACTGTATTTATTTTGAATGTTTTAATACATTGCCGGTTATTCAAGTAATATAATTATAAGGTTATTTTTTTTAATTTGTACATCTTGGATATTTTGCGGATTACTACTTTTTCCTTTAAGCTTGCAGCCTGTCGCAACCATACATTCATTCATTCATTCATTCAATAATTCTTATATTATTGTTTCCTTCCATCATACCTTCAGTCTTATCTCTTTTGGTATCCATTTCCTTACACTTTTCACTTCTATCCTTGTATATTAATCACTTCTATTTTTGTCCTTGAGGTTTAAGTGATCAATCATTCAACTGTGGATAGGTTCTATTTCACATTCTTTCCTAATATTTTCGCTTCTAACCTTATTTATTATTGTTTTGTTTGTACTTTTCTCAAAATTCTCATTTCCAGTAGTTTTGTTTGTTCTCTGTATTACAATCCTCCATTCACAGCCATAGGTCAACCTCTGATCTTACAACAGTTTTAAAAATTTTAGTTTTAGCTTATTTTCAGAAATATTTATAGTTCCATAAAATGTTGTTTAAACAATCGCCAATTTTACTTGCCATGTTTGCCTATATATTACTGCTAATTAAGAATTCAGAAATGCGTATGTCCCACTTTTTAAATAAACTACACTTTCTCGCTAAAATGACATTCCAAGATTTCTATAAAAATGTACTAAGTATTATTTTACATTGCTATTGAGTTCTCCTATTGCCATGTTATCATTCCTACTAATACTAAAATATATTCACAAAATTAAAATTCCATATAATTTTAAAGGCTCACGGAATCTATCTAAAACAAACATTTAAATGATAATTACAAAGAAAAATATTCCATTAAATAATTAGTCTTCTTTCCGTAATTAAAAATTGGTGTAAGCCGTCATATTAAATCTACGGAAGCTCCGGGGTTTATTCATTTGCTTCTTAACCTATTTGTGTTCCAGTATCTTTGGGTCTGTAGGCTCCGTCTACTATTGTCTTACTATGTCTTATGCAAATTCACTTGTAGGACTATTAATGAGAAGAAAACAAGCTAACATAAATGATGGGTTATAATACAAATTTTCAGTTCGATTTTTAATATCCATAACTTCGTATATCACAGTATTAATATTTAATTTATAAATTTAATATAATACTGTAACGACAAAATACATAGACCACATTCTTTTAGTGAATTTATTTCAACATAATAATTTGGTTGCGAAACAGTATAAAAATCCATTAACGTCATAACATCAGAGATTTCGGGAAGTTAACGAATCGAATCACTCCTTATCCCGTTGTGGTTTCCGGTGAGCATGAAACGAACTGTGTGATATGTTATTTCTATCTCAAATGTATTTTAATACACAGAAGTTAAGTATATTTACTTATTCGGTTCCAACATTTACTTACAATATACTTAATATAGAGGCATATTACACATCATACAATGATAAAAATGTATAATATACATTACACAAAAAAAAAAAGTTAGCAAGAACGAAATTTTCTTTACATTCTTTTTAACATCCTTTCTTAGTACTTGGGTTCTTCGTGGGCCGATCATCCGTAGGCAGAGGGCACGAACTCCAAATTAGACAGGGACATAGTAGCGGACCTCTCGAACCTAAGAGCTCTATACCAGAACCGCCGCATATGACAGCAAAGATTAAGGAATGCATCTAACTAACTCACTGGCACTTTCGAACCCGTAGGTTCATAGCCATGCGGACATAAGCTCTCCATATATCCCTATCCTGAGCTAATATTTTCCTATTATCCACTGTATAATCTACTTTCCTCAAATCATGGTTAATGTTATTCTCCCACCTCATTCTTGGTCTACCAACTGGGCGTTTTCATTTTCCTATAAGAAGCTTACATGTCCCTCTTTCATTCCCCATTCATGCCACATGCCCTGTCTATCGCTGTCTACGAGACTTAACTGTTATTACACCTGGTTTCCTATAAAGGTCATGTAGTTCACTGTTAATAAAGTCTTAACCATTCGCCTGTCTGTTCATCTCTCTTTGGTCCAAAAATGTTCCTAAGAACTTTGTTCTCAAATACTCAAATTGGAGATTTAAAATTCCCTACTCCGCGCGCCGGAATGGAATGTTTCCACCGGTAACACCACAACGTCGAATAGAACATAATATCAGACTTAAAATATCACTAGATAGCAAAAGTAATTTTTTATCGGTATACATTATATATTGTTCAAATTAGAGAGAGATAAATCCTTTTCACAATCAGTCTATAACCGAAATGATCAAATGAAGTGCATATGAATACAACATTTCTATCATCAGGAGTAATTATATCCACATTACTCATCTGTGTAACAAACGTACCATCAATGAAATAAAGATTTATGTAATGATACCGATTTTTTTTCTCGTTTTACAAACAATATGAACCTAAATACGTCAGTTGTGTGTTGAGAAAGTTTGTGATGAAATGAAGGTATTGTGAAAGGAGAGTTCCAGCGGTAAAATTTTCATGTAAGGCTACGCGTTGCTTCGTTGGTTTGACGTCAAAACTTTCGCAGAAACAGAACTATGTAATTTCAACCGACTTGAAACGCAATGCAGGTCAGATTACTGTAATACAAGTTTCTAATATAGACCTAGTAGATAAAAGAACACAACAATTCATTAATTGAAACATGGGAAAATTATATTTTTATGGGCAATTCAAAACTTTGTCTGATTAATGCAAGTTTGAGATTGGCTTCTTATGTATACTATAAGCACAAAGTAAAGTGTTCCCACTACAGGCCATAGGAGGCCCTTGGGGTAGTAGGAGGTTAAGGCTCCCACTTTTTCTAGACAATCGCCACTTAATGTCAGCCCTGCATGACGGCCGCCTTTACCCACAGAGCATGGTGCCACCAGAAGGTTTAAAAATCCTGACCCCACCGGGACTCGAACCCTCGACCTTCGGGTTTGTAGCGCACTGCCTTAACCACTAAGCTACGGCGTATATACAGTGAATCTATAAAACGAACACTAGCACTAATAATAATAATAATAATAATAATAATAATAATAATAATAATAATAATGCTATAATGTAAATAAAAAAATAAGTATCAGAGTTAAAGTTACGTTTTATCGTCAACATAAAAATCAAGTTTCCTTAGATTTTTAACTAGGCATATATATATATATATATATATATATATATATATATAAATTTTCAAAAACTTAAACATTAGTATTTAAAACACAGTTATCAGGAACAGCATTTTGTGGATTTTTATCTGCCATATATTGCTCGGATATTCGGTTATTGTGGCATAAAATGTCGTAAATCCCTCAAATGCAAAGTATAATAATAATAATAATAATAATAATAATAATAATAATAATAATAATACTAAAAGGCAAAATTATCAAAATACTATTAAGCCCTAATATTTAAATCATAAAAAGTATTTTATTTTCTATAGTACGGTTTCTACGGATGAGTCAAATAAATTAAGAGAATTTTGATTAATTCTTATGCTCCAAAAATTAATTCCAGGATCTTGCACATGCCTGAACACAGTTAAAATTTTGTTTCTCTGAAATAATTATATATTTCATACAACTTAATCACCGTAATCATATGAAAACGTTTCCTTTTATATGATATAAAACATTTAAGTTTGTGAAAACAAACAAAATACATACCACAGAAGAAAAGGCGCACTTGGATGGAATTTCGTAGCGAAGATTCGAACCAGTCATAAATAAACAAGAATATAAACAATGCACCATCATGAAAGCTCTTGTGCAAACTGACTTCGCATTCTTCACTTCACTGGAGTTCACGACAAACCGCAATGTGTTCACAATAAAATCGACTACGACCGTCACTTCCCGCCTTTATCAACTTCTTTATCCACATTATTACGATAAACTTGTATACAGTACACGTAATTATATTATTTTTACCTCTCTTTTAAACTTAATAAATAATATTAATAATCCATCCATAGTAATTCTGCCCGAGGCAGGTCTTTCATTGCAATCATAGCATTTTCATGCTATGCTTTGCAGCTTTACTAGGGAATTATAGGTGTGGTAGCTTCTCGTTGTTTTCCACACCGGTGAAGGATGGTGATGATGGCCATATGATTTCGGGGACCGTTTGGGCCTTAACGTTTTCCTGACTTTGTCTTACAGGTGAGGAAAAACCCCGATAAAAAACGCACCCAGAAAAACTGTCCCGACCGGTGATCGAACCCGGGCCCGCTGCGTGACAAGACAGCACGCTACCTCGAGACCACAGCGGTGGACGTAATAATAATAATAATAATAATAATAATAATAATAATAATAATAATAATAATAACAGTAAGAGCAATTATAGCAATAATACTCCCTCTAGGGAGGACCCTAACCCCCACATGGGGTAGTATGGAATATATATATATATATATATATATATATATATATATATATATATATATAATATATATATATATATATAATATATAATATATATATATATTACACACACACACACACATGTCCCCTCCGGTAGCCGAGTGGTTGAAGGCATGATGCCTTGGTGTAGAGCTGTGGGATTTGTGCTGGTTCGAGCCTCTATGGGGAAAGAAATATTCTCATGGAATTTCGGCTACTATGGAATCGATGCCCTGCCAGCATCGTGAAGGATTTGGGTAGCTAGAATAAGTAGCTACTCTAGATTGATGAAAACATCAGCTATAATGATTGGGGAACCCAACATACTGACCATATGTCATCCTTTACTGACTAGATGATCGTCCATCTTTGTGATTAGTACATGTGGTTAACTTTTATAAGATTCATGATGTGTTCCGTTGAGGTTTATTCAAAATTAATATAAAATTATAGAATATTCACCTGAAAGGTCCGTCTCCTCAACTTAATTATCATTTAACTGTAGCGCTTTCGGGACTTGTCCCATCATCGGCAGGATTCAAAACTGGTGTTTCACTGAAGATCTGGTAGAGGGGGTTGCATGTATTTGGTTCGTTTTCGTTTATCAGGCTGTCGTTGTGAGCTGCTTTCATGATTTCCATCTCTTCGAGTACGTTTATCTTCGCTGGATTATTTTCTCTGTGCATTACTGTTAGGGTGTTTTCAATATTTAACATGCGATGTCCTTCATGGATAACGTGTTTTGCATAGCTTGATTTACCTTCTGCGTGAATGAAGTCTCGAAAATGTTCTTTGAATCTGATGTTAAAACTCCTGTTTGTCCTTCCTATATAAAATTTGTTGCAGTCCTTACATGTCAGTTTATAAACTCCTTTGCTGTTGAAAATGTTATTTTCTTCAATGTTATTGTTTATTATGTTGTTTAATTTGTTATTGGTTCTGTATGCTATTTTTACGTTTTTATCGGCTTTCTTTAGTGCATTGGCTAATTTTGTTGTTTCTTTTCCTGTGTATGTAAGTGTTATCCATGTTTTCTTGTTGTTGTCAGATTCTTTTTCTAGTTTAGTTATGTTGGTTATGTTGTTCTTCCTTTTTTGTTTTTTTACGAGCTTATCTATGAATTCTTCATTATAGCCATTGGTTTTTGCCATATACTTATAAAAGAAAACAATTTCAAAAAAATAGAAAAAGATCCCACAGGAAAGTATAGCAGGCAAATAAAAGAAGCACTAAAATCGTGCCCTCTAATCACCAACACAACCAATAATGAACATAACAAATACAAAAACGCCAAATGGGTAAATAATACTCCCTCACCACCAGTAATGAAAGCCCTTCCAAAAATCCATAAAGACAACATTCCCATAAGACCAATAAGACCAGTTGTTAATTGCATGAATGCTCCTAACTATAAAATTTCCAAATTAGTCGCTCAGAAAATGAAAAATGATGTCAAACTTGAAAATCGTTACACAATTAAGAACTCATTTGAACTAGCAGACAAACTACAGCATTTAGAAATCAATAGGAATACTAAAATGACGTCATTCGACATAAAAAACCTGTACACTAATATCCCGATAAACGAAACAGCAAACATAATAAAACAAAAACTAACAGACAGTAAACTTGAAGATAACTATATCAATCAGTTAAACAAACTAATAACAACAACAATAAAGCAAAATTACTTCCAATTTAACAATGAACTATTTATTCAAGAAGACGGGATCCCGATGGGGAGTCCTACATCTGGAATAATGGCAGAAATCTTCCTACAAGAACTGGAAAATAAACATTTTGAGGAACTAATACACAAATTCAACATAAAACTAATAACACGATATGTCGATGATGTACTAGTAATATATGAAAATGAAAACAGAAAAGAAAAAGAAATACTACAAGACTTAAACAACATGCATGAAAAAATCACTTTCACCGAAGAAATAGAAGTTAACAACAGCATAAACTACTTAGATTTGTCTATAACCAAAAATCTACACAACAATAAACTAGAAATCGGTATCTACCGGAAACCCACAAACAATGCTCTGGCCATAAACAAAAATTCTACACACCCTTTTCAACAGAAAATTAGTACATTTAATAGCTTAGTCAGTAGAATGTTGAAACTCCCATTAAGCAAAGACAATTATATCCAAGAACTCAACTACATTAAGTATATGGCAAAAACCAATGGCTATAATGAAGAATTCATAGATAAGCTCGTAAAAAAAACAAAAAGGAAGAACAACATAACCAACATAACTAAACTAGAAAAAGAATCTGACAACAACAAGAAAACATGGATAACACTTACATACACAGGAAAAGAAACAACAAAATTAGCCAATGCACTAAAGAAAGCCGATAAAAACGTAAAAATAGCATACAGAACCAATAACAAATTAAACAACATAATAAACAATAACATTGAAGAAAATAACATTTTCAACAGCAAAGGAGTTTATAAACTGACATGTAAGGACTGCAACAAATTTTATATAGGAAGGACAAACAGGAGTTTTAACATCAGATTCAAAGAACATTTTCGAGACTTCATTCACGCAGAAGGTAAATCAAGCTATGCAAAACACGTTATCCATGAAGGACATCGCATGTTAAATATTGAAAACACCCTAACAGTAATGCACAGAGAAAATAATCCAGCGAAGATAAACGTACTCGAAGAGATGGAAATCATGAAAGCAGCTCACAACGACAGCCTGATAAACGAAAACGAACCAAATACATGCAACCCCCTCTACCAGATCTTCAGTGAAACACCAGTTTTGAATCCTGCCGATGATGGGACAAGTCCCGAAAGCGCTACAGTTAAATGATAATTAAGTTGAGGAGACGGACCTTTCAGGTGAATATTCTATAATTTTATATTAATTTTACATGTGGTTGTCAGACCAGCTATCGGCTGGTTGGCCAAGGGGCTTCTAGCTCCGTCGCTTATGGAGTTATATAAGCTTATTTATTTATTTATTTATTATTTCATAATATATTATTATTCAAGACACTTTCAAAGAAACTTTTATTCAGTCTACCAATTCATCATTTTACTTTCACGAAGTTAGGTCCTTATATTGATCTGTTTCGGCCCTAATATAAATTTTATCATCAATCTGTTGGGTGAACGTCCTGGACATTTTATTCTGGTAGATAAGCTTTTGCTTTAGTTACGTGTTATCTTCCATTCCAAGAACATTTTTTGTCAATTTGTTTCATATTCTAAACCGATTTTATGAAGGTTTTACCTGAAGCTATTCTAAAATTTCTTCATTTCTGAAGATATAATCGTTCCATCTTACTCACTCACTGGCACTACCGAACCCGTAGGTTCATGGCCGCGCGGACATAAAACTCTCCATACATCCCTATCCTGAGCTAATGCTTTCCAGTCATTCCCTGTATAATCTACTTCCCTCAAATCATAGTTAGTTATTTTCCCACCTCATTCTTGGTCTACCAACCGGGCGTTTTCCCTAATCGTTCCAACTTACACTAAGCAAATGCAGTATCCACCAAATGCGGTCCAAAAACTAAAGGTAGCAACCCCACAACAGGACTACCTGGTATGGAACCAGTAAAACGTCCTAAGGAATCTCACCTTCACTTACAAGTCTCGAGTTTCTCATTTATGAGTAAAAAAAAATTACAAAATTATTTTAAAATGCAATTGACGTTTAGATGAAACGAATGTCATAAATAACTGCTAAGTAGTTTTAATCTAGGCCTAATTGAGGATTCGAATCTGACGACAATACTTAAACGCATATCTTCAAACGTAAATTATTATGTATCATAAAATAATCAAAAGTAACATAAAACATAGTAATAGCCTCGTTATGACGTACTATTCTCAGATAAACTTCAACACAGATAAAATAGCACATCGATTAAAGGCGAATGATTCCAGTTTGTCAAGTTAGTATCATAATTTAACAATTTAATCAAGTCATTAACAGATTCCAGTATATCTTTATTGCATTTTAACCTCCCACCTTATATGTACTTTTTACATGTCACACGCCACCCGAGCCTTACAGTGACACGACCTGTAAGGAGGATTTCAAACTGTGGATCATACACATATTTTTTTAGACCACACAATGACATGGAGGGTCTCATCGAATCAGTTCAATGTCAGGGCCACCTCCGAGACAACACAACATTAAGACGAAACACGCCACTCTCACACACATTCATTCTAAACATGGCGAATATGATAATGGTGATTATGATGACCAGATAATGTCCGGGGTTCGTTTGGACCTTAAAGTTTCCTGACATTTGTCTTACAGATGAGGAACACCCCGAAAAAAAATCACCCAGGAAACTTGTCCCGATCGTGGATTGAATTCGAGTCTTCTGCATACGAGGCAGTGACGCTACACCGAGGCCACAGCGGTAGACAACGGATTCCAGTACTGGTTGATAAGATTTATCTTTTATGTGGAACGCTTGTCTCGTGGTCTAGTGGTTTAGTTAGCTGGTCAAACAGTTACTTATTTACATAGATCGTAAAGTGGCTAATAGACTAGGTAGCAGGACTAGGAAGACGTGTATAAAATGAATAATTAAAGAGTTAATTATTTTTACATAACTGAATTTTGTGCAACTTCTCGATGAAACAAGAATTCAATTTATAGGTTTTAATTTAAATACATCTTGAAGTTGTATAAAACTCAATTATGTATATGATAGTTATCTACCCGAGGTCAATGAAAGCGATTACACTTTCAGTCATTGACATCCGACAGACAAAGTTAAGGACAGTTGTCGATAATAGATGAGATTTTATAGAAATCGTGTTTTTCTTTTACTTGGCTTTCAAGTAGAAGTAATGTAACAACCAGGGTGAAATGCCAACTCCTAATTCCCACGCATTATCACATTATCGCAATTTATATCACATTATCGCAATTTAGAGTTATAAAATATACGAGCTATTTTAAAAGCTTAGCACTCAGCAATCATATAATTTCAACAATCTCATAATTTCTACAGATTTTCAGAATCCTACTGTTAGGCATCTTATCTCAAATCCACATATTTTGAGAATAATATTAGCTTATTGTCCACCGCTGTGGTCTTGAGGTAGCGTGCAGCCTTGTCACATAGTGGGCCCGAGTTCAATCCCCGGTCGAGACAAGTTTCCTGGGTGAAGTTTTTTCGGGCTTTTTCCTCACCCGTAAGACAAATGTCAGGAGACTTTAAAATCAAAACGGTCCCCGAACATCATCTGGCCATCATTATCATATTCGCCTCATTAAATTAGGCTTGAGTTTAGTTTAAGGCCTCTCCTGGCGTATCATCACCACCTTCCACATATCATCGGGGTACGTAACCCCGCCTACAGGCTCCCAATCTCAGAGGTGGGTTAACGTACGCCATTCCAGGAGAGAATACAGAAATGTGGTAATGCCAACCTTGTGGCATTGATTAAAAACAAATATTGGCTGAATCAGGTCTACAAAACAACATTTTAATACATAGTTTCACTCTTGGTCTTATGTCATGATGATAGTCGTGAACACAAATCAATATCAAATTAACTTTCAAGGGAACTGTCAATCATTGCATGCCCGGGAAGCGTAGTGATGTATTATACCAAGGCTGCGCCCAAAAAAATTATCTGCCGTTTTATAGCACACGAATATAAGCCACAATCCAGCAATAGCAGCCCAGTATACGGAGCAGATGTACATCCCTGCACCATGTAAGCACAGAGTTGAGTGAGGCATGACGCGGCGCGGGCGGTGGGTAGTGAGGGTTTTCCAGTCTGCCAATACAGGAGTTGTATTATTTCCCTATAGTTTAAATGAGAGATTTGGCGCTTGATTTTAGTGTCTTGCAGTTAAAAAAGGCAGATATTTTTTGGACACAGCCTTTCTACGTCACAACACTTATCTGGAAGAAATTTCAAGGTAGGATTTGGCATGCAATGACAGTTCCCTCAGAATCTATAGGATTTTATGATTAATTATCTTATAACCTAGCGATGCGTTTTAGATTACAATGAAAAATGGCATTTTGGATTTTGATTTCATACAAAACAAGTCTTGGTCGCATGTCATAAATATGCACTTTTTAGTTATGGTTATTTATAGTTGCTTCAATATTATAATTGTTGGTTGTGAATTTCAACAATTTTGAATGAGAACTTTAGAGTCTAAATTTGATGCACTCCCTCTCATCTTTTTTAAATTTCAAATTCACCATTCTCTAGGCAGAATTTGAACCTACATACTTCAGAATCCACTAACGAAAGTGTTAACAACGAGCTTCCGTATGGAAAATGACTGCTTACGTATTGTATTCAGTTAATATGTTCGCAGACACGGCATTTTTTTATAACTGTGGATGCACGCACATATTTCTTTGTAACTTATTTATGATTACGTAAGTTTTGCCGTATACAATGCTTAACGTAAACAGACAAAAGGAAACCCTAGATTGTCGCATTTTAAATTATAGTTATATTAGCCTAAACAAATCTAAACAATGCTGGGCTACTTTTTTTTTTCACCGATATAAAAACTTCGTAGAATTTTCTTTATAAATAATAATCTTATTGAATGAATGTCCAGTTACAAAGCATTTTATTATATGGGTCCGAAACCTGGGCAGTAAGTAGACAACAAGCTAATAAACTATTAGCAATAGAAATGTATTTTTGGAGGAGATCGACAAGAATTTCAAGACGGGATAAAGTCAGATAGAGCACAATAAGGGAAATCGTGCAAGTTGAAAAAAAAAGAAAATAGAAAAAATAGAAGAAAAATAGAGAAATAGAAATGGTATGGACACCTCATAAGAATGGAAGAAGATAGAACACAAAAGAAGATCCTTGATTGGAAAGCTAATGGAGGAAGTGGAAGAGACAGACCTACAGAACGGTGGATAGGTGGAGTGAGAAGTATAGAAGATAGAGATTTGATGGAAGGAGATGCTTTAGACATAAACCTCAGGCGACAAATCACTTTGGGTATACGGAGAACCACTGCATTGTGGAATATTCCTAATAAAAAGAAACGAATGAAAAAAATCTAAATTAGCCGAGCTAGTTGATATCATACAAGAGCGTCTGATACTCGTATTCGGAATACCAAGGCTTTCAATCCGGGGCTGGACAATCTTACTGAAGTATTTTTTTCATAGATTCCTTAATCGAAGCATTAACAATAGACAAAACAGAAAATTGAAAAAAGAATAAAAAAAGTTCACGAATGATTGTAAAGCTCTTGCGGTAGAGAGAAATATTATTTGCTCCAAATAAATTTAGGTATTTATAAATTAGTTTTCCACCAATTATTCGAACATCTTTCGTTCAGTCATCCACATGAAGGGCTACATCAAATTTAAAATTACTTTTTATGTAATTGACGATCTTTTATGTTAGAAATATTTAGTAATTTCTAGACATTGCTATGTACAATATTACTGCCTTCGCATGGAAATGGCTTACTTTTCTCGTATTTCAATTCTAACGATATAATTGTCACTTTAAATGTATTTCTTACAATTAAATTATGAAACATCTGAATTACTTACAGACACGCTGTATTATCCAACATCCTGTCCTAGATAACTATATATATATATATATATATATATATATATATATATATATATACAAAAGTGTCAATAGATTTTTTGTACAGTTTTATTGAAGTTATTGACTTTATATAGGTCAAAATAAACATTCTGTTATCATAAATCCTTTTTTACCCGTATTAATCTACCTTATTTGAAAACCGTGTCCTATCATGTAATATAGAATTAACAGTGACTTGCGTATCTTTTTGAGAATGGGAATATTTAAACGGAGAATTTATATTTTGATTTTATAACGGCAGGTGACAAGGCGTTTGATAACTTCCATGTAAATAGACACAATCACAATAGATCCATTTTTCCAGTTGTGGTATACGTGATCAAACGCATGAAACATACGCTATACAGCTGCACTTCAACATGGATCATTTAACTATAAAACACATTATCCGGAACTATCAGTCAATTAACATTTTTAAAAAAAGTAATTGATATAAAATGAACTCATTTCTTCGCTCATTAAATTGAATTATAAGAAAAGGCATTTTTTCGAAAACTATTTTATTCCAAGATAAATGTATTTCATAGTACCATTTATTTATCTATCGTTGTACATTGCAGACCTAATAAAGATCAGATTTTTTGTCATACTGATTCAATATTTTTTTAATAACCTGAATTATATCGAGTTTACTTGTATTTATTTATCAATTTTTGCTTTACATCTTATCCATTAGTCATTATTTTACACTTCAGATCAATTTTTAATATAACATTATAGTACTGATATTGTTCAACTTTAACAAGTCGTTGTTATACTTTGTCGAACATTATATGGGAAAGCTGATATTTTATTGAAGCCCTTCATAGCAGGTAAGAGTGAGTTACATAATCTTTATGAAAAACCAGATTTACTAACATTATCACAGATTGCGATGGGGAGGGCGTCGCACGAATGGAATATGAAAGAGGGGCATGGAAAATTCCTGTAGGAAAAACAGAGGGAAAACGTCCAGTAGACAGGCCAAGAATGAGGTGGGAGAATAACATTAAACACGATTTGAAGGAGGTGAATTATACAGAGGATGATTGGAAAACATTAGCTCAGGTTAGGGATATATGGAAAGTGTATGTCCGCACAGCCACAAACCTCCTGGTTCGATAATGCCTGTGAGTTAGTTAGCCCTTCATGTCAACCATAGACCTTAAAAAATAGTTTATTATAAATAATATATTATTAAAAATATCTATTAAGACCTATATAAAATATGATTTATAACAAAGGTTGTCTGAGGACGTAGAATATAAAGTGATTTCAATTCAATTTGAGTGACGGTGACTTGGCACCGTCCTGGACTCTGCATACTGATACCTAATTGGCATTCCTGGCAGTTAATTCCGTAGTGGCTATCGTTTTAGGATTGTGGTTCTTTTAATCCTAGCCAATTGTGACAAGATGGTTTCTTTGGTCTACGGACCTGAATAATAAATTGTGGATATGTCCACACAGTATGTAGACATCAAGTCGCACTGGGTAGTGCAACCCGATATCACATTCCATGCGAGCAACTCGCACAATCTATTTAGTTTGTGGTTCACTTAGCTTTAACCTATGTTACACAGGTTAAAGATCCTGTGCAGGAAAAGGAATCTCTCCATAGGAGAGGGTAGTCCAGCCAATATTGGCTGAAGACCCTGGAGATACTCCTCAACCTGCTGCCCTAGTTGTAGATTAGGCAATTGCTGGCCCTGGCCTTGAACATTGCTGTTCACCTTTTGGTTTTGTGAAGCGGTGCCCTTCTGTAGGGATTGGGAAAAGGAAACATTAGGTTGGACTTTCACCGAAGTGAAAGTCCTAGGTTGAGATATAGGTTGTTTGGGTTGAGCTGCCCTATTATAACTCACAAGCGCTGCCTGGAAAACAGGGCAGCCACGATAGGATGCTGGGTGTCCGTTAGCCCCGCAATTTGCGCACTTAAGCAAATTAGCATCTCTCTGTGCAGAGGCCTTTAATGGACAGTCTTATGTCCATGGGCCTCGGCACAGATTACGCAACGTGGCTTCCGGCAGCATGCGGAAAAGGTATGATTGAATGACTGACACCTGAAGCATTGCTTAATGCCAGTCCTTGGTCTGTAAGATTCCACCGATACGACGCAGTAAACCAGCCGTTCCAGGTCATAAATTTTTAGAGCCTCAGCTGTCCGCTCGAGTTCAAGAATGAAAATGGGAAGAGGTTTCTCTACATTATCTTTTTTGGCAGATATTTGCCTAATACTTTTCAGAGGAAATCCCAAGGACTTAATTTCCTCTTCTATTTCGTCTATGGGAGTATTGGAAGGCAGCCGTTTTAGCACTACCTTCAATGGAAGTTCCTTTTTAGTCAAATGAGTATAGTATTCCTTATGAAGGGAATTAAAATACTGTCTAAGGACTAAAAAGTCCTCCATTGTAGTTGCGTAATAACGCAAACCTTCTCTAATGTTAACAACTTTGAGTGGTCCACTTATGAGTGCTTTTATCTCTTTATTCATACGAACATGTCCCCATGACCAGTGACAGTGATTGGTGGGGGGCCTCTGTTTCGCAGAGTCAACATTTTGAGAAGGTGTAGTATTTGTCGTATCGGTCGATGGACCAGCAATAACAGGTGGAACCACTGTAGAGGAAGTTCCAGAAGTTGATACTTCCATACTTGTAGCAGCTAATGCTGCAAATCTGTTAGAAGTCTCAACCCCTGATACTACAGTGGGAGACTTCACTTTGACTTGTTTGGATAAATCTTGGGTTCTCTTTTCAGAAATATTTTCAGTGGTTTTAGATACTTTAAATACCTTTACTTTTACTTTTATTTCTCCTCTTTTTGGGAGTCGTAGCTTCTCTAGGTTCAGATTCAGTTCTCAGAAAAGGGTTTGGTATGTCAAATTTGGCCGTTTCTTTTGATTTAACTGGTTGCTCTGAATCTGTTTCTGAACTCGCGTCATGCTCTGGGAGAAAGCTGTGCGCTTGGAGCTCAAGCGCAGCAGCTTTTACTTCCTTCAACATGAGCGAGTACAGAGTTACACTTTCCGATACTTGGCCATATATCTTATCTAATTTCTCCATACAGGTCAAAGTGATGTCGCCCACCGCATCAGACCTCTCACTGCTGGGGAAAGTAGCCAGATTATTAGTGATGAGTAAGAAAACTCCGCGTATCTCATGAATATATCTTTGAAATCGAGCATTTTCCTCGCTTTTCTTTTTTGCATATATGTCTCGAAAAATTGTGAGGCTTCTTCCCACAACTTGAAAGGTCTGATGTCCTCATCATCATCATTTTCGAACAGGTCCATAGACCTTGGATCAAATGCAGCAGCCATGCTTGGTTATACCAAGACTTAGTCTACTACTTCACTTAACTTTATTAGTAAACCACTTGCCACTAGGATAGAATTACACTGCACATTAGTGAAGAAACCACAACACTATAACTTTAGACACTACACACGTGAATTTATCGAATTTCTAGATAAACACTAGAACACTTGCACTGGACCGGGCCGGTAAGCCCGGTCTGGAATTCACTGCCCTAACCGCCGATTGGTTGCGTAGCGATCACTATTTATATAACAACCAATCACAGAGCCCAAGAACTACCAGTAACCGCACTGAATTTGATGTTAATGAAGCACTACGGCGTGTACAGATGGTCACCCATCAATGCGTGATGCGAGCTCGATGTCACTGACGGTCACCCATCCAAGCTTGATCCAAGCTCGATGTCACTGACGGTCACCCATGCAGTCTCGACGCAGGCTTGTTGCTACCATTAAAGACGTCTTTCTTCTTCGAAGTATTCAATAGTCTATATGAAGATATCTAATGATGTATATATATTATGAATGATAAAAGTGATTTTTATGTGACGGTGCAAAAAAATTTAAATGCAATTAAAAACCAGTTAGTTGAAAAAATAAAATATTTAAATTACTGCACCGTTCATATAAATAAATTTTAAATGGCAACGGAATATTTGACAGTAATTGCCTCTTAATAAAAAGTTTCTCCTCTCCATGGCACAACAAGAAGGCCTTGGCTTACCAGCCGCCTGCTGGCCTCACATCTAATGTGTTAATCGTAGAGGTAGATGCTCATCCTACCAGTGTAGGAGTGACATGGTCAACATGTCGGATCCCCCAGTCGTTATAGCTGAACCTGGAGCCGCTACTTATTGTAGCTACCCAAACTCCTCAAGACGTTGGATGGGCACCGGTCCCATACTGGCCGAAATTCCATGAGAAAATGTCTTCCCCTTTTAATAGTCCAATCAGCTCAAATCACATACCTCTTCACCATTTTTCTTCCTTAACCACTCTACTACTACCCACAACCTCTTAAAGTTTATGTAACGAAAGGATTTGCAACATGCTGTTACGGGATCATAAGGCTAATATATTACGGCATATTTATAACCAATTCTATGGCTTATGGAACCCACAGGTTTAAAGCTGTATTCACCAAGTCCTCAATTGATCCCTATCCTCAGTCTGCATGCCTATGATGTATATAGTAGGTCTCCCCGTACATCAACATTAAGGTTATTTAAATCTATTCTAACGATACGAAAAAAATATCATAAGGCATCAAACTAAAGCAAAAATATAGAAAACAAAATAAGCTGGTATTTGAAATATTTAAATAAAATAATACTTTTGATATTTTATTCACATTGAGTGATTTATATTATCAGCACATGACAGTGATGAAGCTGTTTTAATCTATTTCAATTGACATGAATGGAAATACAGTCTATTGTCACGTACATTCAGATACATATGTTAAAGTAAACGAATAAAAGGAAAGACTTGCAAAACTAGATTTCGTTATTTATGTTAAAATAAAACAATAGGATATAATAAATATTAAGTATGGATAACGCATGCCACTATGACGTCAAATGTAATATCTGCAGTACCTACACAGATCTGCGGTATGTTTCAAGGCTTCTATCAACCAGCGCAATCTGAGTTTTACACGGATTCTGTTTTATTGTTATTACATCTAGTCAGAAATATTTAACTCCAAAAAATATTAAATTAATGTATAGGTCTTACAAAGTCGTGACTTTAAAAATAGTAATAATCAAAATTAGTAGCCTATTTTAAATCAGTTCACCGCTGTGGTCTCGAGGTAGCGTGCTGCCTCGTCAAGCAGCGGGCCCGGGTTCGATCCCCAGTCAGGATACATTTCCTGGATGAGGATTTTTCGGGTTTTTTCCTAACATGTAAGATAAATGACAGGAAAACTTTAAGGTCCAAACGGCCCTGAACATCATATGGTCATCACCATCATTCATATTCACCTTAAATTAAGTTTAGTATTAAGGATTCTCCTGGCGCACAACTATCAACAACACCCACCATATAAACGGGGCAGCGTAACCCCCGCCGTTTACGCGCCCCCATCTCAGAAGTGGGTTACGAGCACGCTAATGTCAGGAGAAAACATCAGAAATGTCGAAATGGCAATCTGGGGCATTTAACAAAAAAAAAAAAAAAAAAAAAAAAAAAAAAAAAAAAAAAAAAAATTTTAAATCACTTTATTTTCAAACTTGAATAAATGATTTGATTGTTTGTGGTTTTTGATTGTGTGTGTCTGACCATGTTTGAACCCGCGAGCGTCGAAGCCATTGTCACTAACCCATCGCAATCGAAGAAAGGTTTTTAGACACACTACTACCGAACAGCTTGTATTACTTGATACTTAAATTGTTATGTATTTGTGTTATACAGCTAAATTCAATCTAATTTCATCTAAAGCAAAGCATTTTATTGATGATATCTACAAAATGTATACTCATAAAATGCTTGTTTCCTGAATCATATACTTTATAGGGTAATAAAATAGAGTCTTTGTTTAATAATACCAACTGTGGCGAAATGAAGTTAAAAATCCCATTAGAACAATAAACCAGAAACAGAATCTTGGCTCTTTTTCTGAAGTAACTAACACATGCAAATTTGATCAAAACAGGATTTCGCAAATATATTAGTATATACTCGTATTTTTTTGGAAGTATCTATATAGTACTGCGAAATAACAAGCTTATATAATGACCTTAGGTTAGATGTTCACATTCTTAGCTTCAAGATGTCAGCACATCTGTTCTAACTTTATCCAAAACAATAAGCAATTTAGGAAAAATAACTTATCGAACAAAAAGCACACTATCATTAGAATAATATACACGATTTAAATAGCCATTACTGTTACTTTATTTCATTAAACACCGACATTTTTCTGAAATAGAATAACTTGGTACAGATTTGGATATTTCATCAAAGATAAAGCGAATATAAGATTGTTTTTACAAGTTTAAATACAACTTCTATACTATTTCTGTTAGTGGCGTAATTTTAGAGAGGATGAATGACATTGCACGATACTCTGACATTTGGTAGATAATCATTGAAGTTCTAGAAAGTCATCATGTTGTCCACTTGTGTAACTTCGGAAATGTCATATTTAAGACTTTTTTCTTTAGCGGAAAATGGCGACTGTTTACAAAAATTTTAAAAAATAAATTAACCTTATCTTACACAATATGCAACTTTCAACATAAGTTATCTAATAATAATAATAATAATAATAATAATAATAATAATAATAATAATAATAATAATAATAATAATAATAATAACAATAATAATAACAATAATAATAACAATAATAATAATAACTTCTGAAATCATTCATAACGTTATTAAATGTTATTTAAAATAGATTTTTTAATGGGGAATGCACGTGTAAACAAACATTTTTACTGTGCGTTCAAGCGATGAGACGGAGACGAATCGTTACATCACTATATATATCACGTGCAGTTTTACCAACTGTATGCGACATCAAAACAAAGCATGTAACGCCCTTCACGCGAACCGTCTCATTGCATGTACACACACTATGTAATAAATAAATTAATTAATACTGAATTTTGAAAAATTTTGTCACAACTTTACTTCCCAAAATAATATTCTTATTTAAAGTTAAGAAATATAGTATAAAATAGCATACATCAACTAGAATAAATCTACCTAACTTACTTATTTTGACCTACAAATAAAAATGCATTTTTTATCGTTGAAAACTATATATATATATTGGACATACTATAAAAAGTATGATTTTTTTAACCAAAATTATTTCTAAGGAATTCTTAATACATATCCAACTGGTGAATAAATTAACAAATAATAAAGTTGCAATCAAAATCTTAGGATAATAAAATGTGTACGGTTCTTAATGCAGGTTTAATAAATTTGAGTTATGTTAGAAATGCATTTAATACTAAATGCAAGTTAATGCTCCAACAAAATCCTTCAAGTTCTTAAGTCGTGTGGAAAAACTTCCTTTTAAATTGTGGTTTTTAAAATTGTGCAGTAATTTTGTGGTAAATTTTATCAACTCTGTATCTGCCTCAATCGGAAACGGAACCTGAGAACAACAAATGGCAAGGTTAAATTATACGACAGGAAATGTGGTCACAGCACGTGTCATTGGCTAATAATTTGACATCAGAAACGTGAACCAACAAATGTCACTTTACAATATAAATTATTTCAAAATAATTTGACATCAGAAACGTGAACCAACAAATGTCACTTTACAATATAAATTATTTCAAAACACAATTTTGATTTGTATTTCACGAAATTTTTGTTGATAACTCAAACTAAAAAGGTTACTGCTTCACTTTCAATTACACAGAGATAACTGACTTCTTAGTATTAAGAGTCTCCATGATAAATAAGTATGTGTGTGTCTAATGAGATTTCTGAAGCAACAGAAAAAAAAAGAGTTTACTATATTTTGTACAGCACGAGAGGAACCATTTGAAAGATGCTTTCGTCAATTCATTAGCAAAATTCGACTTTTTTTATTTTTATTCAATGTCCTAGGTTTAATTTCGACATTTCTGGTGTTCTCTCCTGGCATTGGCGTAATTGTAACACACATCTGAGATTTGGGCGCCTGGAAGGCGGGGTTACGCTTCTCCTATGATATGACGGGTGATGATGATGATAGTGGTGCGCTAGGGGAGTCGTTAACCCTAAAGTTAATCTAAGGCGAATATGAATGATGATGATTATGATGGCCGTTTGGGCCTTGAAGTTTCCTGACATTTGTCTTACAGGTGAGGAAAAACCCCGAAAAAACCTCACCCAGGAAACTTGTCCCGACCGCGGATCGAACCCGGGCCCGCTGCTTGACAAGGCAGCACGCTACCTCGAGATCACAGCGGCGAACTAAATAATAATAATAATAATAATAATAATAATAATAATAATAATAATAATAGTTTTACTTATTCTGACAGAGTTAAGACCATAAGGCCTTCTCTTCCACTCAGCCAGCACAAATATACAAATACATGTTTACAGTACAGAATACCTATACATAATGTTAATTATAAAGGGTTAAAAATACGTTAAAAGTCGCAGTGTAAATTTGATATACAAACAATATTTTATAAGATAAAATAATAAAAATGATAATAGTATAAATATTATAAATTAAGCTAGCAACATCAATTAATATATGTACCTTTCACGGGGTAATGATCAGAGCAAGGTTAGAGTTTTGAGATTGTAACGTCCGGCAATCTCCGATTCCCTGTGGTAGGGATTTTATTCGATATTTTGTATTTCTCTTATACCGTACTCAATTGATTTCAGTTCAAATGGCTGATTAACATATTTCATCGACATAGAGCAACAATTTTATACTAGTTACAACAGACACAAAAGCATGTCCTTAAATGTATTTTATTTCAATATGTTAAATGATATCTATGTATAGTAATTCTGCCCGAGGGCAGGTCCTTCACTGCAATCATAGTATTTTCATGCTATGCTTTGCAGCTTTACTAGGGAATTGTAGGTGTGGTAGCTTCCCGTTGCTTTATACACCGGTGAAGGATGATGATGATGATGGTGGCCATATGATTTCGGGAACCGTTTATCCTTAAAGTTTTCCTGACATTTGTCTTACAGGTGAGGAAAAAACCCGATTAAAACCTCACCCAGAAAAACTGTCCCGACCGGGGATCAAACCCGGGCCCGCTGCGTGACAAGGCAGCACGCTACCTCGAGACCACAGCGGTGGACTTGAATGATATTTCTTGCTTAATTTGTAAAATGCAGTATAACCTTCTTATGCAGACAGTTCTGGAGCAATCAAGTCCTTTCAACTTATTGAGAAAAATTCTCGGGAAGGATATCAGCTTAATCAGTGGAGATGAACAAATTTTCTTGTTTGGTAAAATATATTGGAATGATTTCATTTGAGAGTATTTGGTCTTACGATTTTATCACAAATATTTTCTTTAAAATGTTCAATTGAATTTGTGATTAAAAAAACTGCAATGGAATATGACATGAGTTTAAAATTTCCAATTGAATTTATGATAAAAAAAAAAACTACAAATGAAAAAAAAGACATGAGTTAAATTCTGAAAATCTAGGATTTTACTTGAAGTCATTGCGACTTTACAAAACTCGATTAAATACTTTCAATGTTCAGGCACGTATGCTGCATGTAATCATGGACTCTAACGGATTTATGTTATTTTTTAAATTATATTTCGATTTCAATTCTCCTGTATTTACATATTTGCAAAGTGATAGGACACATGGAATACTGTCATGCTCAATAATTATTCACGGAAGAGTACGTGACGATTAGGATTTCGTTATGCTATATTTGTCATGTCTGGTGTATACAATTGACAAACAAAAAACTACAAGTACGTATTAGTTCTATTTTTACCATAGTGAAAGGTGACAGGAATAATATTTCAAATACAATAAGATTACGCAATCAACTGATTTGGTGTTCATTTGATCAAAATCCAATGTTTATTTATTAAATAAAACTATCAAAGTTTATATGATTTTTCATAAATATTTTAATAAAATAAATAATTATGAAAAGCATATAAAACTTTGATAGTTTTATTTAGTAAATAAAAATAAGATTATTTTTGTTAATATTAGTAGTTCATAGAATTAACTTTTTTCTTTATTTGATCATTACGTTCTTATTCTTCTTTTTATTTTAGTGGCATAGGTCTAAGTTAGATCCAATTCTTTTGTTCTCTAATCTCTAAAATCTCTAACCAAGAGCAGATAATTTATCGATTAAATTAACTGCATTACATATTTTTTACATTTTATTAATCATGTTAATTTGTAGAAATTTAACATACATTTTTTCTTAGATTTTATCAATGCCAAAATGTTGTAACATACATTACAGTTAACATAATCCCAATGGGATTGGCTGTAAGCAGTATATAAAACATAACTAATAAAATGTGGAACCTAAATATTTTAAGACTTAGACCTGCTAATGGATATTCAATGTTGAACTATACATAGCTTATCATTCAATATAAACTAGTCTCCTTATTGTTAAAAAAAATTAAGTGGTGAAAGTTTAGTGATTAAAATTCAAGTAATCTTTTATATCGTTCATGAATAGTTTTCATTTCTTTCTTCAGTCTGTTTATAATGTACCTTTAAATTATGCGATAGGAATATTTTCTATTTAAATTGTTGGTGAATTTTCTTCTAGTAATACTAACAAACCACTTATAGTCCGTCCATAGAATCTGTAGAGAAGCTGTTCAAAATAAGCCATCTACGCAGGAGGCGGGCAAAAATGCACGGCCAATGCGGCAGCGGAAGGAAGTGCAGGAGGGAGAACAGATCGCGTGACATTACTCTTTTTCGATCGTGTGCTTCGAGTGAAAAAGATGTCTAATCGGAAAGCTGGTGAATTTCTCTACACATTTCATGGACAGACTATAGGCCTACTATAAAATTTAAAACTTCAAATAACTAAACTATATTATAATTTACCGGCGATATCGAACCCGTAGGTTCATTACTGTGCGGATATAAGCTCTCCACACATACTTGTCCTAAGCCAACCTTTTCCAACCATTCCCTATAATGTACCTCCCTCAAATCATGGTAGGGAAATGTTATTTTCCCATCTCATTCTTATACGAACTAGTGTACTCTTTTTCTCTGGGTTTCCTACAAGATATCCCTGTTTCATTTCCCATTCGTGTCACATGTCCTGCCTATCGCAGTCTACCAGATTTAGCCTAGATCTGGCTTCCTATAAAGATCATATAAATCATTTATGTAATCTTTTCCTTTCACCTGTCTGTTCATCTCTCTTTGGTCCAAATATGTTCCTAAGAACTTTATTTTCAAATACACGTAATCTATTCCCCACCGTTTAAATAAGAAAGAGTCCATATACGCCTAATATAAATGGAAAATAACAGTCTTACATATTTTCAGTTTAACACTTTTTTTAGAGAAGATGGGATGATAAAAGTCCCTGTAATGCGTAATAGATATGTTTCCAGAATTAAGCCCATTTAAAATTGTTCTATACCTCATTCTTGTTTGTAATCATCGTTCCTCGATATTTGAATTCAGCCAATTCTTCAAAATTTTCCTCAATTGCCATTAATTATCTATTGCCATTATATAATGAATTTCTGTGTGTGGCCATATATTTAGTTTTATTTGTTTACTTCCGCCCCAATTTCTTAGTGTTATTCAATACAATGTGCGTATTGGCCCTTAGTATCTCCTCGCTGTCGCCTAATCTTCAACAAAATGTAATTATAATTTACTCTTTCTCAGCCGAAGATCACTATCTAAGAGTTAAAAATCGTTTCCAAAACTATCGTAATCATGTGTTTTAATGCAACAGTTACTTTCTGGAAAAATCGTAATACATGCGTTAATTTTCCAAATTACTGAAATTGACAACTCTTTGGAAGGAATACGAGTGTTATTTAATAAACTAACTTAATTAGGTTCATATATGGGTGCGAAACATGGACTCTTACTTTAAAGGAGGAAATGAGATTACGAGTATTTGAGAATAAAGTTCTTAGGAAAATTTTTGGACCAAAGAGAGATGAACAGACAGGTGAATGGAGAAGACTACATAACAATGAACTACATGGTCTTTATAGGAAGCCAGATATAATAAGAACAGTTAAGTCTCGTAGACTGCGATGGGCAGGACATGTTGCGCGTATGGGGAATGAAAGACTTGCATGGAAACTTCTTGTAGGAAAGCCAGAAGGAAAACGCCCAGTTGGTAGACCAAGAATGAGGTGGGAGAACAACATTAGCTATGATTTGAGGGAAGTAGATTATACAGGGAATGATTGGAAAGCATTAGCTCAGGATAGGGATGTATGGAGAGCTTATGTCCGCGCGGCCATGAACCTACGGGTTTGATAGTGCCAGTGAGTAAGTAAGTAAGTAATTAGGTTCATGTTCACCGCTGTGGTCTCGAGGTAGCGTGCTGCCTTGTCACGCAGCGGGCCCGGGTTCGATTCCCGGTCGGGACAGGCTCCTGGGTGAGGATTTTTTCGGGGTTTTTCCTCACCTGTAAGACAAATGTCAGGAAGCTTAGGGTCCAACGGTCCCCGAAAATCATCCGGCCATCATCATCATCATCATCCATTGGTGTGGAAAGCAATGGGAAGCTATCACACCTACAGTTCCCTAGTAAAGCTGCAAAGCATATCATGAAAATGCTATGATTGCAGGGAATGACCTGCTCTCGGGCAGAATTATTATAGAATTGAATGAATTAGGTTCATATAGAGAAGTGTACGTATCAAATACTAAGTTTTCAAACATTCCTATATTTCATTTAAGATAGTGAAAAATATCGGTGACGGAATTCATCATATGATGCAATTTTGATGTGACAAGAGTCATGAATGTGAAAAAACTTTATCCTAAATTTATTATGAAACCTTTTAACGATGTATCGTAGATATGTGTCGGTAAACAATCTAACAACGTAATTATTTGATTTGGTATATAATTATATACTTATTGTTAGTTCATCACAAGTTTATCCGAATTATTATCGATGTTGCATAACGTTCAAGTTGCATTCGTATGTAATGAGGAAGCAACTGGTTTCTCTGAGTTTATAACTGGAAAAAAGACAATTTTCTTAATTGTAAACCAGTTATTTATTACTTACTTACTCACTGGCACTATCGAACCCGTAGGTTCATGGCCGCGCGGACATAAGCTCTCCATACATCCCTATCCTAAGCCAATGCTCTCCAATCATTCCCTGTATAATCTACTTCCCTCAAATCATAGTTAATGTTGTTCTCCCACCTCATTCTTGGTCTACCAACTGGGCGTTTTCCCTCTGGCTTTCCTACAAGAAGCTTCCATGCACGACTTTCATTCCCCATACGTGCAACATGTCCTGCCCATCGCAGTCTACGAGACTTAACTGTTCTTATTATATCTGGCTTCCTATAAAGACCATGTAGTTCATTGTTATGTAGGTTCTCCATTCACCTGTGTGTTCATCTCTCTTTGGTCCAAAAACCTTCCTCCGATTGAGGGTCTTTCCACTTTTCAGCGGTTGCCCTTTTACCAGCCGGCTGCTGGCCTTTCACATCCACATGTGTCAATCACAGAGGTAGATGATCAACAGCCAGTGTAGGGGTGACATGTGGTTAGCATGTCGAGTCCCCCAGCCGTTATAGCTGGTTCCTCAACCTGGAGCCGCTACTTATTGTAGCTACCCAATTGCCTCACGATGCTGGGTGGGCACCGGTCCCATACTGGCCGAAATACCATGAGAAAATTTCTTCTCCCATGGAGACTCGAACCAGCGCAAGTCCCGTAGCTCTGCGCCAAGGCTTCCTACCTTAACCGCTCGGCTACGGCGCAGAACTTTATTCTCATAAACTCGTAATCCCCTTTCCTCCCTTAAAGTAAGAGTCCATGTTTCACATCCATGTAATATAACTGGTAGAATAATAGTTTTATATATTTTCAGCTTAACGCTTTTTGAAAGGAGTTGCGACATCAAAAGTCTCTGCAATGCATATATTTCACTGATTTATTGGGATATCGCAATAAAATTTAATTGCATTTGCACTTTTTTGTCTTTTGTTCTATGTAACAGTAATCAATATTCTACAAAAATGCCCTAAAGTACTGTGAAAGTTAGTGTGAAGTTGTTTTTAAATTTAATCTTCAACAAAATATGTCATTTTAAAACAAACCACTTTATATATTATCTTTGTGTAAGAGTAATTATTTTTAAGACCACAAGAAGATTACTACAACTTATATCCAAATAGGTTTACTTTTTTAAAGTAAAGATTTCTTCATTTATATGCCGCTAAGCAATTAAACTCAAAATAAGCAAAAGTTATTTATTATTTGTGGATATTAACTATAGCTATTTATACTTCACATTTCAAGAGAAAAAGAATGAGACCAAATAAGACGAGAAGAATTTAAGAAAATTAAAGGTAATAAATTATTTGTGGATAAAATCATATTTATGACTAGGGCAAGGCATTTAATGGCCTATAAATTGGTAAAAAATGCATTTATGACCTAAAAATGCAAAAAAATGACAAATAAAAAGTTAAGAATTACCAATAAAAATACTATTTATTAGATTAAATGCTCACTTGATTACTGAATCACATAAAATGTAACATCAAAATATTAAAAGAAAAGTATTTAAAAAATACATATTACAGTACCTTTTATTGCAGAAAATCCATTTCAATTGTACAATGCACTTTTACAGTAATTTTGAATTGCAGTTAACAATCAGAATAAGGGTAGAAGCTAGCATAAGCTCCAAGAAATTGAATAAAATTCCTAGAAGTGGGCAAGATCATTATGCACATACCTTGAAAAATAATAATAATAATAATAATAATAATAATAATAATAATAATAGCTTTATTTTACCTGGCAGAGTTAAGGCCTTAAGGCCTTGTCTACCACTCAACCAGGTTTAAAAAAAATACAAAAGAAAAGTCTTAAATCTAAATTACAATATATATATATATATATATATATATATATATATAAACGATTACAAGTTATGAATACAATACAATTAATATTTATAATGTATTTTGATTTACTCTAAATTTAACGAATTAAATATATAATATGTACAAGATATATAAAAAAACGAGGAAAAGATTAATGACATAGTATAAAATTAAATAAATAGAGAAAAATTAATTATTAGACAACAGGTAACTGTATAAGCGTGACTTAAAGGTGCCAAGTGTGCGGCAACCCCTGATACCTTGAGGAAGGAGATTCCAGGAGCGGGCGGAGGCTACTGTGAAGGAAGTAGAATAGGAGGAAGTGCTATGAAGAGGAATTGTTAGCAGACTGCTATCTTGTGACCTAGTGTCAATATTGTGGTAGGAGGATAACTTCTCAAATCTGGACGCCAGGTAAGTAGGAATGTAGGAATTCAGAAGCTTGAAAAGTAGCGAAAGAGAGTGCAATTTACGTCTGTCAGTAAGACGGAGCCAAGAGAGGTTATTAAAGTGTTCGGAAATATGGTCATAACGCCGGATATTGAAAATGAATCGAACGCAAGCATTATGAACACGCTGCAGTCTCTGCGACAAGGCATAGTTTAGATCATTATATATAATGTCACAATAATCGAAGTGTGGTAACACAAGATTCTGCACTAGGATTTTTTTAACGAAACTGGGAGAAAATTCTTTAAACGTCTAAGATAATGTAAGATGGAGAAAGTCTTTTTACATATGTGTTTCACTTGTGTTTGCCAGGTTAAATTTGCGTCTAGATGTAGTCCAAGATCTATTACTGAAGAAGAATAAGGGATAATTATATTATTTATAGTAATGTTTGGAAGTGTAGATATGTCAAAGGTTGTAAGCAGTCTTTGTTAGGGGTAGTAGTTAGCAAAACAACTACTTAATTCCAATAAATTGTATCGACAAGGAAAAATACTGAATTATAATAAAAATCTTAAATCAAATACAAATAATGTCACAGCCTTCCGGAAAAGTGTAAAAAATGCTCAAAATGACCTAAAAAGTGCCAAAAAATGACCTATCCCTAGAAAAGTTAAGAAAATGCAAAAAAATATCCTAACAAATTGCTTGTATTTAATCTGTTTTTTAATGCCGTACATTTTCATATATGCAAGCAATGTTTCAACCTTCATAAGAAAAAGATGCAAAATCATTAATTCCATTGCCCTATTTATGACAAACATGTATCCACACAAACAAACAAATGTAATCTTTCTTGTTCGATTATTGTAAATATATATTACCATCATAAAGTTCTAAAAATTCAAATTTTAATCTGGAAGTATTGCACTGTATTTTTTTTATAAAACGGAGGTATTTCAAATCGTTTGGAAGGTTTACCTTATTTTCTAAGAAATTATAAAATGATGAATCGCATATTAGGGTAAAAGTAGCCCGTTAAATTAAGTTTATTAATAAATACTGGCTGTGATACAAATATGTTGATTAATTAGGTCACAAATAAACAATAAGGTTCAAAAACTTATATTAAAGCCGCCTCCTACATAAACACATCCTGAGGAAATGCGTCATAACAGGTGGAATGACGTCAGAGGGTGGCTGACCTCAAAACCAAGAGATAGTGGCCATGCAAAGTTTCTTCATAGCATCTTTTTATGAAAAAATTTCCAAAGCGATATCCAAGCGCATGGAAAAGTTTAAAATATAAAAAATAAATTAAGACAATCGTTATTGCCGTCTTAAAAATTATATCTATAGCAATATTTTTAAATAATGTAAATGGTATATTGATAATAAAAGTATCAATATTTTAAAGTGAATACAAAACTATAACGATTCAATAATCAGAGTAGTGAGAGGCTAATTGGATTTATATAGTTTAAACATTTGATTAATTAATCATATTGAAAATTGAATTTTAGGATAAACATCAAAGACAAAGTTAGTAATTTGTGTTGAAGACTCTAAAGATCAATGTATTGAACTAATGAAATGTTGTCTTTGCAATCAATCTTTACATGCCTATAGCAAATATCTATGATAGGATTTGAATTTTATGAACTTTATACTCTTATCTGCGATTAATCTGAACCAAAGATCTTCAAGAGCATTTGTTGAGCGGTGTATTTTCTGTTTCTTGAAATATTTGTAATCTCCATTAAAATTCCTGATTAATAGACATTAACATTCTGTTGATAATGACAAACTGATGAGTATATCTAACAAATGTGAATTCAGAAGCACGAATTAATAACGTAGCTATTTCTAAGCATATGTTACAACCCCCACGTCTAATTTAATTACGAATTTAATTAACATGTTTTTATTGTGTACCATTGGCTCGGGTGTCTACAATGTAGTTATGTCCATCCGAAACAAATGAACAAGAATACGTACTTCAATATTTAAACTTGGATACATGAAAACTTAATCCTTCCACAACATTTTCTATTTCTTATCTAAAAAACATTCTTCGTTAATTTTTCTGAGTCACGAGGGTTTTTTTATAGTTTACAATGTTTTCATATTTTTTTAACTCCAAGAATAATTTCCCCATAAATGTAATTCGAGCATTTTACAAGATTATTGCTGAAATGTAGTTTTAAAAATTGGCGCAACAGTAAAATCATACTACGTAAATTATTAAGAAAAGCCTAATTTTGTATAATTAGTTTGACGTTTTCCACTTTTAATTGTGGATCATCAAAATTAAAGAAATTAAAATAACGGATAAGAGGAAGAACAAAAAAGTGTAAAGGAGGAAAATTGATGCTTCAAACAAAAATGTAAAATTACAAAAACTGCCGTATTACGCCCCCGCGGATTAGCAACCCTAATTATGATGTTGTCTAATATACATCTTACTAATGTAGTATACAATCTAATATAATAAATGAAGAAGCTATACTATTTTTGGGATATTATTTGCCAAAAATCAAACGAATTTGTATAAGGAAAATTGTGACTGAAATAAGTTATGTGGGTGATTATATGAAGAACTATTGCAGAAAATGTACATTCAAGTTACTTTAATACTGATATTTGTTAGCAAATGGAACATGTAGGCCTGCCTTATCGATATAACGCAAAAACATGCATTGTAGGGGAAGTACTGCCCCTAACATGCAGCACTATTTAAAATACAAATTTTTACAGTTAAAACAGTAGATTACAATACAAGTATTTCATGCGAATAAAATTATCCTTATTTCATCAATGGGAAGCACTTGAATGGGTTCAAGGATTCCAACATTTTTAATTGTTGTATAATATCAATGTTACAGTTTTTTTTTTGCAAAATTGGGATTATCTCAGAACTTTTTTTTTCTTTTATCTTATTTATTCACGCTTTAACATGTAGAGGTAGGTTAAACATTTATGTTCTAGTGATTGTGTATTTTCTGTAGTTCATTATTTTTAATGATATTCTGCAGTTAATTATTTTACTGATCTTATGAAATGGGTACTGATAATGGAATTCAAATTCATCATTTGCCTTGACGACTGAGGAAATTTAAGTAAAAACCTCCAGTAAAGTTAATCAGCACCAGGGTTTAAACCGCGACCTCCCTAATGAATATCAAACGCTACCATAAGAGCAAACTCGCTCGGTTCAAAGATGTATTCCTACAAATAAGAAAATAGATTTACGTTTTGTGTTTGTATGAATGTGATCTGCCTAAAAGAATTTATTATTATTATTATTATTATTATTATTATTATTATTATTATTATTATTATTATTATTATTATTATTACAGTCCTCAGCGGTCCTCATCTAGGGGATATGTGGATGGCGACCACAAGGTGCCCAAGCTGAGCAAAACATTTCTTCCACTTACTTGTGTTTTGCACTCTTTTAACTTTACTATCTAACCTCTCTTGGTTAACTTTTGTTTTTTCGACCCCGACGCTATTAGGGCATCCGAGGGCTAGGGAGTCTTTCCTTTCTTCCATTTCTTCTTTCCTTTATTTTCTTTTCTTCTCCAGAAAAGCCTGACCAGAGGCTATAAGATGGCAGCCCATCACTGGTCTTGCCTTCCTTTGGCCAGCAACCAATCGAAGGGACTATTATTATGCTTTCAAGTCTTATACGAGAATTTCCCGGATTACGCTGGAGGGAAAATTTTCTATAGGATCGTAACAGGCCTTGGCCTAATTCTTGGAAGGAAGAAGATTATTATTACATTCTCAGTGAATGTTGGAGGTTTTATTTTCATATTTCTTAAAATATGTTTTATTAATTCCCACTATTCGAACTCTCCTCCACCGTACGGCAAATGTCAAACAATTTCTAAAGCGTAAATAGTCCTTGAATACCATCTAGCCATCATAATCATCCATATCATATACACTTTTTTTTAAAAACACTTGAGTACAAAATAAATAAAATAATGGCTACACCTAATGATCATAAGACGAGGTATGGCCTTGAAGTTAAAGAGTCTATAAATAAGATGAAATTATTTAAAAAAATTATATTTACCACTAGAAAAAAAATTACGTTATCGCTAACCATACAACTGAAATTTTGCTGGCTAGTTTTGTGTCTAATCTCTTTGTGTTTACAGTCATGAATAAACATCAGATAGGTGTTATATAACATATTATGAAATTAAGTTATAATTTAATTTCATAACCTGTGATAATTTTTACAGTTTACATCTATAGTCACTTTTTAATTTAATTTATTTTTTTTTCTTCCACTTTCCCAATCTCTATATTTACAAAAATTGAGAATTAAACAGGATGAATTTGTGAAGACGATTTCGAAAAAATCTAACTTATATAAATAATGTTTTTATATGCGTCAACAAGTAATTATATAATTTAAAAATTGCTTAAGAAGTTATGAAAAATAAACAAGTACTTAGCTATAAATTAAATTTACGGTAATGAAATATTACTCATTATGCCATCCAGTTTCATTACCAACAAATTACCCACTTATTTCATCCGATTACTTTCTATTCACATAGGCCTAATTATATATTTTCTTAAACAAAATAACGTGCTTATGTGTATTTTATCAAATAATTTTCTATATTCCAGATGTTCTAATAAATGATTCAACAATTAAATTTGTTTTAGTTGTTTAATTAAAAGTTCGTAAATCATTGTTATATTTTTATCTCCACTTTCTTTAGACCGTCTTGCGAATAATACGCTCTTATTTGGTTGATTTAGTTTTATTTTACTTATAATAAAATTCAATTAAATAGATTGCAGATTTTTCAATTGTAAAATTACATAAAATTGATGAATACGCCAACACAGTAATGATCAAATCACGTTGACGGAAGACGGAACTATAAAAAATATTAAATCATCCAACATATAAGAGATCACTGGAAATATATTTGCATAATTAGGAATTCGTATCGAACAGATGTAGGGGCTATTGCTTAAGATTCTTCACCTAAAAATATTCTTAGCCCAACACTGAAACTGATCATTAGATACGGAAATTTGGAATATATTGTAATGAATTTGTTGTGCAGTTACAACAGTAATTCAAATAATATGTAACTTACCTTCCATAGCATTCTCTGTTATATTTCTTACTCATCCAATATCAATGTAAAAATATTACACGTTATACACATTGAATATAAATATAAAATAATGAAACTTAAAATAGCACAGAACGCTTTGTTACTGTTAAAAAAGAATAACCTAATGTGTCCAGTCCTCCTTGAAGCACTAAGGTTTGACGTCAGAAAGAATTACTTTGACGTAACAAGTAACAACTTCATTTATTTTAAAATAGTCAGGAAAAAAAAGTTTTAAACGCGTTAGTGATGCTTTCCCTTTTAAATTATAAGTTAATTACTACTTGCATTATACACAAACCCGTTTTTAGAAACCATTTTTAAATTCGGATGCAGAAGCGCATTCAAGGCTTTAACTTCCTCTTCTGTATCTTTCCATTTGTTAACTAGTTTTATGCGTTTTCTACATGTAACATAAGATATTCGAATATGGGAACAATATTTATGGTATTTGTTTATTTATTATACAGCCTGTTCTTCTCCTGCACCTAACCTTATGCAGGTAATTTTCATGGTAAAGTGAACCAACCACCTACACAAGTTGATATTAATATTATATCCATCCATCCATAGTAATTCTGCCCGAAGGCAGGTTCTTCACTGCAATCATAGCACTTTCATGCTATGCTTGCAGCTTTACTAGGGAATTGTAAGTGTGGTAGCTTCCTGTTGCTTTCCACACCGGTGAAGGATGATGATGATGATGATCATCATATGATTTTGGGGACCGTTTGGGCCTTCAAGTTTTCCTAACATTTGTCTTACAGGTGAGGAAAACCCCGATAAAAACCTTAGTTAGTGACAAGGCAGCACGCTACCTCGAGACCACAGCGGTGGACATTATAGGTATACAGTTTTAAAAAAAAAGGAATTCTGGTCTACGCAAGCGTGAGAGGAATGAAATGTCTTCACTAATGCTACGAATATGTAAAATATTCATAAATTTGTATTCCTCCGCCTTCAACTGAGAGTATAGCTAGCTGTCCTTGTGATCGTAACAAGTCAAATTATGGCTAAAGGTTTTGTGAAATAGATATTTCAATGCCTAGTGTGCGTGCTATAAAAGATTAAGAGTATTTGAAAATAAAGTTCTCAGGAATTTTTTTGGACCAAAGAGAGATGAACAAACAGGCGAATGGAGAAGACTACATAACCGTAAGGTACATGATCTTTATAGGAAACCAGATATACTATATTGCGATGGGCAGAACATGTGGCACAAATGGGGAATTAAAGAGGGGCATGGAAGCTTCTTGTAGGAAAACCAGAGAGAAAACGCCCATTTACTAGACCAATAATGAGATGGGAAAATAACATTTATTAACCATGATTTGAGGAAGTAGATTATACAGGGGATGAATGGAAAACATTAGGTCAGGATAGGGATGTGTGAAGAGCTTATGTCCGCACGTCCATGAACCTACGGGTTCGATAGTGTCGGTGAGTTAGTTCAGTTAGTGTGCATACTACGAACATGTAATATCTTCGTGAATTTGCATTGTTCTTCCTTCAATTGAGAGTATGGTTGTCCTTGTAATCGGAACAAGCCAAATTGGGGTACAGGTTTTGTGAAATAACATATTTGAGTGCCTAGTGTACATGAATAAAAATATTGCACGTTTCCACAATAAAAAGATTATAAGAATTATCCTTCATCCAGTTCAAAGATCATGCTGAGAATTGCAGATATAAATATTACGAATAAAGATAGTTGTTGTGGGACGAAGTTCATGGACAGCGTAGTATTGATATTGGTGAGCATTTGTCCTCATAATTAATGCTTCATAATGTTACTGGCGTAACAAGCTGTTCGCAAGAACTAAGTTTAAGGTTCAAAGCAGTTATAACAAAAGTAAGCCACATGTTTTCGTAAGAATTATTACTTATTTATATTCTATTCTGCTAGTTGTCCAATTTTATCTTCAGATTTACTATCTGCTCTTTTTATTCGACCAATGCCCCATGACTTGTAGGTTGTCTTAAAGGGGCCCGTCTTATACCACGCTGTTTCGAAACATCGACGATATGGTCATCATAAGTTTCAAAGAACACTTACCCATCTTTGGAGTAGAAATAATCTAAGTTGTTAACTGTTCTCTAAACAAATTACTTCGCTGATAATATTTTCCCTAAATTGAGACCCTAAATTGAGAAACAACAAATATAATTTAATTTCAAATGTATAATGCAAAATAATTTATAGTACAAATGTAAGGTCGATCAATGATATTCTCATTTGGAAAATTCATATGATAATAATAACCTGATAATGATTATTATTATTATTACATTCCTAAATGAATCAGAATCCAAATATTTTTTTAAATAGGATCTATAATTATAACTTCCTACAATGCTATAGGAACAAGTGTAATCATTTTCAATCAACATTTAAGTTGGCGAAATTCAGTTTCTCATACCCGGTTATTTAACTATGTCAGACTTCAATAAAAATAAATCGTGCATAACTATTAGTTTTCGTTGCATATTGTTATATAAAAAATTCCATAGCGAGTAGGCCTAAAAGGCCCTTGTCCAACCAGCTGGCTGCTGGCCTCACACCCATTTGTCAGTTACAGAGCTAATATAAGGGTGATGTGGTCAGCGAGTTCCCCAGTCGTTATAGCTGTTTTTTTTAACCTGGAACCGCTACTTATTGTAGCTACCCAACTTCCTCACGATGCTGGGGGGGGGCATCGGGCCCATGCTGATCGAAATTCCATGAGTCCCATGGGGACTCGAACCAGGGCAAGTCCAGTACTTCTGCGCCAAGGCATCATACTTTTTTCAACCGCTAGGCAACGGCGCGAGACCATACTGTTATATAATTTAAATAAACAAATAAAAGGAAATAGTATAATAAAATAATTTCTTTATTCCGACATCTTGAAGTATAAACATATACATATGAAAAATGTTATGCTGAAATAAAAAATGGATATTTTGTAAATATGGGTTTAATTGTTTACAACTTTAAACTAAATAATATATATATATATATATATATATATATATTACCGATGAGCCGGTTGGGACATTATAAAGCAGGTAACTTCATCATTTCACAAGTTACAACTACTGTTTTTTTTTTGTAAATTTAAACTGAGAAAAGAAAACAGTCGTTAAAAAAAAGATACCTCTCTGCTTAAAATTTAAAAGGGCTACTTAAATCTTCATTTACCTCTGAACTGTTAATTACCAACCCACGAACTAGAGCTTCCGACTCCATTGCCTTGTCCCAAGCTAAGTGAAATAGGTTATAGAAATAAAACAGTTTAACTGTGAGTTATTAAAATTTAATATAAAGCAGGACATTGGCCTCTTAATAAAAATATAACTAAGCCAACCTCTTTAATAAAATGTAAACAATGGTACTTTAGTCAGGAAGTAAAGTCTGGATTGAGGAATATAGGTGATTTTACTGTTAGAGCCCAAACATACTGTGATGCTAGTAAATGAAACTATAATTCTCAATCAGATGAATATAGTCTGCATACATTTTTGTTTCATATAAATAGATAAATACATGACTTACAGCAACGTTTTAACCTCTCTGACTTATACGGTGTTTATGTGATTTTGAAATCTAATGTTTATGAGTGTGTGACTATCTGGAAATGTCGGGTCAGGCATAAAACCATGGTGCAATATATAATCTGCTTGTTGATGCATAAACTTTTGGCATTTTTGGAACATCTCCAAAAATGGCAACGCTGATAACTTTATTTATAGACTTAACTTATGACTGACTTAAATTTATAGGTAATGTGGATTTAAAAACCTGCCATTTTTCTTCGTAAAAACACGCTAATGGAAATTATTAAAAATAAAACAATATTTTATAACGTTAATAGATATGCTCATTTATTTTGCACTGTGATTCAGGGATGCTTCAGCATTTTATGCTATTTCGCGTCTACACAACTGTTCAGCATTTTTAGCTATTTCGTATCTATACAACTTTAGATGTTAGGGCCTTAAGTATCGGGAGACTAACACACACACACACACACACACACACACACACACACACACACACACACACACACACATATATATATTATATATATATATATATATATATATATATATATATATATCCTATGCCTAAATTATTTTCTGACATTCTTCTCTATCCTACTAGTCTCCCTCTTCTAAACCTCTCATTTTCATTTCTCCGAATGTTTTTACGTCGCATTAATTTTCCTTTCTTCAACTACCTAGCCTAGATTTGTTTCGAGAGCCATTATCCTTGTGAGTGATTGATGATAGAACCCTGATATTCTGTCTTTTCATCTTATGATTTCCTTTCTTGCCTAATAATGAATAACGCTCCGTTGTAAAAAAAAGTTATATAGCCTATATATATGTGTGTGTGTGTGTGTGTGTGTGTGTCAGTGGATGCTTATTTAGGCCTACATTTTGTCTTGCGTCTGCTCCATAGATTAGCAAACTCATGACCACTGTCGCATGTATGTGTATGTGTGTGTGTGTGGTCTCGAGGTAGCGTGCTGCCTTGTCACGCAGCAAGCCCGGGTTCGATCCCCGGTTGGGACAGGCTCCTGGGTGAGGATTTTTTCGGGGTTTTTTCCTCACCTGTAAGACAAATGTCAGGAAGCTTAGGGCTCAACGGTACCCAAAAAATCATCCGGCCACCATCATCATCATCATCCTTCACCGGTGTGGAAAGCAACGGGAAGCTACCACACCTATAATTCCCTAGTAAAGCTGCAAAGCATAGCAAGAAAATGCTATGATTGCAGTGAAAAACCTACCCTCGGGCAGAATTACTATGGATGGATGGATGGATGTGTATATATATATATATATATATATATATATATATAGTTTTAGAATTGTGTTTATCTCATAGAACTGACACACTATATTACTCTTTTATTACTTTTTAGAAATATCCATTTTTCACGTCTAGCATCTTCTGTTAGTTTACCGATCACAGATTGTTTTATTAATGATTTACAAACTGATTTGATTAATGCATAAATGGATACTGGTAGAAAAAAATCAAAGTATAATGCTTTATGACTTAAAATCGAGTTCTGTCGGGCACATGATGCATAATAAAAGAAAGGGAGAATTAAGGGGGAAAATAGACGAAACGATAAGTTGTCCTAAATTGGAAGCAAATGACCTAATCCTGGAAAGATAATAAAGATGGCTGATGACCTAACTTGCTGCTTCAGGCTTTTTATGTTTAGTCGTGCCGAACTGATCCACTATTACGAAACAGTCGACGTGTTCGTGACTGAAATCACGATGTACACGGCTTTCACCTCAACTATAAAAAGCCAGATGTTCTAGAGAATTCTACATTCCATAATTTCATGTTAACTACGCGGTTATCTACTATTTATAAACATTTATACATTTTCTATCCAATCGGAATATTAAGAGAGAATTTTTTGCTGAAATCTAAATACAAAATTTAAAATACATAATTATCTTATTTATATTTTATAGGCGTTTCATTTTATTCATGGGTGTAAAAACAGGCTATCAAATAAACAATACGTATAAAATCTGGTACATAAAAAAATATTTTTTTTATTCAATGTCCCAGGTTGTCATTTCGAGATTACTGGTGTTCTCTCCTGGCACTGTGGTAATTGTAACCCACTTATGAGGTTAGGGAACTGGAAAGTTGGGTTACGGTAGCCCGATGACATGATGGGTGATGATATGATATGGCCAAATGATGTTCGGGGACCGTTTTGGGCCTCAAATTTTCCTGGCATTCGTCTTACAGGTAGAAAAAAACCCGAAAAAATCACCCAGGAAACTAGTACCGACCGGGACCTGAACTCGGGCCCGCTACCTCGAGACCACAGCGATAGACTTAATACTATAATAGTACATCGTAACAGGCACTGTAAAACTGTTCCAGAAATTTTGAACCCGTTAAAAAAGTGTAACAATTTGAGCACAAGAAATGGTTGCGAAATACAGTTTGGATATAATTAATTTTAGTTGTTAATTTGTATTATTGTTTATTGGTGTTTGTCATTTTCCGCGTTCTATGTCCCAAAATCACGGGTTAAAATCCCGGAAGCAAAACCAGCTGTAAGGAAAAAAAAAATCAAATATTAACTATTTATTATGTTTTGTTGATGTGAAATATCTATACGTCCGTGTTAAAGAATCCCCATGTGTTCTCATTGTTCATCTAAAAAAGTAAATACAATGAAAATTAGAACAAAACTAGGCAAACATTATTTTGAATTGTAGTTATAAGCATATTTATAAATTATATAGCTCTTTATTTGTTTTAAGTTTTGAGTGATTGAGGATTAAAAGCTTCAAATCTGCAAAAAAAATCGTTATGTAACCATATTGTAGATTAATATGCATTTATGTAAATAATATTTGTTTATAGTCTTCTTCTTCTACTTCATGAAATTAGGCCTTTTGACCTGTTTTCACATCAAGTGGGATTTAACGAATCTTCCATCTAGTAAATGGGCGTCCAACACTTCTATGTCCTTTTGGTTTGTACTTTAATAACAGCTGGGGGATTCTATCTGTAGGCATTCTTTTAACATGGTCATAATAGTTGATTCTCATATTGTCAAATGTATTTGTTAAATTAAAAATATTTAAGTCCTTTCTAATATCTTCATTTCTTTTCTTATCCAAAATTGTCACATCTGCTTCTGAACGTAAGAAGTTCATTTCTGCAGTCTGAGGCAAGAGTCCAATTCTCGCTTGCATATGTTAATACAGGCACTGCCATAATCTTGTACAATTTTAATTGTGTAGACCTACTCCTCAAGTTTTATTTTTCAATGTTTTTTTTATAGTAAAAGAGTTATTTTAGGCACAGATGGTATCGACTTATTTTTTTTATCATAAAGCATATTATTTTTGTAAGACTGAATTATATCATCACCATAATACATTCACGAATTTAGGCCATTTGTTGACCTGTTTCAGCCTCAAGAGAAACACCATCCACAAGTCTTTTGAGTGGACGTCCTGGTCTTCTTCTTCCTGCAGGTTGATATCTTAACATTTGTTTGGGTATCCTGTGATCTTCCATTCGATGAACATGTTGCATCCATATTGATTTATAATCAGAAATTTTGTTTTCTAAAGGTTCCATGTGTAATTCTTCTAATTACTAATTAATTGTAATTCTGAATTATAAGTCGATTAATTAAATTTCTACAGTACTGATTTAGTAGTATGATGAAAATGCACTTGGTATTACCTAGCACAGCCTAATGAAGGAAGATGAGGCAAAGGAAGCAGGAAAAGAAAAAAATATATGTAATCGGAAAACACCCACAATGTTTACACAACAGATCCGCTTCTCAGTTGTTAGTCACTAACAGATATCACTAATTTACTAAAGCCTGACACATATGCATACTTCCTTACTATCTAACACCCGCCTACGACAGTAAATTCACTTCCCAAACTTTCCTAACCGCGAGTCCAAAAACGCCATATAATCCAATATTAATATAACATATACAAACCACATACAATAGTCACTGACAATTTACGAAGAATTGATTACAAACATAAAATACGACTTAGCAACAGGCAGTCTAGCGCTGAAGCAGGAAGTCGCTGCTAAGCTGTGTCTTCCAACTTAACACGTGTTCAAACGGAAACCAAATTTGCAATGTGACGATGGCAAGGTAACTTCCGCCTTGGGTTCTTCGCTACATCCAATGCTGTAATATATTATTGTCATTATCAATATTATAATTCTTCTTCTTCTGCTACTGGCATGCAGCTCTTAGAGTTTAGCTAATGCCTCCTTGACGATGACAACCCATTATTTTCTATTTTCTGCCTTCTTTCTCCATTTTATAACTCCCATCCTTCGCAGGTCTTCCTCCAGATAGTCCAACCACTTCAATCTCGGCCTTCCTCTGCAACCCCCCCCCCTGAATTTTCATAAAAATATTTTTAATTGGTCACCACTATCCATTCTAATCACATGTCCAGCCCATTCGATTCTTTTACTTTTTATCTGTGTTACTATATTGAATTATCTTATTATTTGTCCTTATTCTCCATATGTCTTTGTGCATAAATTCTCCTCAGTATCTTCCTTTCCCATCTTTCCAACTGTAGTTTTATTTATTTACTTTTTTCGTTATAACCCAGGCTTCACATCCATATGTAACTATACGTTTTATTACTGCCTTAATAATAATAATAATAATAATAATAATAATAATAATAATAATAATAATAATAATAATAATAATTATTATTATTATTAATTTTTAACTTGGTAATACAGTGTGCATGATGTGAATTTTTTTGACAAATTATATTTTTTTTAAATCGCCAGACAATATGTTGTATCTCAAAATTTAATTTTCCAGACACTACTGAACTGTGGACTCCGTTCAACGGATAATAGTTTAATTAAGAACCACCCAGAACATTATATTACACATGATTGTTAAGAATATAACTTTTTGCAATATTCATCCTCCCAAGTAAAGGGTTAATAGAACACCGCCCAGTTTATCTTTATGTTACTGGAATTGATATAAAGTTTCTGAAGAAAAAATAATGAAAATCAAATCCCAACTCATTCAAACGTTAAATAAAAAAAATAATAGAGTTTTAGGCTTTAATTTTTCAAGGAAAACCTTTAAAAGTGAATTTTAATTTCACATGGCAATTTGAATGTTTAAATATATGACTTAATACTTAGTAAGAGTCGTGATGCTGTTTCCAAGTCATTCGAGACATCCGGTTCTGTATGCAGGAATTAGTCACATCTAATTTGACGTAAATAATGGTTTTACGAGCTGAAAGCTGAACATAGCGTTATGTTAAGAATCTAGAGGTACTGTTTATCGTGTAATTAATACATGTTTGTTACCTATGTGGGTTAATATACCGGAACTCTAAGGCATGAGCCATATGACTTCTTGAAAATGGGAATTGACGTCAATTGTGCGCTGAGAACAAGTGGAGCGCGATGGTATGGGTGGGGATAAACCGTTATACGTGGTAACTTCTACATCCGTCCGCACCTTCTCTTGCACGCGTGCTAATTTGTTTACAAAAGGTCCACATGTTTCTTGTCCATCCATAGTAATTCTGCCCGAATTAAAAAAAATTGAAATATTTTAAGTAAAATTTTAACATATTCTAATTAATAACTATTCACAATATTTCAATAGTTTACTATTTATAAAGAATAAACAAGCTTATCCTTTCACTGCAATCATAGCATTTTCATGCTACGCTTTGCAGCTTTACTGGGGAATTGTAGGTGTGATAGCTTCCCGTTGCTTTCCACACCGTAAACGATGATGATGATAAGGATGATGACCATATGATTTCGGGGTCCGTTTGGACCTTAAAGTTTTCCTGACATTTGTCTTACAGGTGAGGAAAAAAAACCCGATAAAAACCTCACCTAGAAAAACTGCCACGACCGGGGATCGAACCCGGGCCCGCTGCGTGACAAGGCAGCACGCTACCTCGAGACCACAGCGCTGGACATATTTCTTGTATTCTTACCAAAATTGTCATTTGAACACATCAGGGAAACATGCATACGAATATTATCGGTGATCAATTATTATCATTATTATATATTTGATCGTAACAGATTTAATTCGGCACTTCTGAGATATACAACCAGTCAGTTTTCTTGGTTTAAGATAGGCCTACACGAATAAAGGAAAAGTGATCCCATTATAGGCTTCGAAGGCCATTGGGGTAATCTGATATTGAGACTCCATCTTTCTGGACAATCTGCACGAAATGTCAATGCGGGACGGCCACCAATATACGTTCGATAATAATTTCAGTTAGAGACTGAGTAGACCCCAGGGTCATGGTGTCGCCAGAGGGATTAGATCAGTTTAAAAATCCTTACTCCACCAGGACTCGAACCCTCGACCTTTTCGCTTGTAGTGTACTGCCTTAACCAACTATGCTATGCTGTGCCCCTCCACATTAGGATTTATGGAGCAATAAAATACAAAATTTAATTATATTATACCAAAAATCAAAACAAACTATGTTTGAGAGTATAGAGTAAATCAAAATTAGAATGGATTTTAATTATTTAGTCTATAGGTATCTTAAAACTAAGTTAATGGACTGAGATAGAAAAATGTATTAAAACTATTTTAATTTGCTCATAACACGTGACTTTCGATTCCACTGGTATATACGGTAGAGACAGAGAGAATGTTGTTAATACGTTTATGTATGTCACTAATTAAATGAAGCATTTGTGTAGCCGAGCGGTTTAAGACATCACGCATTGGTGAAGAGTTTCGGGACTTACAATGGTAAGAGTCCCATAGGGGAATAAATTTTCTCGTGAAAATAAGTCAGTATGGGTCCGGAGTCCAGCAAGCATCCTGAGGAATTTGAATATTTACAATAAGTTGCGACTCGGAGGGTGAGAAAACCAGTTAGAGTATCCGATATGGACCACATGTCACCCCTATACTGGCTAGATAATCGCCCAGCCCTGCGATCGACACATATGGACGTGAGGCCAACATCCGGCTGGTAGGTCAAGGACTTTCCAGGCTTGCTCGCGCCATGGAGTCTAAGTATACATTAAGAAACATCCGACATAGTTTAATGATTTAAAGTAAAACATACATATAGGTCTATGCTCAAAATTGCTCCCAAGATAACTTTCTTGACCTATGAGTTATGACTTAAAATCTAGGATTATTGCGTTAATTCATTCTGAGTGACTACGATGGACAGGAACTGATTCATTTCAATTCCATACAAAGTATAGTATGGTAGTTCATGACTAAAGCGTTTAAAACACGTGATTCACTCTTGTGCTAAAATAGCAAAAACCACTAAAATATTTAAATTTCTCTAACACAGTAATACTTTTATACCACTATTAGTCATATGCTGACGTATAGAACTTAACTATAAATATAATTAAGTGAAGCGGAATAAAAATAAACTATGACCCAAAGCTATACATTATTATTATTAGAAGATGGTAACACTTCTAGTTATCTCCTAATTAAAATTATATAAAACAATTGTGTTATGTTAAACACTGCTGTCTAGTGATATCGTCGTTGCTTCACATGCAGCGGCTCATGTTAGATCCCCGTCGGGACAAGTACTGAGGATTGTTTTCGGGATTTTCCTTACATACCTATAAGACAAATGTCGCGAAACTTTTTAAGACCTAATAGTCTCGAACCATCTGGTCGTCATAACCATCCACATCATACCCGCCTTATTTGGTATGGACATATGAAGCGAGTTGTGTTTCTTGTAATAAATACCCCTGATGTTTCAGAAGTGGCCCCGGCATAGAGTTTATCAGTCGTCCAGGGAGGCGTGTGGTCAAAAAAAAAAATATACGTGATCCAGAGTTAAGATTCTTTCCCGACAGGCCGTGTGACCTGGGACACGTAAAAGTAAATACAGAGATAGACTGAGGGAGGCTGGGTGGGAGGGAGGGAGGGAGGGAGGGAGGGAGGGAGGGAGGGAGGAAGGAAGGAAGGAAGGCCGAAAGAAAGAAAGAAAGAAAGAAAGAAAGAAAGAAAGACAGAAATAAATAAATAAATAAATTAATTAATTAATTAAACCAAGAAGGGAGAAGATCTTGAGTTATACTATTATTAATATTGTTACAATAAGAATGGAAGAGAGTGAAAATCCATTTGTATTGTTGGCTGTTGTACATACTACGAGAATTTGCATTACTTATTTACATACATTCAATGAACAACAGTTTATCTTCCTAAGTTTTGTTCGTCAGATGTTATATTGACAAGTCTATTGTAATTTTTTACCTAAAAAAATGTGCATTTACTTGTACACACAGACAATATGTCAGAGTAAAAAAGCTGCCCGAGATCATATCTTCACGTCTAGTCGTAAGACTGCCATATCACTTTTGTTGTTACTTCACTGAACAAAAAGAATTTGCACTTTTGGTACAGACATAGCTTATACATCTCAAGTGATGTAATATTTAATGCAGACATTATGCAAAATATATATTTGCAAAGTCAAGGGCTTACTGTATTGACATTTGCCATAGGCATGCATTCACTTAAGTATTTTAGAAAAAAATTAAGATACTCAAATAGTGAGTTCATTTATGTTAAGAAATTATGGAGTTGTTCAAGGGTCAAAATTCTGTATCATTGCAAAACTGACTGAAGATCACTTAAAAATCAAGAATACTTTTTTTATCCAAAGATACTGAATAGAATAACAAACCTCTTAAATTGAAAATATTATATAAATTCAATATTTCTTGGGTGGGTGTATAACGAGATATCTCCAAAACTATGAAAAATGAGTAGACCTATTCTAATAGTATAATTTAAAAAGGTAGATTTTCGTTTCTAAGCCATAAAATAAAAATGTACTAACAAGAAATGCAAACGTCTTCTTAAACATCTGGAAAGAAATTGGTTTAGATTTAAATATAAACAAAAAATAAACAGGCCTACATGAAAAAAGCTACATATTAGGATAACTATAGGCGATAATTCAATACCCATTAACTTTACTTCCTTCTGGTTCTAATGTTTATAGAGAATACTGTGGTTTGTAATTCAACTCTAAATATGATTTCATGCCATTCGCCTTTGTCCAGATCAGATAATCTACTTTAGTAGATCCTACTACCATATTCAGCGGGCAATTATCGAGAGCATCCGTCCCACATTTCGTAACATCCCCATCATGCCCGTGTTACTACTGCAGAGATTCGCTAATTGAGATGGAAGGTGAAGCTGTATTGCCAATGGCACTTTGTGTCTTAGTTACATCGTTTTTATTTATATATTCTTTAACATATAGGTCATATCGCGTTTACTACCTTTGGGCGTAGTTAGCAATGTATGTGTTTAAATTGTCGCGTTGTCACGTGTTTTCTAATGTTCTAATGTTTTGTCGAAATGAAATGAAATATGTCATTAGATTTTCGATGGAAAACATCACTTAGAAGTGTAAAACAAAAAAAAAATATACAGTTTAATCACGACTTTATTTACGTCCAAAGTTTGGCATACAGGTAACGAAGTAATGATATTATTATTATTATCGTATTATTGTTATTACCCTATAAAATGTTGTTTGTACATGACATTTACATTGCTACATTTATTGTATATTTAACTGTCTATAATTAGTATAGTGTATATCTATATTTGTCGAATATTTATTTGTATTTGTGCTGGTTGAGTGGAAGAGAGGGCCTTATGGCCTTAACTCTGCCAGAATAAATAAAGTATTATTATTATTATTATTATTATTATTATTATTATTATTATTATTATTATTACAACTAAAAGTACTCAAGGAAAAAGTGGCCCGACTTTTTTCCCTGTACCGTTCAAATGACATTATAAATAGGCGAATATGATAAAATGGATGTGGTAATGGAATACTATCCCGGAATTTTCCATGGCAACTAAATAAATAAATAAAAAAACTCAAGTCGGGTTGGTCAGCATCGGGATTTGTACCTGGGACCTACCGAATATTAGTCTCAAGCGCTCTTGCCTGATCAACTCCTTCGACATCAAATGGTCTTGACTAACAACATATCCTTCAATCTGATAGTCCAAGCGCGTTCTCCATATTAATTTCGGAATTAGCTCCATACCAGATCTTATAAAAATCACAAAAATATAAGTAGGATAATAGCCAGGATTTCACATGCCTACGAAGTTTGCTGCAATTATAACAGGTTAAAATCTGTTAATTTCTAATTAAAATCTATGAGATGAAACTGACGATAGGTCTATATTACAATTTAACCTCTGTAATAAAGCTATCAAGAGAACGATTTAATGGAACCCACGCGAAAATTTCACATAATTACTATGAAGTATGGCATATTTCCGCCTACATTCGCGAACCTTGGAGGACACTGCCTGCAATGTACAAAAAGTGACATTGGCATCAGATCGTCCGTCAAGCAGCTGTTGTTCAACAGCTATGTAGAAATAATATACACATGATAGTAGGCCTACTGTACATTATAATACAGTCCTTATATTGTACAATATTACATTGTTGTTAATGGTATCCTTACTTATCATTCCCACTTTATTTATATCTTTGAATTTATTTAAAAATTTACAACAGACATATTGTTTATCACGGATGTATTAATTACAAAGCACGTATTATTTAAAAAAATAAAAATAAATATTTTATTCCAATATAGAGATTTAACATGTAAAGGCATATCGTGTTTAGATTTTTTTTTTTTTGTTCTGTCCAAATAATTGTGAATTTCTAATTTTGCTTTTATGCAGACTATTTTCTGTAGAACCTTTTGTAGTAATTTTATTATTTTACGTAACATCAACTTTTATTGACTGACGGAAATTTGAAATAACATCGGACCAAAAAATGCTATTAAAAATACAATCTCCATGATGAATAAGTCCACCGCTGTGGTCTCGAGGTATCGCGCTGCCTTGTTACGCAGCGGGCCCGGATTCGATTCCCGGTCGGGACAAGCTTTCTGGGTGAGATTTTTTCGTGGTTTTTCCTCACATGAAAGACAAATGTCAAGAAGATTTGAGGCCCAAATGGTCCCGAACATCATCTGGCCATCATAATCATCATATTATCATCCACGGTGTGAAAAGCAACGGGAAGCTACCACACTAATAATTCCCTAGTAGAGCTACAAAGCATAGCATGAAAATGCTATGACTGCAGTGAAAGATCTGCCCTAGGATAGAACACTGTAAATAAATTATGAATAACATCAGTATTTCAAAGGGTTTAAAGTATCTTTTTACGTTAAATAGAATGAAAATGCTATTAAAAACCTAACATGTAATAGAAAATTCATTCAACGGACCTACGAGTATATGTTAAGAAATATGTAAGAGCAAGTGGAAAAGAATTTTAAGAATTGATACTATTATCAACTTTGGTTTTTGCCATATGTTTTGTCATATATGGCAAAAACCAATGGCTATAATGAACAAATCATAAATAAACAAAAAATAAAGAACAATACATCCAACATTATTAAACTTGAAAAAATAATCTGATAACAACAAGAAAACATGGATAACACTTACATATAAAGGAAAAGAAACGTCAAAATTAGCCTATACACTACAGAAAGCCGATAAAAACGTAAAAATAGCATACAAAACTAATAGAAAATTAAATAACATAATAAACAATAACATTGAAGAAAATAACATTTTCAACAACCAAGGAGTATATAAATTGACATGTAAGGACTGCAACAAATTTTACATAGGAAAAACTAACAGAAGTTTTAACATCAGATTTGAAGAACATTTTCGAGACTTTATTCACGCAGAAGGAAAATCAAGCTATGCAAAACACGTTATCCATGAAGGATATTGCATGTTAAATATTGAAAACACCCTAACAGTAATGCACAGAGAAAATAATCCAGCGAAGATAAACGTACTCGAAGAGATGGAAATCATGAAAGCAGCTCACAACAACGACCATCTGATAAACGAAAACGAAACCAGTACATGTAACCCCCTCTACCAGATCTTCAGTGAAACACCAGTTTTGAATCCTGCCGATGATGGGACAAGTCCCGAAAGCACTACAGTTAAATAATTAATTAAGTTCAGGGAAACGAACCTTTCAGGTGAATATTCCATAATTTTATATTTTAATTTTGATACTATTATATAGGTAAAGCTGTAGAGCATAGCATGAAAATGCTATGATTGCAGTCAAAGACCTGCCCTCGGGCTGAATTACTATGGATGAATGTGTGTGGTGTGTGGTGTGTGTGTGTGTCTATGATTAATATGGGAAAGGAGGTATAAGGTAATAGGCCTATTTTATTTAACAATAGGCCTATTTCTCACGCCATTATTGTTTCAATTTAAAGCTAGTTGAATATACTGACAAAATTAGCACATAGGACTATTTTTACTTCTGAATTGTTCTTTCAAGTGCTATAAATTTATGACACGATTTTACTTCCTTCCCGAAGGGAGACATTTTTAGGATTTCTAATGCTTGGACAAAATCTATTGATCCGAGCTATGTTTGTACGTCGCGAACTCCGTAATCAAAGAGGGTCGAGATTGACTTTAAGACAAAGTAACGAGGAACACGTTAAATTACATTTGTAATGCAAGGTCGTATTCTGATCTGGCAAGAGCCCACATGTAGTGAATGACTTTGAAAGCTTTTCATACGCACAGCAGCTGCCAAATCTGATAGTAATACTGAGCTGAATATTTGGCAGAAAGTTGAATTCCTTGTACAGATAGATACACGTAGTCTCGTGTTTCTTGATAATGAATGAAATATACAGCTTAGCGGAAAGGAGGAGAAACTCAGAGAAAGTTGCATTACTGTTAATTCAGAAAAGAAAATGCGACTAAACTCTACAACCTGTGACGCATTTTTTTTTTAAATTCCTTCATAAACTCCTGTCAAATTTTATTCTTAGGGTTTCGTTTTCCAAATTATTTCGCATCATTTATAATGATTTTTACAAGTTTTGCAACGATTATTTGAATATATTTTCCCACGATATTGAACTACATGAAGACGTGGTAGCCATATTGATTTTAAAGAATATTCTGTGTTCCAGTGCAGCCAACATAGAGTCTGTACTAATTAACTTACACTAAATAAAATCAACCTGCATTCTTTCACAGGTTACAGTACTTATATTGCGTTAGATTAGCTTTTAGGTTGGTCTTTCACAGGTTAGAGTACTTAAATTGTGTTAAGTTAGCTTTTAGGTTCGTTGACAACTCGAGTTCAAATATCGTGTATATGTTGGCTGCCTCCCGCGATTCCATAATATAAACCGCTTCGCGTCTGTTGGCATGCACATGGTGTATGATTGGAATTTAGAAAAATTGATCGTGTCACACGTTTGGGAAAAAATCGACATAATATATTTCTCTCAAGTAATTATTCCCTTACTGCAACAATAAATTGTGTGTTTTTCAGTGTTTTATTTGAATTTATGTTGTGGCATAGAATCCCCGAAATTTTATCATGGAATTTCGGCCAGTGGGGCTATGGCTACGGTGCCCACTCAGCATCTTGAGGTATTTGAGTAACTATGATAAACAGCGGAACCGGGTTGGAAAACGGTTAGGGGACTCGACCTATCACCTCTAATTTGCAGGATGTTCGCTGTGATTTCCATATATGGATGTCAGGCCACCAACCGTCTGCTAGACCAAAGGCGTTTTAACCCTTTCACGTCATGATTTTTACACGCTTTATATTAGCTTGACCTGTATCTATCTATCTACGTAACGGAATCTTTGAACGCGATTTTCGCCCACTTAAAATCATTGGATCGACTTGAAACTTTGTATACTTGTAAACGACCCGTGACAATACAATAATTTCATATTTTGTTTCTAAAATCATGGCCAGAATCATCAGAAAATAAAAATAAAAAAGTGTCTTTGTATCTATGTAACGGAATTTTTTAACACGATTTTCACCCACTTAGAAACATTGGATCGGCCTGAAACTTTGTATACGTGTAAAGGACCCGTGACAATACAATAATTTCATATTTTGTTTCTAAAATCATGGCCAGAATCATCAAAAAATAAAAAAAAAAGTGTCTATGTATCTAACGGAATTTTTGAACACGATTTTCACCCACTTAGAAACATTGAATCGACTTGAAACTTTGTATACTTGTAAAGGATCCGTGACAATACAATATTTTCATATTTGGTTCTAAAATCCTGGGCCAGAATCGTCAGATAATAAAAAAAAGTGTCTTTGTATCTATGTAACGGAATCTTTGAACACGATTTTCACCCACTTACAAACATTGGAACGACTTGAAACTTTGTATACTTGTAAAGGATCCGTGACAATACAATAATTTCATATTTTGTTTCTAAAATCCTGGCCAGAATCATCAGAAAATCAAAAAAATGAAAACTGGTATAATAGGTTGCGGACTTGTCGACTTTTTAGTCAATCGTTGTAAGAGCTCATGTGGTAGAGCGGTGAACTCTAGTGGTATATAATTTCAGTAATCCATAGGTCGCTGGTTCAAATCCGGCTGGGAGGATTTTTTTAGAAGAGTATTACTTTTTGCTTATACTACAATAGTATCGAATTTAAAGATATTTACATTCTTATCTTATTCTGTAAGATATTAAAACTAAAAAATAAAACATAAATAATAGTTTTAAAAAACTAAAACAACACGCTTTATTAGAAAACCGAACTAAAAATATGGAAAATAATTTTAATTTCCAACACGCTTAGGATAAATAATTTTACCATCAAAAGCGTGGGGTGCTTTTTATGATTTTTACATTTTCTTCTTAGAGACTTTAATTTTACCAATATGTTTTTTTTTATCAAATATATTAATTCATAAAGAGCACCCCGCGCTTTTGATGGTAAAATTATTTATCCCAAGCGTGTTGGAAATTAATTTTTTTCCATGTTTTTAGTTCGGTTTTCTAATAAAGCGTGTTGTTTTAGTTTTTTAAAACTATTATTTATTTTATTTAAAGACGCTTTTGACATTTACTTTATATAGCATCCATTTAGTTGGGTTTCCTTGCATTTTTATTTAGCCTATATTTAATGTTACTATCAAATTGTGAATATGATGGAATGGATTCTGGTAATGAAATTCCATCCCAGAATTTGCCTTCGAGATTGAGGAAAACCAGAAACAATACTCAGTCAGGATGGTCGGCACCAGAATTTTAACCCGGGACCTTTGGATACGAGTCCCAAACTTTACAGCTTCAGCCAACTCGCGAGGTACAATGGATTTCTAACTAGAATGACGAATAAATTTGTGCGTTATAGTCAAATTATAGGCCTAGATGAATCTCCTAAATATGTTTACATATTTTGATCTTTATAGGAAGCCAGATATAATGAGAACAGTTAAGTCTCGTATACTGCGATGGGCAGGACATGTAGCACGAATGGGGAATGAAAGACGTGCATGGAAGATTCTTGTAGGAAAACCAGAGGGAAAACGCCCAGTTGGTAGACCAAGAATGAAGTGGGAGAATAACATAAACTATGATTTGAGGGAAGTGGATTATACAGGGGATGATTGGAAAACATTGGCTCAGGATAGGGATATATGGAGAGCTTATGTCCGCGCGGCCATGAACCTACGGGTTCGATAGTACCAGTGAGTTAGTTAGTTATTTTGGGTGGTATAATGTCGAGACGAAATTATATAATATTAATAAATAAACAACAAGCATAAAATGACATAAAATATTTAATCTAAAGACAATAATTCTTTATGCAAATATATGACAAATACAGTAGGTATGTCAAATAATTTTATAATACAATATTATTGTTAGTGACGCTATAATGTACTTAACAAGATAAACACAGCTTTCCTGACAAATATATTTTGACGTTTAAGATTATACCATCGCTCATCACTAACTCGATTTTTTCTTATCGCATAGACCTGAAATATATTAAAATTCAATTACTTTTTATCTCACATAAGACATTATATTCAAAGCCACAAGGAAGCCTAACAACAGAATTTGGCAACTTATCGATGTTCAGGGTAGAATTTTCAATTTAATGTTCAATACTTTCGTACTACATTGAAAAAATGAATACAAAAATATTGATTTCCTGTTATGCATTTTTGGAAGAATCACTTCACTAAAATATTTTCATTTTATACATCCATAATACCATATTATATTTAACCCTGACTTTGGGACTTCGGCTGGTTCGAGTCCCCGTGGGGGAAGAAATTTTCTCATGGAATTTCGGTCGATGTCGTACTTGTATCCACCCAGCATCATCAGGCATTTGGGTAGCTACAATAAGTGGTAGAACCTGAAAAAAAAATAGCTATAAATGCTGGTGGATCCGGTATGCTATCACATGTCACCCCTATACTGATTAGATCATCGTACATCTCCGTGATATTGAATAACCAAATACTATGATAGTTAATTTGTTGGGATAGTTAATTTTAAGACGTAAAAATAATTCAATATAATTTATAACAAATGCCTGAATATATCATCTGTCTCTGGTCTTTTCCTCGTGAGATTGAAGTCTATTTCTATTACGAGACTAACCTCAACAGTAATAAGTGATCTTTCATACTCAAAATATTCGTCAGAGACGTGCTTCGTACATCCAGGGGTTTTTTTTTTTCCACATCCCTTACATCTATAAGGAAATATGGTATCAACGTCATTCTTTTTTTCTGAACTGAAAAATCAAAATGTCACTGATTTTGGTCCGGATAGAAAGAACTCACTAGCCTCGGATCGAGGAGGGTTTACTAAAGCTAAATCGCCAAATTATAATAACAGATGAAGAAACTATTGCGATTAATATTACTATCATCATATTGCCATTACATCTCACACGTCATCTTAATATTGCCAACGTGGTCTACCTGAAGCTATGATAGAGAGAAATATATGCTACATAGTTGGCAAACTATCAAGAAATTATTATTGAAATTATTCATATATTCCTTATTAGACTAATTACAGTACTGTACATAATCGGGGGGAAAACAGTTAAATGCCTGGAATCATTATGCAACAAAGTAAAGACGTAGATATCTGTAACATAGCCTTACATCATAATTTTCCTTCCATGTAGTTAGACCATTTGTTGGCATATTCCGGTCCCACTTTAGATTTAGCCCAAAAGTCTCTACGCTGGAGTCCTCGTCGTCTTTTCCCAATTGGCAGTCTGTCGTTTGTCCTTTTATCGGCATGTTCTAAGCACTCAGTTTGTAATTTTTTTATTTTTTCTAACACCGGAGTAATTTCTAGTTTTATAGTCGGAATATGTGTATCCTGCTGTTTTTCGCATATACCTCATCTCTTCTGCTCTTATTCTTGAGGTGTCAGCTGCTTTCATAGTCTATGATTCATTGCCATATAGAAGAGTAGGACTCTTATTTTAATTCTTGTTTTCTTTAACGTTGTTTTAGGTTTAAATACATTGTTTAGGTTACTTCTGTAAAGTTATTTAATTTGTTGCTTACATCCTTTCCTCCTTCATATGATATTAAGTTTCCTAATTAGTTGAATGTATTCACTGGTTCTATTATTTTATTGTTAATAATAACAAATTTACTTCTTATTGGATCTGAATCTTTAAATGCCATTATCTTGGTTTTATTTATGAAGATTGTTAGTCCATATTCTGTTGTTTTTTTCTTCAGTTTAAATGTATTTTTCTGTAAATTATCTTTTGTATCCGAGATGATTACCCGATCATCTGAAAATTGTAAAGTACTTAATTGTTTTCTTCTTGAGCTTTTGATGCCTTGTGTTTCTTCATTTTGCCATATATATATATATATATATATATACCTATGTGTGTGTGTGTTTTGAATAGAGTAGGTGAGAGGGAACATCCTTATCTTACGCCTCTGTTAATCTCTGCAGTAATTGATAATGTGGAATTATATTTTATTTTTATTTCTTTATTGTTGAATATATCTTTTATTGTTTGTGATATGTGCCAAGGGATATTTCTTAGTTCCATACTTAGTATAATCTCCATAATTTAGAGTTAACAGGCTCTTTTAGTAATAGGCCTATATATAAATATACTGAATTATTATATAATGTAATTTAATAAATGCAATTTCTTCTACATTCTGGTGTGGAAATTTTTCACCACTGCCATTCGCAAAACAGTTACTATTAACGATCCTAACAATTTACTAAATTTTAGATCTTGCATAATCCGACGGTGAAAGAAAATATCGTAATTGATAAACTAGAATGAAATTAATAAAGTAGGGGTATTTTAATTCCTTGTACACTATAAAAGATTTTGTTCGAATTTCACATTGAAAATCTAAATATTCTATTTTTATTTTTTCGTTTCTCTTGGACTTAATGGCGTCCGGATAGCGAGTCTATTTTAGATCATGAAGGTTTCAAGCTCGATCCCAGTAAAAAATGATGAATTTCTTCAGGCGATAAAATTCCTGGATGTGTTCTTTTTCTGAAGGAAAGATTAAAATCCTCATGGAGATAAACAACACTTTAAAGAACAAATAACCATATGAAAGACAAACTTGGCTGATATAGGAGCTCTTACCCAGTCTCACGATATTCTCGTAGCAGAAATAGATTACCCAACATTTAGTCGAAAAATAGCATTCCTGGATAGCGTTCATTAAGACAATAGTGTTATTACAATGGGGTAAATTGTTTTTGTCAGTTTAAAATCGTTTATGAATGACATTAGAAAAACGCTACTACATATTTAAATGTAAATAATAGATGCGACTATATATAAAGTACAGGCCTCAGGAGGCCCTTGGGGCAGTGGTAGGTTAAGGCTCCCACTTTTTCTGGACAATCGGCACTTGATGTCAGCCGGGTTGTCAGCCCTGCGTGACGGCCGCCTTTACCCCCGAACAAGCGTCTGGTACTCATTTCCGATAGAGGCTGAGTCGACCCCGGGGCCATAGTGCCGCCAGAAGGTTTTGGCCAGTTTACAAATCATATATATATATATATATATATATATATATATATATATATATATATATATATATAAGTGTTTTTGTATTAATACTAAGAATTGAAAATGATTATAGAATATGTTACATTATTTTTCTCTTCACAATTATACAAATGAGAAGAGATGATTAGTTGTTTCAACATATTTCCTGACTTTATAATGTTATTTTGTTCTGATAAAATTTAATAAAGACTGACTTTGTACCAAAGGAAGTGTCTAATGCTTAAATGCAACATTACGCTGCGATATAAACATGTTGATAAGTAAAAAAACTCTGACGTCAATGGGTTGGTTATCGAAGTTACAGCAATATTATAGGCCGATATAAAATTTAACAAATTTAGTTCATTATTTCCGTTGTAATAGCATACTTGGGATTTATGTGGTAATAAAGCAATATTTAAAAAAATAAATTATATTTATTCAAATAGAATTAATCACTACACTTATTTATATAATGTAAAAATGCCTATAGCAATATCAAAAGCAGTATATTTATACAAAATTCTTATAAATAAATTCTCTCCAATGGTTATGAATTCAAATATGTTACAGACAATAAATTTAATTTTCCTACTATCTAGAAAGCAACAAAGATTATTAGAAATACAGTATCGCGAAATTAATGTTTAAAGTGTAGGCGTTTAAAAATATTATATTTCGATTTTACTATTAATGTCATTGCTTTTTTTTTTTTTACTTAGCCTATTTTCGACTCAATGTAAATACATAATATGTGTACTTGAAAATTGAAACCCACATCAAGGATTTCCTTAAAGCTAAATATTGGTTTGACACCACTTCCATGTGTCCTTTCTTGCACTCAACTCCAGCTGAAGTCCTTGTTTCTACGTTTACGTAAGCAAGTCTGCGCGCTACCAATGTGCAGACATCATAATGCAAAAAGAACATACGAATATATTGTCAACAAGGAAGCAGTCCTAATAAATATATAACGAATGAATTTTATTTTTAGTCACACATAACTATTCTGTAAAAGCTTAATATTGATATTAGTATGCAATGTATAAATAAGTTTTTTTAATTTCAGTAATTTATCGATCTGTATAGTCCTAATTAAATACCTTTCTATGAAATGTAATTCCACTATTATAATGAGTTAATTAGCATAGAACTAACACACAAATGTCCATATATTTTCTATTTGGCTTAAATGAAGTCAAATGCTTATTATCATAGGCTTAAATGGTATTAACAATATTAGAAAGTCGCATATCGTCAGTAGGCAATCAAAACCTCGTAACTCCATCAGTCATTGAAAACCACATAACTCCAGCAGTCAGCACAGAAATATGTGATGCATAACTTGTTGAGAAACTACAGTACATAACAATGAACTACATGGTCTTTATATGAAGCCAGATATAATAAGAACAGTTAAGTCTCGTAGACTGCGATGGGCAGGACATGTTGCACGTATGGGGAATGAAAGACTTGCATGGAAGCTTCTTGTAGGAAAGCCAGAGGGAAAACGCCCAGTTGGTAGACTAAGAATGAGGTGGGAGAGTAACATTAACTATGATTTGAGGGAAGTAGATTATACAGGGAATGATTGGAAAGCATTAGCTCAGGATAGGATTGTATGCAGAGCTTATGTCCGCGCGGCCATGAACCTACGGGTTCGATAGTGCCAGTAAGTATAACCTGTTGAGAACACGGACTTCAAATTTATTAAGAATTTGACTTGTATTCTGTAGTAAAATATGTGGGAACTATTGTTTATCAATTTTCATAATTATTTAAAACAGTTATTTATCTCTCCTGTAAAATTTAGCAAAATGGAGTTATAAGGTTTTCATTGCCCACCATCGATATGCTCTTTGTGTGTGGTAGTGCCTCGAGTCTCCCATAGGGCTCTATGGTGATTGTGTGACAGTGGCTGTGAGGTGTGGGAGATATGGTGGCTGAAAAAGATTGATCTTGGGGATTTTCAAACTTTTGACCAAAGTGTTCTACAAAATGTTCAACGTTTTGGATTTATCCTGTTTGGTGTGCGTGTGTATGTCTGCGAGAAAACCACCGACCACCGAATAGTTACCACCGACCACCCTCTATCGTCCACCAACTACCCATCATTGAATATATTAGAATGAGTGTCAATATACTAGAACGTTCTCGAATGATCTTGACCGGAAGGATCGATAATGTTCTGGAATTTTCTATGATCGTTATGTATGGGTGATGGGAAAGGCTTTCAGTCACTACATAAGGCGAAAAATGACACCCATGTATCAGTTGACTTTTTTATAAATAAAATTGCACAGATAAAAGAAACAGTAAAAAGTAGAAAGTGAATAGCGAAGTGTGAAAACAAATTACTGGAAAACTAAAATAGGAAGAATTGAAAACTGAAAAAGTTGGAAAGTATAGAGTTAGAAATTACAGAACTGGGAATTGAAAATGTAGTGTATAAGAATGTATCTTGACCCGGGTTCGATCCCCGGTCGGGACAGTTTTTCTGGGTGAGGTTTTTATCGGGGTTTTTCCTCACCTGTAAGATAAATGTCAAGAAAACTTTAAGGCCCAAACGGTCCCCGAAATCATATGGCCATCGCAATCATCATTCATCTTCATCTTAGGTTAAGCTTAGGATTAGGGACTCTCCTGGCGCACCATTATCATCATCACCACCCATCATATCATCGTGGCAACGTAACACCGCCTTCCAGGCGCCCCAACCTCAAAAGTGGGTTACAAGTACGCCATGCCAGGAGAGAAACCAGGAATGTCGAAAGATAAACCTGGGGCATTTGAAAAAAAAAAATGTATCTTGATGAAATTACTTAGTATGTGAGATATTTGTAAACAAAAAAATCCTTAGATATACGTAGAAAACAACTGGACAGATATACGAAACAGAAACCCAGCGTAGCGGGTTGTCCCCAGCCAGTATAATTAACGCACTAATGTTGCTTAAAATAGAAATTGTATTAAGTGACAACACTAATAGCAAGAGGATATCCTGCATGTTCAAGACCTCATGAGTTGAAGGAAAAGAACTAGACTTCGAACCTTGATCCACATAACGTATTACATGATTCAATTCTTTCGCAGACTGAAGATCACGTTAATCAATGAACCAACTGGTTTAACAATGTCAGTCACGTAGCTAATTGTGTTAATTATTTTCATAAGAAGATAACCATTTCTTCCCACTCACTCCTCAAAAAAGTTGTCTGGGAGGCTGAATCCCAAGCTGTCTTCCCAATTATTTATATTTTCCGTATGACAATTCGATGAATACAAGTAATGAATGAGAGAATCATTATCCCAAAATAACATTTATAAACTTGCCAAGGGAATATTTATAGGCCCATATATATTGACGATATGATCCACTTTGAAGTCCCTGCTCTGACAATCTCCGCCACAGCAATAATAATAATAATAATAATAATAATAATAATAATAATAATAATAATAATAATAATAATAATAATAATAATAATAATAATAATAATAATAATAATAATAAAAATAATAATAATAATAATAATCTATTAAACTTAGTTTAACTCACCCTTTTATAGTAATTTTTGCATGCTCCACGGTAGCCGGCCTTACAGATACACGAGAATCAGGATTTTTTCAACTCTGGATCACATGTACAATTTTTAACCGTATAATGACATGGAGGGCCTCTCTGGATGAGTTATCAGAGACACATTCTAGACAACACGAACATATTAGACGAGACACACCATTCACTCACACGTTCAAACCAAACAAGGCGAATGTGATATGATATGCCCAAATGGTGTTTAGAAATTATTTGGGCCTTAAAGTTTTTCGACTTTTCTTCAAGTGAGGAAAAAATCCGAAAAAAATCACACCCAGGAAACTTGTTCCGACCCGGGACAGAACCCGGGTCCGCTGCGTACGAGGCAAAGATGTTACCCTCAGAACACAGCAAGACATTTTATTATTATTATTATTATTATTATTATTATTTTATTATGTTATTATTATTATTTTATTATGTTATTATTATTATTATTATTATTATTATTACTATTATCATTTATCATTTATTATTATTATTATTATTATTATTATTATTATTATTATTATTATTAAGTCCATCACTGTGGTCTCGAGGTAGCGTGTTGCCTTGTTACGCAGCGCGCCCGGGTTCGATTCCCGGCCGGGACAGGCTCTTGGGTGAGTTTTTTTTCGGGTTTTTTCCTCACCTGTAAGTCAAATTTCAGGAAGCTTAGGGCCCAATGGTCCCCGAAAATCATCCGGCCATCATCATCATCCTCCATCGGTGTGGAAAGCAACGGGAAGCTACCACACCCATAATTCCCTAGTAAAGCTGCAAAGCATAGCATGAAAATGCTATGATAGCAGTGAAAGAACTGCCCTAGGGCAGAATTACTATGGATGGATGGATTATTATTAATATTTATTATTGTTATTATTATTAGGGTCCGCCGCTGTGGTCTCGAGGTAGCGTTGTTGCCTCGTACACAGAGGGCCATGATTCGATCCTCGGTCGGAACAAATTTGCTGGATAATGTTTTTATTCCTCAACTATCAGGAAACTTTAGGCTCAACGGTCCCCAAACATCATCTATCATAATCATGTTCGCCATGTTTAGTATGAATGCGTGTGAATGGTGTATTTCGTCTTCATGGTGTGCTGTCTCGGAGGAGACCCTGACATTGAACTAATCACTCTTTCGGGGAGGTCCTCCATGTCCTCGAGTGGTCAAAAAGTATATGTGTGATCCACAGTTTAAAATCTCTCTCCTGACAGTCGTGTCACTGTAAGACCAGGGTGGCGTGAGGCATGTAAAAAGTGATTAAAGGTGAGATACTAAACTGAGTTAATATAATTAATTATTAATAGGAATATTAATTATATATTAGAAAAGGGTGTTCCTATTTATTCAACATTACATTAATTAGACTCCTATTTGTATTTTCCTTCATTGCAGAGTTTTTAATACTATGATTAATTTATCCTAAGATTGAAGAAAATTTTATAAAGACGTACAGCGGGTTGCAGGAGACGAGAATTCAGGCGACTGTCGATCAGTGCGCTTATGTTGTTTTCGTTGTGTTAATCTTTATTTCGTCCCAGATTTTTGCTCCCATTGAGTGAAATATTAAAGTGTTGTAATTTCTCACTACATCACGACTATACTTTGTACTCTAAAATCAACTCCTCAATTATGGAAGGCTTCCAAGAGAATTTTCTGTAGGAGAAAGTGGACAAGATGATTCTGGCAACTACGTATTTCCATGTGTTCTACTTCCTTAGTTTTCTTAATAATGAATGAATGTTTTTTAAAAACTAATCTATCTGGATTATAATTATTCTAGATTTTTCCATAACATTTAAGTGAGAATATTATGTACGGGAAGTCAAATTACACAGTCAAGTGCTTGAATTGTTTTATTTTAATTAAAAAATCAATGGACTAATACTCAACATAATAAATAGGCCTTTGTAATAAATAACCCTTTAATTTATCATGCAATATTTTTCTAGTTCTTTGAAACTACCTTAAAGAATTTTAAAAATTATAAGATAATTTAGAGCCAAAACAAGTTATGTTACCTCCTTGTAAACTTGAGTAACGTAGTTTAAATTTTTATGAAGCAATAAAGTAAGAAAACAGTAACTCAAATAATTCAAATGGCAGACCTATATTACAACTAACACATTTTAATTCTTTTAAGTGAATATTTCTCTCGATCCATATTATATTAGCCATAAAATTAAACAAAGTTTTGTCTTTAATTAAAACGGATAACCTAATAACAGACTAGCATTAGATTTAAAACATTAATGGCTTGTTTTCGTTCTTAATAAAGTATGAAAGTATCCCGGGTATGTAATATTAAACTATGTCCCAATTTCTCTTGAACCGTTTAAGGTATTGTAATTAAAATTTTGTAGTATATAGATTCGCATGTTATAAATTCACTGATCTAATTTAATGAAGATACCATGCCGTGCTCTCATTCTAGAGCAAGATAGACCTATATTTTTTTAAACGTTAAAATGACATTTAAAAATTAGATCTTGTCCTAGAATGAGTTTTGAATCTTGCTGATGTTGGGACTAGTCCCGAAAGCGCTTCAGATAAATAACTAATAAAGTTGGGGAGACGATCCTTCTACGTAAATATTTCATAATTTTATATTTTAAACTAGAATGAGAGTAGCCTATCTTGCTGAAAATAGATTAGCGAATTTACGAGATATTTACCTAAAACGCTGTAATAATTTAATTGCATTATTTAATGGTTCCGGAGAAAAATGGTTAATTTGGTTAATTTAATAGTACCGGGAGAAGTCTTCCATCATCATCATCATCATCCGGTATCATGGCAGCTGCCGCCGTCTTCCGGAAACCAAACGCCATTCCTCTCTATCCATCCATTGATCTTCCTCCATTCCTCTGATATTCATAGCTGCTTGTACCCCTTCTATCCAAGTTTTCTTCGGTCTTCCTCCTTTCCATTGGGATCCATTCCATAACAATTTTTGGCAATCTTTACTCTGGCATTCGTTTGACATGACCATACCACTGCAATCTTTTCTTTTCTATGATGTCTATGATGTCCGGCTCCTCTTGTACACCCATAATTCCCCTTATTTCGTATTCTATCCATTCTAGATTTTCCAGCTGATCTTCTTAAAACATCTATTTCTGTACTTAAAATTCTTTTCATTTCCCTGGTAGGAATTTGCCAGACTTCAGCACCATATGTTAAAATGCTCTGAATTATGGTTTGATATATTTGTAATTTTCTATTTTATGTAATATTTTTACTCCACCAAACAGAGTTTAAAGCATTTATTGCTTGTTTTGTTTGTGCGATTCTATTTTTAATTTCTACTGTGTAATCGCCTGAATGGTCTAATTTTGTTCCTAAATAAGTGCATAATAAGTACTAGGTTTTAGTTCTTCTCCATTGTTGAAATTTATATTTTCCATTTCTTCTCCTATACACAGGTATTTAGTTTTCTCAATGTTTATATAAATTTTTCATATTCTTCTTTTAGTTTTTTAGCCATATATTCTATGTCATCGTGGTCCTGTGCTATTAATACCTGGTCATCTGCAAAATTTAATGAATATGAAGTCTTCCATATCCTCTTAATAAATAGATGTTATACAAAAATCGTTCAATTAACCTTCTGGAATTTCTAAATAATTAAACAAGCAAAAACAAAATTGTGATAATCGTTTCGCTATCTACTACATTAAATATAATACTATACATTTTATTAACCTACCATAAAATTCTCTATTAGTCCTATGTAAACAAATAGGGGCTTATGTTAGATTCAATTCTAGTTACACTAACTAAAGGGCTCATAAACACACAATGTTATTATTTTTTTTAATTATCGCTATCATTTTGCTTGTCCTTAAAAACATGTCTTGTCTTTACGGTTCATATAATTCAATTGTAAAAAAAAGTAATTAATTTCCAAGATTTTTCAATGTCTAAAAAAGAAAAAAGAAATGATGTTTTACCTTCTTGTTAAAGCGATTAAGTTCTAGTAGTCTTTCATACTGATCCACGGCTCGAACACATAATCTCATAGTAAAAGCCTCCATCCTCTCGGGAAGAGGTGACAGACAGCAGCTGCTACTCATTAATATTCACAATAAAAATAAATAAATAAATAAATGCTATAATATCACTTTGTGCACTATGTTTGATTCGGAAGTCCGATTTGTATTTTGATTATACATGTGAATGCAACTTCGGATTAACAGTTGCCAGTTGGAATGTTCGGCATTAACTAAAGCTAGTTTTATTGCCGCACGAGACCACGTTTCCTCGCACATGCGCTCTTCTGTATGAACTGTTAACGTTAACTGCTACTGCCAACGTTGTGAAATTATATGAACAGATTTTCTTCAGACTGAACCTTGATCTCACATTATATTAAAACTGGATTATATTATTATTGTAATTAATATTGTCATTATTGTGTTGTTATTATCATCTACATTTTCTTTATAAAAGCAATACTTATGGATTAAAAGAAATCTTGTATTCTTTCAGTCTTTATTTTCACCTGTCAGGCTTCTTTTACGCAAATTCTCCTTAATTTCCTCCATAGTAGTTATCCTCGCTGTCCACCGCTGTGATCTCGAGGTAGCGTGCTACCTTGTCAAGCATCGGTCCCGGGTTCGATCCCCGGTCGGGACAAAGTTTTCTGGGTGATGTTTTTTTCGGGGTTTTTCCTCATCTGCAAGGCAAATGTCTGGAAACTTTTAAGGCCCAAACGGTCCCCGAACATCATCTGGCCATCATTATCATAAACGTATTCATTAAGTTTAGGATTAAGGTATCTCCTGGCACATCATCACCCACCATATATCATCGGGGCAGTGTAACTCCGCCTTCCAGGTGCCCCAACCTCAGAAGTGGGTTACAAAAAACGCCATGTCAGGAGAGAATTCCAGAATGTCGAAATGACAATGTGGTAGTAATAAACAAAACAAAAAGTTATCCTCGCCTATGAATCCGAAGGCCTCTGGTACAAACCCCGCCTGAGACGAAAGATTTTTTGAGGGCACAAAAATCCCAAATATGGGACTTACTTTGAATAAGGCACTTAAAATAACCTCAAGCCTAAAATAAGAGGCCTCTATGCATATTTTTTGTTGTCTTTTAACGTCCAACTTTGAAGTACATCGCTTATGATTAAATAACGTTTATATTATTATATTAAATAAAGTGCTAATTAACTACACTTAATTCGTAATTTATTATCCTCATCTTTTCTTTTTTGCTGATTATTATTGTTATTTTTCTTTTTTCAATTTCACCACTACAATAATATAATTCTGTCCACCGCTGTGGTCTCGGGGTAGCGTGCTGCCTTGTCACGCAGCGGGCCCGGGTTCAATCCCCTGTCGGGACAGTTTTTCTGGGTGAGGTTTTTATCGGGGTTTTTCCTCACCTGTAAGACAAATGTCAGGAAAACTTTAAGGCCCAAACGGTCCCCGAAATCATATGGCCAGCGCAATCATCATCATTCATATCCATCTTAGGTTAAGCTTAGGATTAGGGATTCTCCTGGCGCACCATTATCATCATCATCATCACCCATCATATCATCGGGGCACGTAACCCCGCCTTCCAGGCGCCCCAACCTCAGAAGTGGGTTACAAATACGCCATGCCAGGAGAGAAACCAGGAATGTCGAAAGACAAACCTGGGGCATTTGAAATATATATATATATATATATATATATATATAATAATTCTTTGTTTTTATTTGTAACAAAATTATATATTTGGGAGCTGAAATAAATGAAAATGGAACCAATGATTTGGAAATAACAAAAAGAAAACTTATAGGTCGATCTGCAATAGCAATGTTGAATGGAATTTTGTGGGATAAACAGATATTCAAAGAAACTAAAATCCATATTTATAAATCAATAATTAGAAGTTTATTGACCTATGGAGCAGAAACGAGGACTGTAAATGTCAAATTAAAGTCAAAACTGCAATCCATATTAATTGATTTTTTAACAACTGCACGGTGCTCTAAATTACACAGGATCAGAAACAGTATTATACGAGAAAAATGAACTTTAACGAAACAATTATACAATTTGGGAAATAAACAATTACAATGGTTTGGTCATGTGAAGAGGTTGAATGATGATAGATTGCCAATTGGGAATTTGGAGTGGATTTCAAATCGGAGGAAAAGAAGAGGGAGACCTAAGAAGACATGGGTAGAGGGAATTATGAGTTTGATGAAGGACAGGGGACTGCAGGATGGTGATTGAAGGATAAAGAGGAATGGAGGAAGAGAATCAAAACTTAATATTGAGCACAGGAAGATGTTGTTATGCATTTAAAACCTGTTAAAACAATAGGCCTATAATAAATAATAATTGTTATTAATATCATTATCATCATTTCCCGTTATATTTCTAAAAGAACTATTATGGTATTGAATTTTCCTGCCATCTCTCCCTGGATTTTTTTTTCTATTGGTTGGAGATTGAAATTAGCTTAGGAATTCTGGATCTTGTGTGGGCTCATATATTGAACTATTCTTCTCTAACGAATATGATTAATATAATGCGATTAATTATTGACTTTTTTCTCAGTTATTCAATGGATGCCATAATTTCTTCTATGACGCGCATTTGGTACAGCCTGCTGTAAGGGCGTATAAACCTCACCTCTGCATCGCTGTTATTCAGATTCCCTTCCTTCTTCGAATGGTCCGTGCCTCGTTTTGAGTAGATAGGCTAGTCTTCTTCTTAAATGGCACTACAGTACAATGCGGACCTTCGCTGCTCCAGTCGTCCCTATCCTTAGATCTTACATTCTCTCTTGTGATTTTACATTTCCTAATATAATTGTACATATCATCCCACCATCTGATTGAAGTCTCCCTCTTTGTCTTTTTTTCAATATTTTTTGATTGTCCAATACCACCAGGTTGTCTGTTATGACATTTCTGATTTTATCCCTGGCACTGGCGGGATTGTAATCTATTTATTAGGTTGGGGCACCTGGAAGGCGGTGTAACGGTTACCCCAATTATATGAATGGTGATAAATGATAATGAAGCGCCAGGAGAGTCCTTAACCTAAATTCCAAACCATGGGCAATCACAGGAATAATTCCCTTTAAGGAAAAATTCCTATAGTCTGACCGGGAATAGAACTAAAGACATCATGAACTGTGGTCAAAAACGTTGACTACTAGCCCGTGAAGCTGGTCCTTTTACAATAATTAATAGATTATATTCATCTGTTCCTGTAAAACTAGCGTCAATATATGATGTCATGATCGAGAATCCATAAGCTAATTTTAAGTTACCAACCAAATGGTAAAATATTCAGTAAGATATGGCAGGAAATACCCGTAAGTTATTTTAGAAATATTATGTGAAAGGATGATGATGGTGATGATGATAATAATAATAATAATAATAATAATAATAATAATAATAATAATAATAATAATCAGCAAAAAATAAGATAGGCCTATAAGGATAATAAATTAGAAATAAGTTTAGTTAATTAGTACTTTATTAAACGGTGCTCTTTCATAATCAAGTTATTAGTGATGTAATTCCCTATGGTTGATTAACAAAATCTTGATATGGACTTCCTTTTTCCTCCACTCTATTCGCATACTCTATCCACTTCAACCTCATAATTTTAAAAAATGCGACTATATCCAAATCTTCAAACAGCTGCTTGAGTTCACTGTTAGACCTTATTCTCTATTCATTATTGACTCTGACCCGGCCGGGTAGATGGATTTTCAGGCTCGTAAAAGATCCGTAAGTCTGAATGAAAAGGCCTCTAAGCAAAATTCACTGAATTTAACATCCTAGTATTACCTTAGTTGCCTGATAGTTGTCTCTTTTAGTCGGTATGTTGACAGCATGTATTCATGATATCTATGGGCAAATAAGGTAGGCCTAACTAAATTAACTTGGTCTAGTAACTCCTAACAAAGGAGAGACTTGGCTTAACATTGGGTTACGCCATTAGAGATATTATAGGCCTAGAAATATATATAACCGGGTAAGAGTGTGTTTTTGGGCCAGAGTGGGTTTCATTACACTAATAGTCAATCTTACATACCGTATTTATTAAATGTTGCAATCTTGCCCAAAAAATCTAATTCTGGCAATTTCATTCCTAGATAATTGAAATTTATTACCCTAACCAGGTGCGTGATGCTTTTGAGACTGGATAGATTAATTATAAAAAAGTAAAGTGATCATACTACAGGACTCAGGAGGCTTTTGGGGTATTTTAGATAATCGGCATGAGATGTCAGACGGCTTATCAGCCCTGCATGACGGCCGCCTTTACCCCAAACAAGCTTCTGATACTTATTATAGTTAGAGATTGAGTCGGTCCCAGGGCATGGTGCTGCTAGTAGATTTAGGCCAGTTTAAAAATCCTGACCCCCATCGGGACTCTAATTCCCGATGTCTGGCTTGCAGCACACTGGCTTAACCAACTAGGCATGGCGTGCCCCAGATTTATTATACAATTTATTAATCCTACAGATTTATTACATTTTGTAATCTTATACAATATATATATAACTAAAAAAACTCCTGGCGCGACAGACCTAGATGGCCCTTAGCCTACCAGCCGGCTGCTGGCCTAATATCCACATGTGGCAATCACAGAGGTAGATGATCATCAGCCAGTGTTGGGGTGACATGTGGTCAGCATGTCGAGTCCCCCAGCCGTTACAGCTGGTTTTCTCAACCTGGAGCAGCTACTTATTTTAACTACCCAAATGCCTCACGATGCTGGGTGGGCACCGGTCCCATACTGGCCGAAATACCATGAGAAAATGTCTTCCCCCATGGAGACTCAAACCAGCGCAAGTCCCGTAGCTCTGCACCAAGGCTTCCTGCCTTAACCACTCGGCTACGGCGCGGGACATACAATATATATAACTACGTTAAAAATTACGATTTTACGCTGAGATAATTGAATTTTTTCATAAGAATTTATTATGAAAGTTACATAAATCTTGCTTGGTAATGAGCCTTTGCCAAAGAAATTCAGTAGGCCTACTGGATTTTTCATTTGATATTTCCATAAAATATTTTTATTAGTTTTGAATCACATTATTATTATTATTATTATTATTATTATTATTATTATTATTATTATTATTATTTACAACTTCCTTGAAAGCCAAAAAAGATTTCAGATGACTATTCCATATGATTCATAATTAATTTCCTGTTCTCCGAATAGTTTAGGGCTATGTTATTTTCCTTATGGCTCTTATATGAATAACCAATGCCTTCCTTTTCCTTGTCTGTAGGTCCTAAGATTTAAGATTGTCTTCCAGGTCCTAACATTTTAAAAATGCGTCTATGGGATTCATTTATTTGAAGAAAAATTTGGCAAGTGGGTAAAATAAATGACAATATTTATATGATCTATGGAAGAACTAGATCACTTAACAATCCGAAAATAGATGCTTACATTTATGAGATTAATCATATATACATATATGACATAAATAACTTTTACAATTATAACCTATATTTTACAGTATTCCAACTTTGAAGCTTAATAATTATTAAGAACTTTGAAATAGGAGAACACAATACAAATGTAATTTTTTTTACCACAGTTCATTTTTTGATAGTTACCAAATAAAATTATTTCTAGCTACATCACAAAATTATAAGTTTGTCCAACTCAGATAAATCTCTTAAACGGGAGAGGACTAAAAACTTTATAGACCAGACACAGCAACAAACCCTATGGAAAAGTCTTGTTTCGGTTACTATAATAAAAGCGCTTATAAATAACAATTATGTTATACATAACAAATATGTTACTGATTTAGAATAGAGTTATAAGAAAATTTAGGATTATAAACCATGAGAAAAATTCAACCATTAGCATTAACTTATATTTTATTTATATAATATTACAATTTTTATATTTTTTATATATTTTTAAAACACACAGTTACTAACAAAAACAATCTTTAAAATTATGTACATCCTTACGTCCAGACCCATGTTTACTTCCCTAGGGCAAACATGCCCATCTCTTTTTTTTTTTAATCAATGTTCACACTATTAAGGCATAACGATGGGTGTTGCATGTTATTATTTGATAAAATAAAGGCATACAAGATATGCAAAATATACGAGTAATAAATATTGCCGAACTCCACTCTCATATCCCAAACACATTCCTTGAGAAGTTTCAAATGCTCATGTTTCCGGAAAAAGTAAGAATTAAAACATATACATAGACATTCTTCAGAAGAGATAAAACACAGCAAAATACTGACACTTGTTATTCCACTTTTCTATCCCTAACAAGTTCCTCAAGAAGTTTTAAATAACTGAATATTCATGTTTCCGGAAAAGATAAAAAATTTAAAAAATCAAGACATAAAAATATAGCATATATTGGAACTCCAGACTTTGTATCCTATCAACTTTTATAAGATTCATGATGTGTTCCGTTGAGGTTTATTCAAAATTAATATAAAATTATAGCAGGCTCACAACGACAGCCTGATAAACGAAAACGAACCCAATACATGCAACCCCCTCTACCAGATCTTCAGTGAAACACCAGTTTTGAATCCTGCCGATGATGGGACAAGTCCCGAAAGCGCTACAGTTAAACGATAATTAAGTTGAGGAGACGGACCTTTCAGGTGAATATTCTATAATTTTATATTAATTTCTATCCTATCCCAAATATTTTTCAATGAATTTTCAATGCTGTATGAAATAGTCCATATTTCGGATAAAGCAATAATGAAATAAAAACAGCTTTCTTTAAATTGTGGAATATTCCTGTCTCTACTATATCGCATGTGGAACTTATTGAGATATCAACATACGCAGTTTCACAAAAACAAAATACTATTGTACTATCAAAACACATGGTAGAGGATATAAGAACTGTTACACTCAGAAAACTGTTATTATAAATAACAGTTTCTCATATCATTGTTATGCTGCAGTATGCGCAATGCTCTCTAGGAACAAGCCCACAGTTTCCACCAATACTTACGCTACCATGTGACTACAGAAGTATGCGTGATAGTGCCACCCTCACCTCCTAGTAATGTTTGGTTAATAATAAACAGAGAACACTCATCTAATTTTCCGAATGGGATTACGTGTAACTATTTAAAAGGAAGTAGCAGATACGCAATTTTGATCGGAATGAAACGTCATGTCAGGTGTAACGATGAAGACACGCCAAACAGTTTAATCTAAATTAAGAAAAGTGGGTCATTGCAAGAGGAAGTCTATCTTTGTTCCACCCAAACGTGTACTGATATTAATAAGTCCACGACAGCGGAAAAATATACAGGAACACGCTCTCAACATGAAACTACATTGTGTAAAATTTGAGATATAAAAGTAGCAGAGAATTAAAACGCAGAGGAATAATGACAAAAAAAATATCCGGCTAGTCCTCGGGTCTACAATTCCACCAGTATAACTTTGTCCCTATATTTTAAAAATAAATACATACCGTAATTTTAAAACTGCTATTTCATATAAAACTAAACTCTACGGCGTAACAGGCCAACAAGGCCCTTGGTCTACATGCCAGCCTTACATCCATATGTATTATCACAGAGGTAGACGATCATCCAGCCAATGTAGATAGTTGCTTTTTTTTAAATCTGGAACCGCTAATCATTGCAGCTACCCAAATGCCTCATGATGCTGAATGGGCACAGGTCCCACACTGACCGAAATTCCACGAGAAAATTTCTTCCCCACATGGAAACCTAAACCAGCGCAAGTCCTGTAGTTCTGAGCCAAGGTATCTTGCCTCAACTATTCGGCTACGGTGCGGGACATTTCAATCTTAACTAAGATATAAAATTAAAACAACAGAATGTGTCGTCTCGATATATGCGTGGCTAGCTCGCGCGCTGCCCCGACTGGGATCCAAGGTTCGAATCCTGGCGGCTCCAGAGATATTTATTGGGCCATATCGGAATTTTTCGGGGTCTTCTCGGAGTTCTCCCCTTTCCCAAATTTCATTCTACTAACATTTTCCATTCTCCCTTACCACTCCTTCATGTCATTTCATTTCTGATTCATTCATTTCAAATCACTCTTCACCTCATATCATGTTAAGAAAAATAATTTGGTTTGCTCCCGCAGGTATTGAACATACATAATTGCGGGGGTGCAGGATCCAGGCTCATGACTCTGAGCCTGAGCAATAAAAAAGGGCAGAAGGGATTTACGAGAGGATGTGGTCCCTCCTCTCGGCCATGGGCCCAACCCAAAAATTGAGATACTGACCACGAGAGAAGGATCTGGTGTGTCGGACCCGTAGAGTAAACATTACATTCATCTACAATATACTGGGATATCGCAATAGATTTTTGAGGTCGCGGTGCTAAGGGCAGTCTGCCCTGCTCAGGTGCATTCCGAATAAAGAACTAAAACAACAGAATACATAAACATAATGGAGTAAACGCTCCTCACATCCCTCTTTTCCTTAGTTATCCCAGCTTAAAAATTGATTTAACGTCATTCCATGGCTTTCTTCCTCCCAATGATTTCTCCTTTCCCAATAATGATCATCCTCGACTTCTTGGGGTATGCGGTACAACATCCTATTTTTAAATTGTATCTTCCCCTCTTGTTTCTTTAACTTAGGCATAATAGGTATAACAAAATTCCGTAGGAAGTGGTTATAGCTATAGACAAGACTTAAAGCTTAAACTTTAGAGAAGATCCTACAAAAATATTGGAAAGTAATCTTAAACCCAGTTAGAGAATTAAACATTTTTAAAATATCAGACTGATGTGCATGTAACTCATTTGATGCAAAGTTCTCAAATTATATTATTTGTAAATATGTTTTTGGATTTTTTTATTAATATTCGAGGGATAATTTGGACTCGAGATAAAAAAATTAACGTTGAATGTTTTATTTAATTCTTATATTTTGGTTAACTAACTTCATGAAACCGATTACAAATGTTACAATAGCGAAGTATTTACTCCTTAAGACAAAAAATAAAAAATGGGAAGAGTCCAGAAGTGTCGTTCAGTAAAATTTGGGGGGGGGCACTCGCACACAACTGCATTCATACTCCCTTTTGATATGGAAATTGTCATACACCAATGAGATGCCTAGCAAACTTATCAATAGAAGTACATGTAAAAAGTAAAGTACTTTCGCAAAATCTCGATTCAAAAGTTTTCCATTTGTTGTCTTAAGGTGTAAATAAACATGGATCGAAGAACGTCACATCCGGATCCATGACTAATTAAGCACTGATATTTTATATTTATTCCAAAAGTAAAGTATAAATATTTACCTTAGCACGAAAGCACTTAAGTATAAAGAATCAAACGTTCATGTTTATTACACTATTCGTAGATAACCTATCACAGCCACATTCTTATGTTAGAGCATAAGTTAATGATACCCTATCAATTCTTGAGAAGTCGTTCCTTATAATCCACTTAAATATTAAACAGCGATTCATTATCACGTTATAAACAGTAGAAACCTGGAACAATATGGTTGTACGTTATTTCCGTCTATTTTTCTATTTTCCTCCCAATGATCCAAATATACTAACTGTAAAAAGATTATTATAATATACGAAACAATTTTTTCGATACTGTTATGATTCCTTCAGTAAGTAAATGCGGTTTAGGGCATTTTGGAAAACACGGATTCTTGTAGGATGGGCTCGAAAGGTATACTGATAGAAGAAAGAGGTATCATCGGCGAATGTTTTTCAAAATGCCCTAAACCGTATTTACCTTTAGTTCCAGCAATGGAACATAATGATAAATACTACCAAAATCCAGGTAATCCTGTTCACGAAATCTATGAGACTCTCCCCTATCCAGCTAACCTTGAGTACTCAACAACTCCGCTTAGAACCTTCAGTCAAGTATCTTGGAGTCCACCGGACTCCAAGCTTATGTTCAAAATTCACATTCGGCATATCCAACATAAAGCAAATGCAGCTATTGCTATTTTATATCCATTTATAAAGTCACGAACATTGGCACGTAGGATCAAACTTACGCTCTATAAAGCAGTGATCCGCAGCATGCTGCTGTAGGGATGTGAGGCATGAAGTATCCTCGCAAAGTATCAAAAAAGGAAGGTTCAAATTATTCAAAATAAATGCTTCAAAATCACCTTATCGGCACCCCGATAGACGAGGATCTCCGAGCTTCATAATGTTGCGCAGATGCCTTACATTGAGGGCGTAATTCAAGATAAAGTCAACAGAATGTATGACTTTACGTCCAATCATTTCAATTAATTTGTACGCAATGTGGGACGGCTGCCACAGCGGCGTGCTATCCACAGAAACATATTTACCAGGTTCCACCGCACTGATGGCCTGGCTCAAAAGATGAGTGAAATGCTCTTCCTGGAGTAGAGTGACTCATTCCATGCTGTCTGATTTCCGACTCTCGGCTTGACATTTTTTTTTATTTAAGAGCCCCACCACCATCCCCCTGGGTTTCCTCGGGCTTAATACCCATATCCCCAGGTCTGCTCTTGTCCCTATTTATTATCTAGCGTGATTTATTTATTTAATTCATTATACTTTTACAGAGTGCGGCTAGTTGCAACTTAATCAGATATATTACATTATGGTTTCTTAATCTAATTTTGTTTCTTATACAATGTAATAATAATATATATAAGATGGAAGTATTAATCTTATATCTACTTAACCTAAACTTAATATTATAATTTATCAAGTATACATATTGATATATTCTAAGTTAAAATTCTACTTATTTTCTAGTTGTCTTCTGAGAGCCGCGTGTCTTGGCACAGCGGTATATCATGTGGTGCACGTCGTCTTCCTCTGTGATCTGACAGTTGCATAGAGGGGAGTCGACAAGTCCTCTCTCGTGCAGTTTGCCTCTGTAATGTCCATGTCCTGAGAGCAATTGAGTAATCGTGTGTGACTGCCTTATCCGTGACATTTTCATGCGAGTTTCGCGTCTGGCAGGAATTCGTATGTTGTACTGCCATGTATTTCGTTGTGCCAGCGCTGTTGCCATTTTTCTTGGAGATGGTCTTCAAGCATTCTTTTTGTGGCTTCTCGCCCCTCGGGTTCTTCGTACATGTCTGGTGTAAGGATAAGGTCGTCAATGACTACAGATTTATTGCGACTCAGGCAGTATAGGTGTATCCTTTTTTCCAGATATATATCAATTGGTAGGACACCCGCTATTACTGGCAACGCTGTTGTGGACGTAGTTCTATAGGCTTTATTGACACGAATAAGGACATGGCTCTGGGCCGAGAGAAGAGTTCTCCGATGTCTCTGGTTTAGGTTTCTAGTCCATTCGTGGGCGGCATATGCGCAGATCTGTTGGAATAGGGCTTTGTATAGTGTCATGAAATTGATGGCACTGAAGCCCCAACTCTCTCCACCTAATCTTGCCATGGCATTGAAAAGGTTCTTCGCGGTCTGTGTGACATTCGTTATGTGCCGGTCAATTTTTAATTTCGTTTGTAGCGTTACCCCAAGGTACTTTAGTTCGCGTTTGAATCTAATGTTGTTGTTTATGTAGTCTGATCGTCGGTGCTCTGCGCTCGTTGAGGTTTCCCTTTAAGAGCATTCTTGTGGTTTTGTTTTTCGATTGGGTTAACTTATGTTTGTCAGCCCAATTTTGTATTAAGTTCATGGTTTCTTGTCCTCTCTCCTCTATCCGTCTTCTGGGCTCTCCTCGTATCACAACAACCAGGTCGTCTGCGTAGGCGATCGGCTGTCCGTACGGGACGGTTTTCGGGATCAGCCGAAGTTAATCGAGGACAAGATTCCAGAGGCAGGGGCCGAGAACAGATCCCTGGGGGCATCCCAGTTGAACTTCTTTTCTAACGATGTGTTCGTTGTCGATCAGGCTAACTGTTCGTCCTCTGAAGTAATCTTTGATGGTTGCGTATATGTTTTTGGCGCAGTTTCTTTTTAATGCACGTAGAATGCTAGGCCACCATAGCCTGTCGAAAGCTCTTCGAAGTCGACGAAGATTCCTATTGCGATCTTTTCTTCTGTTTCGTGCACTGTGTCGAAGAGTTTGGTTATGACATCTTCTGTCCCACAGCCTGGTTTGAATCCGTATTGGCAATTCGACGCCTGCAATTGTAGTGTTTCTTGCATTTGCTTTCGAAGAACATTTTCATACATCTTACCCAGTACGGTAACAGGCAGATTGGTCTATACGATCTGGGATCTGTTGAATCTCTTTCACCCATCTTCAATAGAATTTTTATCTGACCATGTTTCCAGGATTTTGGGAAAACGCCATGTTTGAGGCAGGCATTGTAGAGGTGGAGGAGTTTATGTTTTAGGATGTTCCAACCTTGTTTGATCAATTCTGCGCATATGTTGTCAACACCTGGGGATTTGTGGTTCTTACGCTATCTTTGATTATCTCCAGATCTATTATGTCTATATCCCCTGCATCTGGTGTTTCAGGAGGGGTTCTTGCATATTCCCTTGTGACCGCCTGTTCTTCTGTGTCCAAATCTTGAAGGTTGTCACCAATTAGTTCATCCATTAGATGGGTGGCTGTTTCAACCCAAGATTTGATGTAGACATCTGGTGATGTTATGGCCGTTAGGACCTGATTGGTGAACAGTTTCTTTGAAGTTTGTATGCAAGGCCCCAGGTGTTTTCTGTAGCTTGGCGTGTTAAATATTCATGCCAGCTTTCCTTCTTTGTAGCTTTAATGGCATTTGTGTATATGCGCCTAATTGTTCTGTAAGCCTGTTGTTTTATGTTTCGGTCTTCATTCCTTGCTGTTTGGTAGTCCTCGCGTGCTGAATATGTCATTCTTTTGAGATCAGTTAGGGTGGGAGTCCACTAAGGTACCAGTCTGCTGTGTGGCTTGCGCCGAGGAATAGAGGCATTACCCGCAGCTTGTATTGCTTTTTGCATTTTTGCGATGTAAGGGAAGATGTTCTGTTTGTTTGTTATGTCTTGTATTGTAGTGATTTGTTCTGCTAGGATTGTTTTGTATTGTTCCCAGTTAGCTCTATGTGTTATATTTTCGGGTCTGTGGATGTATTTGGTGTCTGTGCGTGTTGGGTTCTACCTCAATTCTATTACAACATGACTGGCAGTGGTGATGTTACGGCGTATCTTCCACCCTTGCAACCGGCATGCATGCAACCCGAGGGGGCGCTAGGATCACATCAATGTGGGACCTTCCTGTTCCGTGGAAGTATGTAGGTCCAAGATTACCGTCATTCATGATCTCAAGATTCATTTCAGCAGCGAAGTCTTCTATTTTTCTTCCATTGTCGTCCATGTTAGGCGCACCCCATAGAGTTGACTTAGAGTTGCAGTCCCTGTACATTCAGTGCAGATTGTTCTTAATTCTTCTATGAACTGATCCACTGGGATGGAATACTGTATGTACGTGGAGACGATTATGAGGTTCTCGTTTGGACTGCTTAGTTCTATGACAACGGTATGGGGGTACACAAATGCCTTAAGTGAAGTACCGTAAAGTTCTTATTAAGGATAACTATGGCAGCACATGGTAGTTGCTTTGCTAGGTTTCCCATCACAACAGTTTCAGCTACTCCGAAGCCAGTTATTTTGCCGTGAAGACTATATGGTTCTTGTAGTAGGGGAATTATTAATCAAGTTATGAAACCATCCCTTGTACAAAAAAAAACACCAGATTACGTTTATATAACATTTTGGCTAGACCAGTGTTGACCTATGGTAGTGAAGCATGGACACTACAAAAACAACATGAAAGCAGAATAACGGCTTGTGAAATGAGATTCATGCGCAGAACAGCAGGTTACACCAGATGGGATCGGAAAAGGAACACCGATATCTTAGAAGAATTGAAGACTACGCCAATTTTGGAATATATTAAACAGTACCAACTAAATTGGAAACACCATCTAGAAAGAATGAGTTCAAATCGGATCCCCAAAGCTGTTTATAATTATATATCAAAAGGACGAAGATCACTGGCCGTCCTATGAAACGCTGGAGGGAAAATTTTCTATAGGATCGTAACAGGCCTTGGCCTAATACTTGGAAGGAAGAGGAAGAAGAAAAAGAAGAAGCAGTAGTAAATCAACTGCAGCTTCTTTTGCCGAAGTCCTTATTTCATATGTTGTGTGACGGACCCTGTCAAGGTTGGCTTGCCAGATTTTGATTGCCTTATCCATAGTTGACCCTTTCTGTTCTCGTGCGGAGTTCGTATTTCAGTGCTGGACATGCATTGCCTCGTGTGTCGTGCCTACTGTTTTTCCCTAGTCTTTTGTACACTGCGCATTGCGGTTCTTCTTGCTTTTTGGGGCATTCTTTCTTGGTGTGGCCGGTTTGTGCGCAATGGCCGCAAGTAGACTCGGCTGACCTGCAGGACTTCACTACGTACCCGAAACGGCTTGACGACAGCGTGGTTTACGATGCCCTGCCTCAGGTGATCATGATCTCATCTCTCCGACAACATGATCTCTGCAGACATTAGCACCAATGCCGCCAAATAGGCTATATATATACCCCTTCTGGATAGCCAATACGTAATTAGTGACAAAGAGCCACTAGCAGGTTCCAGAGCGCAGCTACCTGGGCGAAGCTAGTCTTCGCCGCTAACTTGACTTGACTCAGTAAGTAAATAAGTTTGCGATTTTTAAAATAGAGCGTAACAGATTGAAACTACATTCTTAACATGTTTAATATAAGATTTACATTTGATTCAGATTCAATAATATATTTAAACTATATAACTGTAGGCCTACTATTAGATTAATCATTTCTAAAAGTTACATAAGCAAGATTAGAACTTTGATTCTACTTACTTAATATAATCATAAACTACGGTATATAAATTATATTGACCTACAACTAATTGTACTAATTACTGAAAACATAAATGTATTACAAAAATAAAATAAATAAATCATTATTAACATTATACATTTTCTAAAATTGGTATGATATTAGATCCCACAATCCGTTTTGAGACTCATAGTGGCCAATCTGAGGAAGTTGACTTTGAAAAGAAAGCCATACATGAGTCAACAATTGACTATTACAAAGATAAATACCAATTAGATAGTATAACTGTCACAGGATTGATGATCGGGGCAAGAGGTACTATACCAGATTTCTTAGCTAAATTTTGGAATTCCTTAGATTTAGACAGGGTGTATCTTACTAAAATTGCCATCGCTGTCATTAGATGATCAATTTCAATTTTAAGAAACCATATTTACAACATTTCTACTTTGTAGTATGTATACTTCAATTACAATTTGAAATTTTTAAATGTATTTATAAAATGTATTTCATCAATTTCAAAAGTTAATTATGTCACTTTGTCCTTGAGGCAATCCTCTAATGAGGAAAGTTGTATATAAGAAACATCTATTCCCGATTATGGGTTCAATGTCGAGACAAAGTTCCAGTAATATCATTGTTCTCAAATTATGTTCGCTTTTCTTCCTTTATAGGAAACCAGATACAATAAAAACAGATAAAACTGATAGACTGCGAAGGCAGGGCATGTGGCACGAATGGGGAATGAAAGAGGGGAAAACAGCCAATTGGTAGACCAAGACTGACGTGAAAGAACAACATTAACCATGATTTGAAGGAAGTAGATTATACAGGAGATGATTGGAAAACATTAACTCAGGATTGAGATGTATGGAGAGCTTATGTCCGCGTGGCCACGAACCTATGGGTTCGATGGATCCAGTGAGTTAATTTTCTTCCTGACCGGGTTATTAAAAATGGCATTCACGCTGATTTCAAACTACGAGATATCTATTAATACTAAAAAGCAGGTATGTTTCAAATTAGAAATAAAAATATTTAAATTCAGTTTCATTTGTTAATTAAGCTATCGTAAATGTCAGAATTTGCAAAATTAACTCTTTTGTCGTTTGGATCCAATATAATGATATTGTAAAACATGAGGACCTCGCCTCACACCACTGACTCATGGCAGCTATCAATGACAATAATAACCCTCCCGAGTTACAATTACATTGTGTTGTTTCTATAAGTTGTCTCATTTGGGGTTCCATCATAGGATCTGTAGGATCAAGAAACATCACGAACCAGACTCCCAGTGCATCTGTGAGCTGTGGGCTGAACACTGTGACCGTTACCTTGTTGGGTCGTGTCGGAGGCGAGACGTGTCCCTGAGGGTTTACTGTGGAGGGGACTGAACGGTGGACCATGGTGAACTTAACATCATGCACATTGTGCGCTCTTCATTATTATTGTTATTATTATTATTATTATTATTATTATTGTTGTTATTATTATTATTATTATTATTATTTGTCCACTGGTATTTAAAGGATTACAAGATGGGTTGCCTTTCGTTCACAGGAATTTTTGAATGGAGAAAAGAGAGGGTGATTCCAAGTTACTTCCAGGAACTGAGGTTCTTAAGTTTTGGCGAAAACTATACTGGATTTATTATAAGGGTATGAATAATATTTTTTGTCTACCTTTTTGTTTCTTTAATTTGCAGTACTCCCATTTAGTAAACATGGTTTCAAATAGGAGGTACTATACTATACACTAAACAATAACAAATAAATAGTAAAAAAGATTCAATGAAACCGTTCTAAGAAAATTATTTTGTTTATATTATTTATCTCGGAAAGTCACAGGGTACCATTGACATTTTCATGTATAGATTACAATTTTTGTTTATTTAAATAGCAGTAGGCCTGTATAGCAAACAAGGTTTTTAGTAAGAATTTTAGTTTTATATAATAAACAATAACAAGTAGATAGCCAAAAACATTCAATGAAATAATTCTAAGAAAATTATTCTCTACAAATTATTTATCTGAAAAGTCGTAAGGTAGTATTGACAATTTCCTGTTTCGTTACAATTTTTGTTTGTTTAATTTTCAATGGATAGTAAACAAGGTTTTGAATAAGAATTATAGTTTATATAATAAAGAATAAATAAATATCCGAAAACAATCAATGAAATTATTCTAAGAAAATTCTTGTTTAAATTATTTATCTCGAAGTCGCTGCGTGATATTAACATTTTCATGCTCCGCTCACATGGTGTGAACGATTAAAAAACCTACACGTATTTTTAAGTTCAATTTATCTTCAAATAATTCTCAGAAGTTTTTTTCTTGTCCTTTTGAAATAAATTTTATCAGCCAATAACTAGAAACTATCCAGTCCCTCCATCTTATCAAATTCATATCTCAAAATGGCAGTGATAACAAATGAAGTTTACTTTCTTTTCATTTTGAATGTTTGAATGTGTATTTCAAAGTACTTGGTCGCCACTAGACCCTTGTCTTTTATGATACGATATGACACAATAAAACGACAAAAATATATTGTAATAAAGGACGTTTAACCAAATTCTTCATTAAAATCGAAGGAGGTATGATGACTGCATTAAATTGCATTAATGTTTACTTCCAGCAAAATAGGGTTAACACGAATTAAAATAATTGCATTTAATCACTGAACAGTGTGATGCATATAAGTCTATAAAATTGAACATAGCAGATATGTTACTCTGCTTCAGTTATTTCTCTACAAATTGAATGCTGAAGATCATCTAGATATTTTTTGAAAATGTGAAAATAATGTACCCAAATTTCACAAACATGTATCATGGGTGAAAATAAATAATAGTTTTAAAAAAATTAAAAAAAACACGCTTTATTAGAAAACTGAACTAAACAATTGAAAACAATTTTAATTTCCAACATGCTTGGGATAAAATTAAAGTTGTCAAAAAAAAAAAAAATCATCTCCAACCCATCTAGAATAAAACTAGAGTTATGTACAAAAAAAAAATATTTTACCATCAAAAGCGTGGGGTGCTCTACATCAATTAATATATTTGATAATAAACAGATATTGGTAAAAGTAAAATCTCTAAGAAGAAAACATAAAAACCATAAAAAGCACCCCACGCTTTTGATAGTAAAATTATTTTTTTTGTAGATAACTCTAGTTTTATTCTAGATGTGTTGGAGATGAATTTTTTGTTGAGCACTTTAATTTTAAACTAAGCGTGTTGGAATTTAAAATTATTTTTCATTCTTTAGTTCAATTTCCTAATAAATCGTGTTGTTTTAGTTTTTTAACTATTATTTATTTTTTTAGTTTTTAGTTTGGTTTTCTAATAAAGCGTGTTGTTTTAGTTTTTTAAACTGTTTTTTTTTTATTTTTAGTTTAATTGATTGTCATAAACCGGAATCCCATGAAAATTTAATTGCTTAACACTCTTCTAAAAAAATTCTCCGGGCCGGATTTGAACCAGCAACCTATGGATTACTGAAATTATATACCACCATTCTACCAACTGAGCTACCAGAGGATATAATATTAAATTATTACAACGATGGACTTAAAAGTCGATAAGTTCGCAACCTATTATACCGGTCTTTATTTTTTTATGTCCTGATGATCCTGGCCAAGATCTTAGAAATAATTTATGAAATTATTGTATTGTCATTAGTCCTTTACAAGTATACAAAGTTTTAAGTCGATCCAATGTTTTTAAATGGGTGAAAATCGTGTTGAAAGATTCCGTTATATAGATAGACCGATACAGGTCAAGCTAATAAGAAGCGTGTAAAAAGAAAAAAAAAACTTGTAAGTGGTGATTCTCCCTCACAGTTAAAAAAAATGTAGATTGAAAACAAGTATTATATCCAGAAGAATTTCAAGTTATTTTATTAAGATATTTTCGGAATTTCCCGATTTTGAATTATCTGCATTTGTGATGCATTTGAAGATCTTGTTAACATCACCATTTACATATTTTCTCCATTAATATTGAGTCTCAGTTTTGTGGAGCACTGGCTCAGGTTATTTAGAGTAACTCCGATTTTTTTTGGCAAGCAGTGTTGATGTTAAATGTTTGTTCTTGGTATATAGTACCGTGTCATCTGGATACAGGCCATGTTGATTGATATTCTGGAAGAATAGACAGATTAATAATAATAATAATAATAATAATAATAATAATAATCCATCCACAGTAATTCTGCCCGAACGCAGGTCCTTCACTTCAATCATAGCATTTCCATGCTATGCTTCCAGCGTTACTAGGGAATTGTAGGTGTGGTAGCTTCCCGTTGATTTCCACACCGGTGAAGGATGATGATGGCCATATGATTTCGGGGACCTTTTGGGTCTTAAAGTTTTCCTGACATTTGTCTTACAGGTGAGGAAAAACCCCGATAAAAACCTCACCCAGAAACTGCCCCGACCGGAAATCGAACCCGGGCCCGCTGCGTGACAAGGCAGCACGCTACCTCGAAATCACAGCGGTTGATGTTTATTATATATATATATATGGATGTGATGCCAGCAGCCGGCTGATAGGCTAAGGGCCTTCTAGGCCTGTCGCGCCAGGAGAAAAAAAAATATATCCATCCATCCATAGTAATTCTGCCCGAGGGCAGGTCCTTCACTGCAATCATAGCATTTTCATGCTATGCTTGCAGCTTTACTAGGGAATTGTAGGTGTGGTAGCTTCCCGTTGCTTTCCACACCGGTGAAGGATGATGATGATGGTGATGTTGGCCATATGATTTCGGGCACCGTTTGGGTCTTAAAAGTTTTCCTGACATTTGTCTTACAGGTGAGGAAAAACCCCGTTAAAAATCTCACCCAGAAAAACTGTCCCGACCGGGAATCGAACCCGGGCCCACTGCGTGACATGGCAGCACGCTTCCTCGAGACCACAGTGGTGGACATACATATACAGGATGTATAAAAAAGGATGGCGCAAACTAACATGGTTGAAAGTACACAATAATAGAAGCAAGAATGTCCCAGTAAACATGGATCCGCAAACGAGCCGTTTGCGAGATAATTACGAATGTATGGTTACAAGCCGCCACTGACGTCATTATTCGTAACATCGTACTAGGCGATTATCTCATTGGGCCACACATTCATCCACGAAAACTTAATGGACGGAGGTACCTTAGGTTTCTGCGGCGTCGTCTTCCAGGATTGCTTGAGGATGTTTCCCTTCAGCAACGTCAGAGTTTGTGGTACGTATATGATGGAGCTCGGCACATTTTGCTGCTGCTGTGGGACGGCATCTAACGCGCAGATACGGCCAAATATGGATAGGTCGAGGCGGTTCTGTACTTTGCCTCCAAGATCACCTGATCTAAATCCTTTGGATTTTAATGTCTTGGGTCACCTCAAAAGCGAAGTGTACAGCACACCCGTTAACACGATTGAAGAACTGGAGCAGAGAGTTGTACATGCTTGTCAAAAATTCAGAAATGATCCAGGGGTTTTCGAAAGAATTCGACAGTAATTGCAGAGACGAGCTCAGTATTGCATCCAGATGCAAGGAAGACACTTTAAACAGGTAACCCATAAGTGAAGTGAAGTGAACTGTGAAATGTGAACTAAATGAGATTAAAAATTAATAGTAAAGTCTAAATTCAAATAAATCTGTACTAACTAGGACGATGTTTACAATGAAGTCAGTGACGGCTTGTAACCATACATTCGTAATTATCTCGCAAACGGCTCGATTGCGGACCCATGTTTACTGGGACATTGTTGCTTCTATTATCGTGTACTTTCAACCATGTAATTTTGCACCATCCTTTTTGATACACCCTGTATATGTATAATTAAAAATATTAATAAAGTATAGCCTACTAAACAACGCACAATCCGATTATAGTTTATTATTAACACTTTCTTTCTGATTCTTAGTTTAATCGTTCCCTTTTAGATACTTTTCTGTGCCTCATGCCACATAAGCCTTACAGTGACACGATCTGTCGGGAGAGGATGTTTCAAATTTGGATCACATACAAACTTCTTTTTGTCCACACAAGGGCAGCACGAACGTTTAAGGCAAGATACGCAATTCACTTACACATTCAAACTAAACAAGGAGAAGATGATGCGATGGTGACCAAATGGTATTCGGGGATATTTGGTCCTTAAAATGTCCAGACATTTGTCTTACAGATATGGAAAACCTCGAAAAAAAATACACAGGGAACGAATTAGAACTCATTATTCAAAATTTCAAATAATGCATTAATTGATTTTCCTTTCCTCTCTAATATTATAAAAGAGTGAAATTTCGGGTCCCGGCCGAAGATCGAACCTGGATCCGCTGCGTAAGAGGCAACGACGTTACCCCGAGGCCATAGCGGTGGATAGTATTAATCTAATAAAGAATACAATTAAATAAAGAAAAGTTATTTAAAAAATTGCAGATATGCAGAGTCGTTTACCTCGTGCGCTCCAAACCCACGGTTCCGTGAGTTCATTTTTGGGGAGACACTTGATGAACTGGCACTACTACCTGACTTAAAAATACCGACTCATCTGTTATTACTGAAGAGGCATTTCAAATGTGAATTTGGACTTTGTAGTGATTCTAAGCTAAGCTAAACTTATAACTTACTGTAAAATTATCGCGTGTAGCACTGATACATACGACAGAGTCAGCGTTTTCTTTCATGCCTTTACTGCGGGTTGGAATGTAGAGGGAGAGATATCCCTTAGGCTATAAGATGACAAAAAATTTACTCGGATCAACGGATCTGTGCCCCTATAGCGCTGAGATCTTTCTTAGAAAAGTACATGTCTATATTCATACCGTTTCATCGCATTCCCTTTCCCACTACGTCAAACGGCAGCCATCGAGTAGGGATGTTGCCAAACTTCCCCCAGTGTCATGGCTCTTGAATATTGAATAATGCAAGGTTGGAGTTGAGTTGACAACACAGGAGTGCAAGTGCAAGAGAGAGATAGGAGTGCAGGGAGGGAAATGATTTGCCGAGGCAGAAAAGTAAGTAAGCTTTAATTCGCATATCTTACAGGGGCACAGATCCGTTGGATAGACAATAACGGTCTCCAATCGTAAGTTAAGAGTGCTCGAAGTATATAAAGCCTATAGCTGTTGTTATGCAGGTAACGTTTTCATTATTTAGACCTTAAAACATATATCAACCAATTCAGGTTTAAGTAATAATAATGATCGACTATCACTGACATGACTGTTCAATGCTCTAATTACAGAAACACTGAAATATTCCGAGAAAAACATGTCTCCTATAGTGTGAAATAGAAAGGAAAAAGAAAAAAAAAAAAGAAAAAAAAAAGCTCTTGCTATAATGTGCTCAAATTGTGAGGAGCGATACATTTTGAAAACGCTTTGATAAATAAATTCGTAAATGTATTTGCAGAATTTGGAATAGCAAAACATGCGAATGTAAAGTTCTTCGGTCATTTAGACGAAGCCAAGATAACACCTGAAATGAAGGAAATATGTGGACATAACGACAGACTGAATACAATTAGAATGCACGCATCATGAGTTTCGCTGTAGTCTGCCACTCAGGTCGCGGGAAGTTGATTTCTAAATATACGTATTTAGGGAGTGAAGAATTAAGAATCCTTTCTTGTAGGTATTACTTCGCCTACATTTTCCAATCTAAGTGCAAGTAGATTCCCAGATTTTAATACTGAACTGTAAGGGATGGTTTTATATTTTAGGAGAATAGTAGGGATATTGTCTTAATGTTTGTGTGTTGCATTCTTCAAGGGTCTATAATATGCATCGCATTAAGTCCATGTTTTGTCGATTATTGAAAAAAGGATATAGTAATTATTTAGTTTGTCCAGTGTTTCAAGTATATCGCCGGGATGACAATATATGTAAATTTGCATAACTTCATGATTAGTCTATACGTGATATCGACAGAAAGTAAGTCTAGTGGCGAATATATAGTTTACTACGGAATCTGACCCAGCCCAGACTCCGAAAATACTAACTAAAGTCTGTCCGTGAAATCTGTAGAGAAATTCGCCAGCTTTCCGATTAGAAATATTTCTCGCCTGAAGCTCAAGAGTGAAAGGAGTAATGTTACGTGATCTGTTCACCCTCCTGAACTTCCTTCCGCAGCCTCATTGGCCGTGCATTTTTGCCTCCTTCCTGCGTAGATAATTATTTCGAACAGCTTCTCTACAGATTCTACGGTCAAACTATACCAGGCATTACAGCAGCAAGCCTAGTACTGCGGTTTGTCGCTTAGCTATGGTCACTTAATAACCCATGCTATACTCCTTCCACACTCTTAAAAACTTTACCTCACACCAAGACGTCTGTGTGACCGGTTACAACATTTCGAACTGATCCCACGTTTACTATACTGCTGTCGCTAGCAAATAGGTCTTCATGTAAGTTCTCATACGCAGAAAATTGGCAACGGTTGATTTTAGAGGGTTAAGTTTCTGTCCATTTGTCGGCTAAGCCCTTAATAAGGATCGCGCGCGCTACCTGCTAGCAGAGGTTTTCATGTTTTCTAAAAGGAGTTTATAAACTTCAACTCAGTATTTTGTACAAGTCTGGCGGATCCAACACATACCCTTATTGAAGAATAAGTTGCTACAGAGTGTACAAACAACTTTTCAAGACTGATTCTTTTTGGACGCCAGTCTTCAGAGATCGACAGGACGAGGAAAGGTCTGCAATGGATAAATAGTGTTAACGATCATGAAGGTTGTATCCCAGCCAGTTCACACACGCACAGTTCGAAAGAATTACAGCTTGTAGTATAGAGACATTTATGTCAATATCACCAGCGTCGAAAGACTGTAATTCCAAGAGAGTTAGCAATGTTATCTGGCCATTGCTTCTCGTGCGCTTTCGGTCACTTAAAGAAGGGAAATTGTACTGTGACCTGACCTAAGACATAACTTATATGGGTCAAGTATGTCGTGTGTATTAAGGTAGTTAGTCAGCTGTCGCTCCAAGGCCTTGAAAAGGACTAGGAGTATGTTGATGGGCCTGTAGTCTGGTCCTAAAAGTATTTTTTTTTGGAAATGATCTGTCTGTAGTTTTTTTTTTTCTCTCTCCCAAAGTTCAGGTTAAGTTGAAGGTATTGAATGTACGAGTTATTGTCGGGAGTATAACATCAAGAATTTGTTTTAGGAAGTTAATCTTACCATCGTCAACGACTTGTGTCTTTGACCTAATACAATCCAGTAATAGTTTAACGTCAATTGAAGTTATGCAAGAAAAAAGGAGTTTACTCGGGAAGGAGTAGGTTTGAATAGGAGTTGGTCTATTCTAAAGTATGTACTGAGTAGGCAGTACTGATTGATCTCTGTGGAACTCCAACAGTATTCAAGTCAAACAGATATCTCTTGTTGGACTCTGAAAATTATATCTTGAAGAAAATCGCTATTAAATTTATGTAGGTATATGCCTGAAATTTTAACTTAAATACATTTTAGAAATGATTGCATTGATGTACGGTATCGAAAGTCTGTTAGAAGTCCAAAATATAGCTACTGCATTATCTTTAATATGGCATTCACTCCGTATATAAGTTGCCAATCCATTTAGGGAAACTTGCACGGTTACATCGTTTGTTGTGTTCACTGTGAAAAATATTATTTTTTCTAGTTTTCTAATAATTGTGGTTCTATAACAGTAGCTTCACAACTACATATAGTAATCTTGTTTCCTGGGGTTCATGCGAGCAAAATTTTACTGGAGACGTCCATTTTCAACTGTATAATACAACATGTCGTACTTTTTTGGGATGCTGTTGTAATAGTTAACTCCGTCAGTAATGTATTTTCATGTTTTATCTTCCGATTGAGGGTCTTTCCACTTTTCAGCGGTTGCCCTTTTACCAGCCGGCTGCTGGCCCTTCACATCCACATGTGTCAATCACAGAGGTAGATGATCAACAGCCAGTGTAGGGGTGACATGTGGTTAGCATGTCGAGTCCCCCAGCCGTTATAGCTGGTTCCTCAACCTGGAGCCGCTACTTATTGTAGCTACCCAATTGCCTCACGATGCTGGGTGGGCACCGGTCCCATACTGGCCGAAATACCATGAGAAAATTTCTTCCCCCATGGAGACTCGAACCAGCGCAAGTCCCGTAGCTCTGCGCCAAGGCTTCCTACCTTAACCGCTCGGCTACGGCGCGGGAATCGATATTTTGTGCAAAAGAAGTTTCAATTCATTAAATTCAAAGCTATTATTTGAGCATCTTATTTTGTTACTTCGTGTATAATTTTGAAATTTATGTCAGGTACGTGTGACTTTTATAGTCTTTGCAATTGCAAGAAGCTGCAGTGTGTTTTTAATTGAATTATCAGGATGAAAAGTAAAAATAATGTTCAGATATACAGAATATTATATTGCGATACTAGCATCCCTATAGCCAGTATATATAAACTAGGAGATATTTCTAGATTATAATAGTTTTTCCTTTAGCCGAAACATTTTTATATATGATGTTTCCCTTTCATCACTTGAATTGATATTAATATTCTCAACACTATCGATGTTATATATATAGGCCTATATAACAATGAGAATATATATAAGAAAAATGAATGTTTGTACTAGACTTGCTCGGTAGCGTAATCGGTAGCTCACTGGGATATAAATCCAGAGGTCCGGGTTCAAGTCTTGTCCGAGCATTTATTTTTCTTATTATATATATATATATATATATGAGAGAGAGAGAGAGATATATATATATATCCTGTAATTATAATACTTCTCTTCTAAATCGTTTCTCAGAACATCATCTTGCGTTTGTGTTGATTATTCTTTTCCAGATATATTGCGATTTCGAGTGTTAAAGTATTTTTATTTTATTTTATCTGAGAGTAGGCTATATTTACTGCATAAGTTAATACTGAATCATTATGTACTATTTTCGAATCGTCTGCATTTTCATTGTCGAAATGCTCCATAGTGAATATGTGAATTTGTTGATTTTTCAGCAATATAGTTAAATAATATAATATGATATAATATGATATAATATAATAAAATAATATAATATAAGATAGGCTCTATTATATAATCAACTTTCATAATATTTAACACTAGTACCGGTTTCATAACATAAACACAAATTAAATAATAAAATATCAAATATTTGTATAATTTCTTTCTCAACACGGCCTCCATACGCATCCATTACATAAACTAGCATTCATTGTTAAGCTACGATATTATGACGACATGCAGGCTACGGGAATCGAAGTTTATTGTAATGTACATGTTTCTTTCATTTACAGCATTCCATCTAACAGATGTTGATATTGGAATGTTTAACTATCTTTTGTATTAGTTATTCTATTACTGTGAATTCGAGGTTATCTAAGAAAAGGAAACGCCTTGTTTGTTTTATTACTATTGAATTTTTCCATAGGAGTGAGTAATCGGAAAAATTCCATAGAGAATAATATCTAGAAAAGTCGAAATGAAATGTTAAAGTGCTAAAATTTGTTATAACAAACAAAGTGTAATTTCCTACATTGGAACGACTATATTTTTTTTATAATTACTTAAGTAATAAGGAGTGAGTGTTAAATGTAATTTTTATAAACATATAATTTAAACAACATATACCTAGAAATATAAAACAAGAATAGTTTCAAAGTATGGCAGCCTCTTTTTTTTTCAGTTCCATATTTACAATAAGATAAAATAAAATGTATTCTCGAATTTAAGGAATTGGGCCCCTATATGAAATATGTATAGATTTGTACTTTCCCCGCCATATCTCATTTGGATAATACATTTATAGAAAACTGGATAAAAAACCAGGCGTACGCTGCTCCGCCTAAATAAATTAAATATGTTTAGTTGAATAAGTAAAAAAAGAAAAATAATTATAACTTTATATCGTAATTAATTTTAGATACCCCGTGCCGATTACGCAGCGTTACCCGGTAAATCTACTTATCCCGAACTTCTTGGCATCAATGAGCTGAAAGACAAATATCTGTATTTGTTATTGTGAGTTATTCATAAAACATATGCTGTAGCGGACTTTTTTGTAGATTTTTTGAGATATTCAATTCTGTGTACATTATAATTTGATTCATTTGTTATGGTTTAGGCAGCGTAAGCCATTTAAGCTTCCAAAATGCGACCATTTTAGTGTACCGATACCTTTTTTTTTTAACTCCGGCCTTATAGTACATAGGGTAATATGTTATAGAGGGAATCCATTTTAAGAGGAAACCTCGCATTATTCGCCGCCGCGACCAGACTGTTGAAATATCTCATATAAATAAAATCTCAAATAAATGGTGAGTAATAAGCCTCTATGTGTAGGCCTATTTTTTATAATAATCCAATTAGTTGAGTTATTTGTATTTTGTAGCTTCAGTGTTCATTTTCCGGTAGCAACGGAACACGCTCCCCGCCGGTGCAAAGCACAATAGCGGACAAAGTGAGAGCCCCCGCAACGCTGTAAAAAGGTTTCCGCTTAAAATGGATTACCTGTATATGTTAACTGTCCCAGAAAAAAAAATCTAAATAATGAAAAAAAAACCAATTCAAATCGTCAAGTAGTTTTTTTGAGTCCATAAAGGACAGACAGTGAACCAAACAGACAAACATACTTACACTCATTTTTTGTATATAAAGGTTATCCCCACCTTCTTCTATTAACGAATTCCGAAAGAATGAAGCCTTTAGGTTATTCTCATGAAAAGAATTAAAAAAACACAGATCTTCACCGATCCTACCTAGTAGACATAAAAATGATGACAATGTGTATAGATAGAAATTAAAATTTAAAAATGGATCTAGCAGTCACAATTTTCGATGTTTCGTAAAAAAACAGGTAATCTCCAAAAATAAGTGAAATCCGACCATTAGAAGTGGGGGTTTACCTGAAACTACGGATCGACATTTTTAAATAAGCTGGCAATCGGAACGTGAGTTTATCCAATTTAACAAAATAAATATCTCGTAAACAAGCTAAATTGGACCATAAATTCGTCGGGGGACACGACATGCTTACCATATGTCACCCCAATACTGTCAAGATGATCGTCTATTCTACTCCTATGATTAACACATGTGGATGTGAGGTCAGCAGCTAACAAAGCCTTCTGGGCCTGTCGCACCATTGAGGAGGAGGATACATTAACTCTTCAGATATATCTGCCATTAAAATGTAAACCATACCTGCAACAGAGAGAAACATAAACGTTAAATTAATGCTGGAATAAAAAACAGGACGAAAGCTTATTGAATAAAATTGTCTCTCTTATGAGTTAGGTTATCGTTTTATTTAACAGCTAAGTTCATTGGCGTCACAATTCAAACCTGGGCGTGAAAGGGTCGACAATTTATTTTCAGATTTGATATTCCTTTACGGGACCCAAAGCTCTAGTTCCTTTTCGAAGGAATCCATACTCACGATTTTCACGGCCTAAAAATCCATCTACCTCAGCCAAGTTTTGAATCCGAGAACCTTGAGACCAGAGGACGAGTATGGTAATCATTAATCCAATAGGACAAGACGGTAAGATAGATTGGATGTTCAATTCGATTGTACTAAAATAGTGATAATTGAGAACAATGGCTGATGAGAGAACAGAATGAAGTTAAATGTGTCAAGGAACGCTGAAATAGGAAACATAGATATATTGAAATTAGTTTAGAACTTAAAAATATTTTATATAGGCCTACTAGAAGAAACATTAATAAAATTATTGTTCGTTATGCTATTTAGACCCATGAAAATAAACTAACAAAACCTGATTATCTATTTTAAAAGCATTTAACAAAACCTTAATTTGTGAAAATGCAGTATTTAATACATTGCTCAAAAAAATTAGGGGATATTGTAGAATAACCTATTAAGACTATGTTTTTAGGAACAGTATTAGATGCAATCACTTTCTATTACTCCAAAAGAATGTCAACAAGAGTTTGAAGTCATTACGTAACCTCTGTACCACACCAGATGTCAAAGAGATCCTGATTAGGAATATGGCAAACAAACAAAGCAACATTAACATGGGTGAAAATGTTTCTTTAGTATGGTGTATGGTCTCCTCCAACGGCCAGCACTGCCTCACACCTGTATGGCATTGATGCAATGAGGTTAGCAATGAGTTCTTGGGGGGATACGTGGCCACTCTTCCATAAGAGCAATGTGCAGCTCTGGAACAGTTGTGGGAGGTGCTGGTCTGCCTGCAATGCACCTGCCTAATGCATCCCACACATACTCAATCGGATTTAAGTCCGGGGAGGAAGCTGGCCATTGCATACGCTCGATACTCTCCACTTCCAGCATGTCGTCCATCAAGCCAGCTCTGTGGGGGCGTGCATTATCGTCCATAAAAAGAAAAGAATCACCTATGGCATCAGCATAAGGCACAACAAAAGGTCGGAGAATCTCATCTCTATACTTTACCGCAGTCAAAGTACCACCTTGGATAACGTAGAGGTCCGTACGTCCACCACTACTGACTCCTGCCTACACCATCAATCCACCGCCACCATATGGGGATCTTTCATGTACAAAAGCTGGATTGTTTCGTGTCCCTTTTTCTCTCCAGATGAATACACGCCGACTATCACATTCCATGTTGAATCGCGACTCATCAGAAAAAAGAAGTGATCTCCATTCAGCATGCCTCCACCCACAATGTTCTCCTCCGCCCATTTTCTGCGATCTCTACGGTGTTGTGGAGATAACCTGGTACACACCATGGGCCTACGGGCATAGAGACCACTTCCATGCAGTCGATTAGGGACAGTTTGAGTTGACACCCTGCGTCCTGTTGCTGTTTGAAGTGTATTTCGCAGTTGAGTTACATTCTGCTGTCTATTCCGACGGGCTGTTAACAAGAGGCAACGGTTATCCCTTGCTGTTGTTGCCCTTGGTCGACCTTGCCCGGCTCTTCTGTGAACAGTATGTTCTTTGAAAATGATTCCAAAGACTGGAAATCACGCTTTGAGACACCCCCAATGGCTTGTGCCACCTCTTGTTGTGTCTGTCCAGCTTCCATCCTTCCTATGGCCCTCCAAGCCATTGGTTCAGGTAAATCACGTTGTCGAGGCATCACTGTCCCTAAGGCAAGTCACTCACTAACTGAAAACTGGACTGGATTTAAAAACAGCAACAAAACATTCACCCCCACACCACCCTTTCACATCAACAGTACAGACACTGCCCTCTGGTGTGGTACCGAGGTTACGTAACAACTTCAAACTCTTATTTACATTATCTTGGAATAATAGAAATTGATTGCATCTAATACTATTCCAAAAAACATAGTCTTAATAGGTTATTCTACAATATCCCCTAATTTTTTTGAGCAGTGTATTACGTAAATCTAAATGACATGTGGATCCAATAGAAAAACTGATAAGCGAACTGTTAAAACGAATGAAAATATGTCTAAGATTACACGATAAGAGAAGAAATATGACATATGCCTACGTTTACGGGTGACAATTCACGGAAATAGGTAACATTTAATATTTTTAACCTTCCATCAAACCATAAAAAACAAGGATAAGTGAAGTGTTGGGACAGACGCTATAAATCAGTAAAGTTTATTTTAGTGTAATATTTAAACTATAAATCAAATGTTAACTCCCTTCCTGATTATTTTCCACTGACGGTTCACAAATGTTGCCTTATCAAATTGTTTACTGACAAAAAGTAAGACATCAATCTATCTGTTTACAAAGATGAAAATAGAGTACCGGTATCTTTGTAAGTTTATGTCAGGGAAAGGAAATCAACATATATACATATGACATTTTCTAAAAATACTAGCTGCTGAAAATCTGCTGTTTATCAACTGTTTGCCTTAATGGGGCCACAATACGGAAGATTCAAAGTTAGGGACGGTTTTATTGTACGTAATTCGTATCTTGAGCAAAATACTATGGATCTATAGATGTTCATTATGTGTGAAAATATGTGCTCCACACTTTGGCTTATTTTAAACCTGATAGAGAGCTGCAACTTTATAATAATAAATCCTATTAGAGAAAATTCCTATAATTAATACACAAATACGACCAAAGGATGCACAAAATTGGACCACATAAGAAATGAAGAAGAGAATTAGAAATAGCCTATATTCAATAAATTATGGAATTCAACAACACTGCGTCGGCTGGGAACAGAATGTTCAGAGAATGCAAGAAACAAGATTGCCCAAGATAGCATATCATTATAAACCAAAAGCATTAAGGAATGTAGGAAGACCTGGGAAGAGATGGAAGGAATTTTTGTGAATTCGGAAGAGGCGAATCGCCTAAACCTTGAAGTGAAGATGATGATGAGATGATATAGCCCTATACCAATATCAAACGAATTTTGCGATAGAGATGTGTTCGAATTCTGTTTCAAAATCATAATCATTATCATCTTTCTCTTAATAACCAAAAGAGGATCATAGCATGAGTAAGAATTATTCTTCAGGCTTCTCTATTCTCGGCAACTAACTACCAATGCTTAATTTTCAAGATAAAATGTCTCCCTGTACTCTAACACCCCTTCCAACCTTTCTTCTACCTTCTGGTTTACTGTCCATTGCTTTCCAATAATTACACTATAGTTCATCATCTGAAACACAACCTTGCCACCTTAATCCCGACACTCTGATATCAGTTACGATATATGATTAGCTACACAATTGGTGTAATGAAAATGCTGAATATAATTTTCAAGATTCATCCGGCGGTTAAAAAAAAATCACAACTGGCAAAGTCTGTTCAATAGAAGTCTAGAAAAAATACAAATTTATAAATCTTGTCATAATTTTGCCAAGTTTAACGTGTAGGCCTACATATGTATTTTTTTAAATTTAAGTAATAGATTAATGTGCCCCTTTATTTCCAAATCATTAGACCTATCCATAGTAATTCTGCCCGAAGGCAGGTCCTTCACTGCAATCATAGCATTTTCATGCTACGCTTTGCAGCTTTACTAGGGAATTGTAGGTGTGGTAGCTTCCCGTTGCTTTCCACACCGTAAACGATGATGATGATAAGGATGATGGCCATATGATTTCGGGGACCGTTTGGACCTTAAAGTTTTCCTGACATTTGTCTTACAGGTGAGGAAAAACCCCGATAAAAACCTCACCCAGAAAAACTGCCCCGACCGGGGATCGAACCCGGGCCCGCTGCGTGACAAGGCAGCACGCTACCTCGAGACCTATAAGGTTTAAAAAAAGTATCCCTGGCACGATAGGCTTAGAAGGCCCTTGGCATAACAATCGGCTGCTAGTCTCACATCCACATGTGCTAATCACAGATGTGGACGATCATACAGCCAGTATAGAGATGACATGTAGTTAGCATGTCGGAATCCCCAGCTGTTATAGTTCTACATATATATTTATTATTCTTATATATTTGACATTTTCTTTACCAAGGCCAATTATTTAATAAAATTATAGGTTATTATTAGTATTATTATTATTATTACTATTGTTGTTTTAATATTTAAATTTTTCCTTGGCATTTTTATATTGTGTAGCCTATGCCTATTATGTATTATTACTTAAGTTGTACATAATTCATAATTGTAATTATATGTATAATCCAACCCTGGTGAAATGGAAGAGAAAAACTTATTGTCTTAACTCCATCAGATAAAATAATTAAACCATTAATTAAATAAATAGTTGGTTTTCCCAACATGACAAGGTTTTCAAATTTGATTAAACTAATGCTTTCTTTTTATTTTTAAATCATAGATATACGACAAGAAGTGTTTTTCCAGCTTCATCTTCATATACTACCTTGTAAAAAAGTAACTTGTAATTATTGTCATACATTTTTTAGAACTATAAGTATCTGGAAATAACTGAGGATATAATACTAATAATAATAATACTTACTTACTCACTCACTGGCACCATCGAACCCGAAGGTTCATGGCCGCGCGGACATAAGCTCTCCATACATTCCTATCCTGAGCTAATGCTTTCCAATCATTCCCTGTATAATCTACTTCCCTTAAATCATAGTTAATGTTGTTCTCCCACCTCATTCTTGGTCTACCTCTGGCTTTCCTACAAGAAGCTTCCATGCACGTCTTTCATTCCCCATACGCGCAACATGTCCTGCCCATCGCAGTCTACGAGACTTAACTGTTCTTATTATATCTGGCTTCCTATAAAGGCCATGTACTTCATTGTTATGTAGTCTTCTCCATTCACCTGTCTGTTCATCTCTCTTTGGTCCAAAAATTTTCCTAAGAACTTTATTCTCAAATACTCGTAATCTCCCTTCCTCCCTTAAAGTAAGAGTCCATGTTTCGCACCCATATAATATAACTGGTAGAATAATAGTTTTATATATCTTCAGCTTAACGTTTTTTGAAAGGAGTTGGGACATCAAAAGTCTCTGCAATGCATAATAGCATGCATCTCCAGAATTGAGTCTATGTTTCATTTCTTTGTGCATCTCATTCCTATTTGTGATTATTGTTCCTAGGTATTTGAATTCAGCCACTTCCTCAAAATTTCCCTCATTTGTCATTAGCTGTCCATTTCCATTATATACTGAATTTCTACGTGTGACCATATATTTGGTTTTACTGATATTTACTTCCAGTCCTAATGTCTTAGTGTTACTCAATAGTGTGTGCGTGTTGGCCTTTAGTATCTCCTCGCTATCGGCCAGTAGTACTACATCATCAGCATAAACTAACAGCTTATTAATACCATTGAGTTGTAAGCCTTCCTAATAATAATAATAATAATAATAATAATAATAATAATAATAATAATAATAATAATAATATAATAATAATAATAATGTACACCAGGCTAAAGTCCAACAAAATTTTAGCACAAGACGCGCACTCCATTAAGGCAACGAAGACTGGACTCTTAAGACTTTTAGATTTTTAAGCCCAAATACTGCTAACAAATTTAAGTTAAAAAACAAAGTTAAGTTAAAATTATGCCTCCACGAGGCATTCTTTACAAATGGCAATTTTTAGGCTGCCAATGGATTATCTCACCTAGCCATGATCGCAATTTCCATAAATGGTCACGTTTCTAAAATAAACTCTGATTAACCGTCTTTTGTTTTACAGATTTTTAAATACAGATTCATCCACATTATAAATATTCTCATATGGAGCGAGGGCGTAGTTTAACACCACCTCAATGGATCAAGGTTTTTCCCCAGATCCCAGAATTTTCTAAAATCAAATTTCCCATTTCTGGCTATATGAAGTTTTGAAAACAACCTGGCTTAAATATTTACTCAAAAGGTGGTCAGGCTATTAATTAATTTATTTTATGACGGGCAATAAAGGGATTTCGTTCTCACCTTGAGAAATTCTGCAAAATAGGCACTACTAAGAAATTAATATAGGGCTATATGATTTTTTTTTACCAACGAACTTCATAACAATGTCCTTTCAATTTACATAATATTATTATAATTCGTTATAAATTACAACTTACATATCATATTAATTACCTGTATAAAATATATAGGCTTATACCCCCATGAGTTAAGATGTAATCATAGTATGTATTACGATGCGAGGTTGGGAAATGGTTTTTACAGAATCGAGGAAAATGTTTAAAAACCGAGCGATAGCGAGGTTTTTAATTTCCGAAATTCTGTAAAACACTTCACAAACATGCATTGTATATATTTTTTGCGCAATGGTGTTTTCAAAATAATAAATAATAATAAAATAACGACATCTTTGTTGGAAATATTTGCGTTTATTATAAACAACTGACTAACGTTAACAGTGTGGGCAATGTTTATTAGTTGAAACTACAGGAGGCCGTGAGACCAATTAGTTATAAACTGGCGGCAAGTACGTATTTATTGTTTTATATTGTTTCAAATAAAGTTCAGTTCATTTAAAATGCAGTGATTTGTTTCGTATAAAGTATATTAACACTGCCTTTTGGATATTTTTTGTATATACATAGATGACAGTGGTTTTACTTTCCACACGCTTGTTTATAATATGTAATATTACAGTAGAGTTATTTTTATTGCAGTAGAGTTATTTAGGTTGGCAATCCCGAAATGTAGGAAGTTGACTTTCAATCATGGTCGCCATTGATGTAAGTACGACAAACCGCACTATCGCGCAAAAAAAAAATGCTGCAGTATATACGCCCATGTACTATATAGATCTGTGTATAGGCCTACAGTGTTCGCTCTATTTATTCAAATGTTTCATTGCAACGTAATACCACATGTTTTAGTTGTATTTTAATATTAATGTACAAAGAGAGAGAGAGAGAGAAATAGAGAGAAAAGAGAGAGAGAAAGAGAGATAGAGAGAAAGAAAGAGAAGAAGAGAGAGAGAGAGAGAGAGTTTGTGCGTGTGTATGTCTGCTTATGTATATGTGTGTGTGTGTGTGTGTGTGTGCGTGCGCGCGCGCACGTGTGTAGGTATGTACGTATGTAGATATGTATGCACGTATGTGTGTACAGTATACATTCGTGTATGTAGGTATGCATGTAGGCCCTATATATGTATATGTACACACACACACACACACACACACACACACAAACACATGGGCGGATTACATCATTAATGGAGAGATAATGTACATTTTAATCGCAATACTTTAATCCCCTGTTCCTGCCATCAATCTGATATTCATTTTATCACTAAGATAACTCAATCCACCTTAAATATGTATTTAATTCAGAAAAGGAGTCATTCAACCAACCATGTACATAGACAATAAGAAGAAATCGACTTGAAAAACAGTTCGAGATATATATTGCCTACATGTAAGGAAATATTTGTTCCCGTATATTGCATTTATCATCATCATCATCATAGTACATTCACGAATTTAGGCCATTTGTTGACCTGTTTCGGCCTCAAGAGAAACACCATCCAAAAGTCTTTTGAGTGGATGTCCTGGTCTTCTTCTTCCTGCAGGTTGATACATGTTGAGACTTGAAAGTAGTTTTGAAGTTCCTTAGGACAGGTTACTGGCCCGACGCTAAGTAGTCCAGTGGTAGGGCTGCTACCTTATAGTCTCTGGACAGACATTAGGATACCGCATTTACTCAGTACCTGATGGAACGGTTATACCGCCGTGACTCGGTCCTCAGAGCCTCGTTTGTGAAAACGGGTCGTACCACGAGAAGGTGAGGATGTGAATTGAGTAGGAGAGGTTAAACACACGCCACTACCCCTTATATATTGCATTTATGTTACTGTAAAAACTCATATAGGCCTACTGTAAGAGTGTCCTTGCAATAATACGCGTTTACAGCCTTCTGCCTATATAGAGATTTCCACTTATAAGTAGATTGAGCTGAAAATATTCACACAGCAAAGTAAAAATTATATTCATGGGATGAATAGAATCATAGAACTATTTTGCATGTCTATTTCATCGATATGATTTTCAGTAAAAAAAAGTAAATCCCCACAATAATTATATAATCAACAGACAATGAAAACAAAGAAATTAAAAACAAAGTATGTCAATAAAAAGTAATATTCCATGAACAACTAGATTATATTGAAATGTCAGGTTTAGTGGACAAAGGGTTACCATGCTTAGCTTTGGTCCCGAGGTTCACGAGTTCAAACCCAGCCGGGATCAAGGGGGCTTTCAATACTTAAGAATCCTACATTTGGCTTCCTTCAAAAGAATTAAAACCGTAGGTCGCGTGTTACATATTTACTGCACGCAAAATAACTTAATCTGAAATAAAAGATGACTGAACTTTTTTTTTTTTGCTCTTTCATCATGTCCAGTTTAAAATTACGAAGCTAGTGACCGAATTGTTAAACATCGTTGTGAAATAAAATATTACTCCTACTATAACGAAGTATCTACTAACCCCACAAAATTAATAATTAGGGCTAGGATTTTTATGACCTATAAATTATAAAAAATTACCTAAAATAAGACATTTATGATATAATAATCTACAAAAATGCCCCAAAACTTTAAAATAATGACCTATAAATGAACTTTATATCGTGAAATTGGCATAGTATAAAACCAGGCTTTAATTAGTTTTAGACTATTAATAATGTCAACGGTTGAATCTGCTGGCATTTTCTACCATCAGACTTGAAAGTATAAATATTGATGTCTCCTGGAGACGTTACTGGCGTCCCGTAGAGTAAGATATCTGATGGGGATGCCATCTACGACTAGATATCAAGTCGTCTGCTGTATTAACTCCAACATTAAAGGGTACCTCTTCCGCTCTGCTGACCGTTGAGGATTTTTTCCTTGTTACCCCGGAGATGGGTCTTCATATTTGTCCCTTGAAGTATAGGTGCCTCTTCCGCCTAGTTGTACTATCCGTTGAGGTCTTCACCCGTACCCCTGGGCAGGGGCTCTCGTTATCTGGGTCTTTGACAGAACTTTGTCACTAATAAGTGTTCACCCCCGCGCCTGTCAAGAGTTACCCAACTGCATATAGTTACAGTATTTGCCCCTATAAGCAATGGGCCGGGTTAATAGCCTTGTATATTTCCAAGGCTGGACCACATCAATAGATGGATAATAATAGAATTCCGAAACAGATTCTTCATTACAAAACCACTAGGACGAAGAAATGTTGGAAGACCCAGTAAAAGATGGACATACCAATTCTACCGTGAGATCGGAACAGACCAGCAGGTCTAATCCTTGATGCTGCTGATGATGATATTAATAATTAATAACTCTCACATGTGAATTCTATTACCAAAATTGAAGTTTTGCATATCATTCTATTTATTCATTAATTTTGTTTGTATTAATGCCCTACTGAATTGCAGTACACAATATTTTTATGCCATTTTTAATTTTGAAAATCTAGCGATAGTAGGGTAACAGTATCTAATGCGTAGAAAATGTTATTTCTACCTCAATTGAAACAATAGGGGCATATTTAAAATAAACAATACCTCTTCTAACTAAATCAGTTTCAAATTTCCTCCAGTGAAGGTGTTCTCCAGATAAAACCTTCGTTATGGAGAACATAATTTTATATCCTACATTTTTATTCAAAACTTTTCTCGTCCTCTTATTTATATTCTTCCTAATATGCTCAGAAACACTTCCTAAACCGTTTATCACTGTTTTCATTATGGTCAATCGCTGGACCAGCTTAACTCCAGACTTCTCCAAAGAAGTTATGGCAGAAGGAAGAAAACTAAAGTTAGAGCTTATGTAACAGAGTTTTCCTTTAAACTCAGGATAAGAAAGGATTTCCTACGAAATTCTTGTGGAAACAGAATCACTACTGCAGAAAGAATCCATTACCTGTTTCACGTACTTGAAATGTCCACTGTAATATACACATGATTTAATCCAAGTTTCCCATCTGGTGAGAATAGATGCAGGTGACAATGATACGTCAGGGACAATAGCCTTGAAGTATGCAACTCTGAATGGTGTCATTACATTTTTTTACACTCCAGATAAATTGATCTAGGTACCATTGGAAAGTAACTTTAGTAACTTCGCATTACTTCTGCACCCCTACGACTCTGTGACATGCCTGCACCAGGCATTTCAAGTGCACAGTTTTTAAGTGGAGTCCTTCTGGGAATCACTAGCTTTTACCATAGGCTATATGGTGCATCATTAGAAAAAAACAAAGCACATCGTCATGTTTTATTTAACCTAGCCACAGATAATTCACTGATTTATCAAAGAGTCTGCTGATTATGGGTTAGTTCACTTTCTCAAAACATTCACTGATAACAGAAAAGTTGAATCCGGTCCCTTTTCCTCCAATATTCTGATCATTACAATATCGAATAAATCGTACCATTGAGTTAGTGGTTTCATTCATCGACACACGCATTTTGTTACTTCTAAATGGCGTTTATATTGAGCAGGTCGTCTAGAGACGAGAGGTCCTCTTTTCGATGTCAACAAAAGACAACGAAATTTTTCGTGCGAGGAAAATTTATTCCGAGGTAAAGTTTGTTATATCATGGAGATGTGTGAAAGCAGAACTCAGGATATGAAAACCAAATTTCTGGTAAAATTATCCTATATAGATTACATCTTCCTGTTAAAAATGATCGATTTGATTTCGGTTACCACATATGTAGAAGGGAAATACTTGACATAAATTATTATAACAAAACTATAGTATAGTCTTTTCTTCATCTTCAATACTTCATTTAATGACGCTATCTTAACAAGTTAGATTTAGCGACATAAATCAAAGCTGGACATGAAAGGATCGACAATATTTAATCACATGTCTCTTATTTCAGACTTAATCTTCTTTTACATGATAAATATACGACAATCAACGGCTTTATTTCCCTTCCGAAAAAAAAAAAATTCAGGGTTTTAAAAAACCTCAAAATCACATTGCCACCGCCCGGAATTGAACAATCGCGAACCTCGGAACCAGAGCCGAGCATTTAACCACTAGTCCACAGGAAGTGATTTATTTTTTCTTTCGTGGAGTGTGGCGGTAGATAACTTCTTTTTCTCCATATCACGTAACATTATTTTGAAAAAAAAATGCATTGCAGTCCAATGCTTACGTCAAATAGATAAGCCACTGACAATTACAAACTACAGTACATTGTAACATTATGCAACTTTTGATAGTTGTAGATGCCTACACGTGCATTGATCTCTGTAGAAATAGACTCTAGAATGTACAGTAAGTTTGACAAGTAAACTTACTTCTTTTAACATATGATATCATGCATGTAACTAACTGTATTGAATCCGAAGTTGCGAACATAAGCTCTTCATAGATCCCTATTCTGAAAATATTTTTCAATAATTGATTGTACAATTCATCTCCTTCAAATCAATGCTAATGTTTTTCTCCCACCTCATTCTTGGTATACCTATTGGGGATATCCTTTTTTTTTTTTACCAGAGGTTTTCGTGCCCATCTTTCATTTTACTATTCGTGTCTCCCCTGTCTCAGTCTACGAGACTTAACTGTTCTGAGTACATTTGATTTTCTATAAAGATGATGGAGCTCACTTATGTAATTTCTTCCATTCACCTGTCCAACACTCTTCGAACAAAAAAAAAATTCTAACCACTTGATTCTCTCGTAACAACAAATGCAATTAACTTACCCTCCTTAGCTCATGTGGATACTATTCCAAAATATATCTGAATGCAAATTACATTTTATGTCATTTCGAACTCTGTAGATTATTTTATTTTACTTAGAGTGTATGTAACCTTTAGGGTCAAAATTCTCAGAGATATCTACAAAATTATGAAAAATGAGTTACCCATCTACAGAGAACATTTTTTTCTCCTCCGCATAAAATATAATATTGATATTGTAATGCCGAAGGATAATCCTATATTATAATGACAAATGTATTGAGTATATTTCATTGTGCATTTATGATAACTCATAATTTTGAGTTTTGAATGTGTAAAAAGGTAAAGATAAAGTGATCGCACTGTAGGCAGGCCTCAGGAGACCACTGTGGTAGTAGGAGATTAAGGCTCCAACATTTCGAGACAATCGGGACGAGATGTCAAGCCTGGCATGACGGCCGCTTTTACCTCAGAACATATGTCTGGAACTCATTTTCGTTAGAAGCTGAGTCAACCCCAGGGCCACGGTGCCGCCATAAGGTTTATACCAGTTTAAAAATCTATCCCATCGGGGCTCAAACCCTCGACCCCCCGGTTTGTATCGCACCGCCTTCACCAACTACGCTACGGTGTACAAATACTATATATAACTAGGGCGGAGATATATCTCTTTACACACCCAACCGCAAATTATGCACACAGTACAGAGTGTAAGTAAAGGAACCAATGATAAAAATGCGTACTTGATACTGAATTTACGAGAACTACATTATCATCTGTGAAAATCATACACTACAAGAAGTTGGGCACAACGCTTAGATAAATACACTGAAATAAACTAAACTCTGTATTCTGAATCGTTAGGTTCCATTGATAGCACCCGCAGTAAATGTGGTAGAGGTATATAAAATGTAGGGTTTATGTAAATATGTACTCGTTGATCCTTAATTACCTCCATAAATTATTCCCTCAGCAATCTCCACAAAATATAATTTCACAAACAAGTTCAGGTGCAACATGGTCCAAAACTACCTACTCAAAGGCTTGGAATAAATATTTGTTTAGCGCTCTGGCCAGTTCTCTATTGCTTGTAACGATCTGGTTATGCAAGTTCAAATATCTCGTAACGTCTGAAATTTGCATTTCTGACCAATGGTTCCCTCTTTCAAAATATTGAGTTTACAATCATCTAGAATTGTGATCCTAAATGATGGTTTAAACTGCGACATAACAAATAGAATGAAATTTATATTCAATCGTTATATTTTAAACTTTTCACATCCAAATATCAATCATAATGTCAGCTATCAAAATAGTTGAAATATTTAAAATTTTAATTCAACCAATGACAAAATGGATGTACGATATGCACAAAAATTCAGTTTACTATAGTAACTTCTAAATTTTACGTGTGTTATATTCTTATGGATTAATTAAGAATTGCATATTTTGAACGAAACTCTAATTATCTCTATGCTCTTCACTGCGGAAGTTGAATGCAATCGAAGACAATTACAAGTACGCATAATTATTTATAATCCTATTTCATACAATAATAATAATAATAATAATAATAATAATAATAATAATAATAATAATAATAATCTTATCTTCGGGTTATTACAGCTGCTGCCGTCTTCCCGTGCCAAACTTCCAAAGCCTACGATCTTGGGCATCTTCAATGCTTAGCCCTCTTGCTTGGATTAATGTCTTCATGCTTTCCTTCCATGTTAACTTCGGTCTCCCTCTCTTCCTCCTTCTGGTCGGATGCCATTGATATAGTTGATTTGGCCATCGCTCATCTTCCATTCTTAAAACATGTCCTAACCACTTTAATTCCTTCTCCTCAATTCTTTCAATTATGCTTTCTTCTGCTTCCATTATGTATTTCTAATTTCCTTATTTACGACATGTTCTAATTTTGACTTTTTGGCACTTCTGCGTAAATAATCCATTTCTAGAGCTATTAGTCTATTCTTGTAGTACTTATCGATTGTTCATATCTCACTTCCATACATTGAAACAGAATCCACCAATGTTTTACGAATATATTTTTTTTGTGTCTTTCCAAATATGCTTATCCCACCATATGGAATTTAACGATGATAATATTTTGCTACTCAATTCAATTCTATGTTTTATATTCTCTTTGCCTAATACCTTCAATGTTATCCATAATAATAACAATAATAATAATAATAATAATAATAATATATTCAAATCAACTCGCACAGTATGATATTAATACCTCTCTGGGGAAAAAAACAAAACATTCTAATTAATTCGTATGGTATCATCATATATGTGCCATTCTAGGTACCGGCACTATCTTCACATCCCTGTACGTTCCTCTTGCTACCTCGTGCCTCTCGGCTACAACTCGAGCTCGCTCCCTAGACCAACGAGATGATTATATCTGCTGTAAATTACAGATTTCCTGATGACTGGTCCTTAGCAAAAACCACGAAAATGAGAACATGTGGTGGTAATACTGTGTACCAATCGACTTTAACTCTACGAAAGTTATGGATATATATTTAAATAACGTCTGAGTGAAGAATATTTTCAGCCCTTCGCTGTTCGGAATAAAACTGAGACAATACTCCGTGGCTTTGCAGCTTCAATTTAGCCTATTGTAGCACATAAAATATAATACTAATGACACGCTAAATAAATAAACAAACTTCATGGTACGAAAGGCCTAGAAGGCCCTCGGCCTACCAGCCGGCTGCTAGTCTCACATCCACATGTGTTAATCACAGACGTATACGATCATCCACTCGGTGTATGGGTGACATGTGGTCAGCTTTTCGGATCCTCCAGCCGTTATAGCTAGCTTTCTCAACCTGGAGGCGCTACCCAAATGCCTCACGATGCTGGGTGGGCACCGGTCCCATAGTTCTGCGCCAAGACATCTTGCCTTAACCACTCGGCTACGGCGTGGGACTATAATGACATGCACATTTCATAATATTATTGTAACACATAAGAAAATAGTATTAATGACATGCAAATTTCATTGTATTTGCTCGTCATTTTCAGCAATGATCTCACTACCTTAATATCAATTAGAGTGGGTGGACCTATGTACAGCAGCAATTATTAGCAATTCTTTTGCGTATTAATGGCTTAGAACGCTAAGTAATGACAGGTTATCAGCATTTCTTCAGCAACCTACAGTATGGCCTATATTGCATGAATATAATCCTAGTGAAAAATCATATAGGTTCGCCCACAAGAAAAGCGACACATCTCAAAGATAGTAAATTTTACAAATCAATCCTCTCTGTTTTGATCCACAAGGGTTTTACGTTTTTATGCAAGCTTCCAGCGCTGTGGTCTCGAGGTAGCGTGTTACCTTGTCACGCAGCGGGCCCGAGTTCGATTCCCGGTTGGGACAGGCTCCTGAGTGAGGTTTTTTTCGGGGTTTTTCCTCACCTGTAAGATATGTGTCAGGAAAGCCTAGGGCCCAACGGTCTCTGAAAATTATTGGCCATCATTATCATCCTTATCATTATATATATATATCCATCAATAGTAATTCTGCCCGAAGGCAGGTCCTTCACTGCAATCATAGCATTTTCATGCTATGCTTGCAGCTTTACTAGGGAATTGTTGGTGTGGTAGCTTCCCGTTGCTTTCCACACCGGTGAAGGATGATGATGATAATGATAATGGTAAGGATGATAATGATGATGGCCATATGATTTCGGGGACCGTTTGGGCCTTAAAGTTTTCCTGACATTTGTCTTACAGGTGAAGAAAAACCCCGATAAAAACCTCACCCAGAAAAATGCCCCGACCGGGGATCGAACCCGGGCCCGCTGCGTGACAAGGCAGCACGCTACCTCGAGACCACAGTGGTGGACGTTATATATATATATATATATATATATATATATATATATATATATATAGCACAGAATGGAAAAAACAGTACTATAGAGTGTTTAGGCCTAATAGTAATAATTGCTTTCAAATCAATTCGTATGACAACATTGCTTATGCGGAATTCTAGAAACCCCCATTGTCTTCACATCCCCTGTCTATTGCTCCAAATGCCTCATGTCCCTCGCCTGCAAGAGCAGAGCAACTTGCTCGCTCCCTAGGGCAACGTTTATTAAAGGGAGTCTTTAAATAAAATAAACATTTATATAATTTCAATAAATTGTAGAAAATATAGATGAAATCCGTCACGCAGGAACTGCGTAAACTGAGTGAATTCCTTAGCAAAGTCGAATTTATAGCCGGATTTTCCATCGTTTCTTGTCAACCCTTAAATTGCCAAAACTCATTGTCTTAATGTTAGCTTATTTAAAAGTAACGATAACGAAAACAATCATTGCATATTGTTGAATAAATTTATACAAATGTAAATTATTTCTACAGAATCATTATTCTAATGGTTTATTAAAAATATTAAACAAATTATCTTATAGGATAGGTTGTCAATTTAAGGGTTTATTAAATTGTACGGTATACAATTATATTGCAACAAAGCAAAGAGTAATTTCGGGTTTCGGGTAAATCCCCACTTCTAATAGTCGGATTTCGCTGATTTTTATAAACTTTCTTTCATAGTTTTATTTCAATAATATTTGCCAAGTTTTGTTGAGAAAAATAAAAAATTGCGACCACTAGAGCGATTTTTAAATTTTCGTTTCAGGTTAACTCCTACTCCTACTGGTCAGAATTTGCCTATTAACTAACTTTACCTTACTTTTTTTTAATTCATTGCTATATGCCGAGGGTTCCGAAAAAATGCAGCCGCTTGGACGTCAGCACATACGAAATTACACACACACACACATATTGTGTTATATTGTAGATTTCGCGGATATAAGTAAGAAAGGTTTCTTGGATTTTCCGCGTCATGGGCCTCTGGCCACTGATTCTGACATTTCAATATGATCCCACATGTCATTATCAAGGGATATGACATGTGGGAACATGTCGAAACTTCGGAATCAGTGGCCAGAGGACCATGACGCGGAAAACCCAAGAAACCTTTCTTAATCATATATATATAATTTTTTATCATGGTCATTTTCGGTATCTACTAGATCAAATCGATGAATATAGTTGTCTAATGTGCTGCATCTAAAACTGAAGTCATTAGCAGCCTTGCTCTCCAATACTTTGAGGTCTTAGAATCTTAAAATAAAATAAAGTTAAAATGTACCTTCTTAGGTCAGAGCCGTCGTCCTCAACTTATAAAAAATGTATGCTTTTTGTCTGATGACCTTTCAGAATCTCTATTCCATCTTCAGCAGGTCTTTCTTCGCTACATTACTTGATGTTCACGATGCTGGTCCTAATGTAGTGTTGGACGTGACAATGAAGTTTATTAGTATTGATCTTAGAATCTTCATGTTTGACAGCGATACAGTTGTTCAGGTGAAGACATGTAGATAATATTTAAAAAATCTCTTCATGAGAACAATTTCAATAGGTTTGTTATTTCGGAATTCGCTAAAATCGGCAAAATCTAGTAACGAGGCTTGCGAATTAGGATAATGATAAAAACTTAATGACAAATTACAATCATACAGTCCTAGGCTGGTAGACACTTATTACATAATTTCAAGAGCTGGTACTTTAACATATTCAGAATCTCTATTCCATCTTCAGCAGGTCTTTCTTCGCTACATTACTTGATGTTCACGATGCTGGTCCTAATGTAGTGTTGGACGTGACAATGAAGTTTATTAGTATTGATCTTAGAATCTTCATGTTTGACAGCGATACAGTTGTTCAGGTGAAGACATGTAGATAATATTTAAAAAATCTCTTCATGAGAACAATTTCAATAGGTTTGTTATTTCGGAATTCGCTAAAATCGGCAAAATCTAGTAACGAGGCTTGCGAATTAGGATAATGATAAAAACTTAATGACAAATTACAATCATACAGTCCTAGGCTGGTAGACACTTATTACATAATTTCAAGAGCTGGTACTTTAACATATTCAGAATCTCTATTCCATCTTCAGCAGGTCTTTCTTCGCTACATTACTTGATGTTCACGATGCTGGGTCCTAATGTAGTGTTGGACGTGACAATGAAGTTTATTAGTATTGATCTTAGAATCTTCATGTTTGACAGCGATACAGTTGTTCAGGTGAAGACATGTAGATAATATTTAAAAAATCTCTTCATGAGAACAATTTCAATAGGTTTGTTATTTCGGAATTCGCTAAAATCGGCAAAATCTAGTAACGAGGCTTGCGAATTAGGATAATGATAAAAACTTAATGACAAATTACAATCATACAGTCCTAGGCTGGTAGACACTTATTACATAATTTCAAGAGCTGATACTTTAATTTATTCAGAACCAGGCAAAAACATGATAAATATTGTGGAATTTTTAGAATAGTATATAAACTTACACACAACTTATGATTTGAACGTCCTATCTTATCATGAAAATACGTAAATGGAAAGTACTATCACACGTCTTATCTTCATTATCTTCTTTTATCCACAAAAAAAATCTGTGACATGTCAACCAAGCACCTATCTAAAAGACTAAAGTTCGAATCATGTTAGTGACCAGTTCGTAATCTCAATGACTATGCAATACCATTGCGCGTAAATATGAGTAATCACGTGTAAAATTATTTACATATTTACTTACGTATAAGAATGTATTTATAATTATTATTCTAGTTCAACAAAATAATGAAATGTGGAAAGGCATTAGTTATATGGGTCCACTAGTAATGAATTACGAAGTAAAAAAATGTTTTCAACAGAAAACGTGGGTACTAAGTAAAAATGTGTTTACAGAAAAAGGAAGAACACGCAAGTGACTCATAATATGTTAAAAATGGTAAACAAAGGTAACACTACATCTGACTCAGACGATATTGTTTGAGAATAGCATTCGCGATGTCCCTTCAAATACCATTATTGACCAACTTCATTATTTTTCCTGATTTTCTCAGTCGAAAAATCGTGGGTTGGAAATTCATAACCAAGACCATTTTAGCGTACTATCCATTTTCAAACCATTAAAATCTTCTTCTTGTAAGCCCATGTTTCCCTTAGCAGGGAAGAATTTGAACCATACTAATTTATTATTATTGATTTTGTACATCTCAATGATGGATAAATCATATTTGAAGAGAAAAATTATACGCTCAGACCGGGACTTCAACCCGGGACCCTTGGTTCTCTAGACCAAGTGCTCTACCAACTGAGCTACCTGAGCAAGAACCGATCTAAACGCAAATCCTTCTCTTTCCATATGGAAAAAGCCGTACTGGCTGTAATGTATAATTCCCAAATATGTCTTCTTAATAAAGGAGCCGCCATTTGCAAGATAGAAGCATGGCTTCATAAGCATTTGGTGGATGGGAATTACAATGTATATAGAGAAGGATTTGCGTTTAGATCGGTACTTGCTCAGGTAGCTCAGTTGGTAGAGCACTTGGTCTAGAGAACCAAGGGTCCCGGGTTCAAGTCCCGGTCTGAGCGTATAATTTTTCTCTTCAAATATAACATACTAATTTAGTTACACTTGTTTTCGTATAGATGTCATTGGAGTGGCCCGTGGTCAGCGTTCCGCCTCATACTGACATCTAGGAAACTAATTACATTATTGTTTATAATTCTGGTGAGATAGATTGTTTACACAATACTTTTTGAATGCAACTCACATGTTATAATTAACTACCATCCTAAATTAAGAGGCTCATAGTACTAGGACGGGAAAATTCGGTAAATTTTCCTTAGAGGCCTTTTCATTCAGGCTTAAGGAACTTTTACGAACCTAAAAATCTTCAGACTCGGGACGCACGGCTTAAAGTCCCTCCCGGAGGACTTCCTCCTTGGATTTTTCCATCCTAAAAATAATCCATCGACCCCGGCCGGGTTTGAACCCACGACCCTCGGGACCAGAGGCAAGGAGCATAACCACTAGTCCACCGCGGCCAACTACAAACAAATTAATTACTTCAACAGGAAACACTTTACAGATCGTCGAAACCTGCAGTAAAGTGAATACCACTGAAGATTCTGCATGGGATATATTAGCTGATGTTCTTATACAATGGCATCGTGGTCTGATGATGGGACTTAGCCATTTTAAATATAAAATGATTTTATTCCAGCCTTAGGCACTTAAGGTAGCAGGAAGTTAAGGCTCCTCCCCTTCTAGATAAATCGTCATGAGAAGTCAGCCGGACTGTTAGTCTAATGGGACTCGAACCCCCGTCTTCGTATCGTTTTAAGCAAATACGCTACGGAGTACTCTCAATATTAGTTGTTAATGTTTCTATATAAAGGAATGAAATGAAAAGTCTATCTACTTCATCTTCTTCTCATAATAATAATAATAATAATAATAATAATAATAATAATAATAATAATAATAATAATAATAATATGTGAATTCAACGTAAAATTTGACATAACACGTGAAAATTAGAGTTTCTTCCCTGATTCCAAAAGTGGTACCGGTATATGGACTAATAAAACGATTTTAAAGTGCATACATCCCAAAATATTGTAGAATATGAACAACCTCATGTATATAGGCTAACAAATAATTATTTTATTTTTTGTTAAAACTCTTATAACACTCAGAAATGTTAGTTGTGACGTCAATTACTTAAATTTTGTATAAATCTCTCTTGACTCCGCCTTAGCGACAGACGTAAACTGCACTTTATTTCACTTCTTTTCAAAAACTCCCTAGTAACCTGGCGTCCAGCTTCGAGAAACCATCTTCCTACAACAATATTGACACTACGTCACAAGATAACAGTCTGCTAACAATCCCTCTCCACAGCATCTCTTCTTATTCTACTTCTTTCACAGCAGTATTTGCCCGCTCTTTGAATTCCCTCCTTCAAGATAGCAGGGGTTGCCAAGTCACGCTTATAAAATTACTTGTTAAATAATTAATTTTTCTCCCGAATTAAATTTATTCTATGCCATTAGTAGTTTTTTTTATTTTTCTACCTTGTATAATTTATATTATTTTATTCGTTAAATCTAGAATAATTCAACATACATTGTAGATAATAATTGTATTGTAGATCTACAATGTAATCATTCATGTTTATTTTAATTTAGATATAAGGTTATTTTTTTGTTTTTTCCTAACCTGGTTGAAGGCCTAAAGCACTATCGTTATTATTATTATTATTATTATTATTATTATTATTATACTTACTTACTTACTCACTGGCACTATCGAACCCGTAGGTTCATGGCCGCGCGGACATAAGCTCTCCATACATTCCTATCCTGAGCCAATTATTTCCAATCATTCCCTGTATAATCTACTTCCCTCAAATCATAGTTAATGTTGTACTCCCACCTCATTCTTGGTCTACCAACTGGGCGTTTTCCTTCTGGCTTTCTTACAAGAAGTTCCCATGCACGTCTTTCATTCCCCATACGTGCAACATGTCCTGCCCATCGCAGTCTATGAGACTTAACTGTTCTTATTATATCTGGCTTCCTATAAAGACCATGCAGTTCATTGTTATGTAGTCTTCTCCATTCACCTGTCTGTTCATCTCTCTTTGGTCCAAAAATTTTCCTAAGAATTTTATTTTCAAATACTCGTAGGGTCGTATGTTAGAACATTACTCTCTACTCAAATTACTTCCAATCACTAGTGAGCTGATTCACCGTGAGCAATTGCTGAGAACGAATTAACGGCCGACTTATCGGTCATGCACGAGAGTCGACGTTTTCGTAATATTGGCAACGAATTACCCAGAATTCTCAGCGATAAAACCACTTCCGTTATTTGTCTGCTATAGAGGAATGCATTTATGCTTGCATCCCGCAAATAATACCGTATACAAACACGTCTGCGACACGCAATATTACGCCGATTCTCCTGTTCTTCCAGTTGAATTCTTTGGTAGACTCTATCAAATTCCTCTTCTCCGTGTATACCGAAAACATGATCGAAGTCTTTAAGGTCCGACATCTTGGATAAATGTTGGATAAAGCAGCAAAGTACATCGATTACCATCGGTTCCCGTTCGGTTCCCTTCGGGATTTTAATTTGAGTTGCTCATTTAAGCTACCTCCGCAGGTAGCTTACAAATTTAACCAATTATTATCGCATGAACAGATTTCTGAGTAAGCAAAATCGTATTAGCATACAACTTGCTCAGCAGAGAAGGCATTTTACTGTCTAATGCGTCCAAACATGCGACCCGTAATCTCCTTTCCTCCCTTAAAGTAAGAGTCCATGTTTCGCATCCATATAATATAACTGGTAGAATAATAGTTTTATATATTTTCAGCTTAACTTTTTTGAAAGGAGTTGAGACATCAAAAGTCTCTGCAATGCATAATAGCACGCATTTCCAGAATTGAGCCTATGTTTAATTTCTTTGTGCATCTCATTCCTATTTCTGATTATTGTTCCTAGGTATTTGAATTCAGCCACTTCCTCAAAATTTCCCTCATTTGTCATTAACTGTCCATTTCCATTATATACTGAATTTCTACGTGTGACCATATATTTAGTTTTACTGATATTTACTTCCAGTCCTAATTTCTTAGTGTTACTCAATAGTTTGTGCGTGTTGGCCTTCAGTATCTCCTCGCTATCGGCCAGTAGTACTACATCATCAGCATAAACTAACAGCTTATTAATACCATTCAGTTGTAAGCCTTCCTCATTCTCTAAAGATTTAATGGCATGCTCTAGTACAAAATTAAATAGTAGAGAATATAGTGCATCTCCTTGCTTCAACCCATTCTGGATTTCAAAAGTGTCTGAAAACTGTTTGCCTACACGCACCCTACTCTTTGAGCCATTTAGACACATTCGTATAAGTCTAACTAACTTTTTAGGAATTCCGAACTCCAGCAGGATACTATATAACTTCTCCCTCTTAATTGAATCATATGCTTTTTTGAAGTCTACATATAGTTGATGTACAGTGCCATTATATTCCCATTTCTTTTCTAAAATCTGTCTTATACTAAAAATCTGATCTGTTGTAGACCTGTTTCTTCTCTAAATGCACATTGATGATCTCCTAGAATGTCATCAATGTAGGGAGTAAGTCTGCTTACTAATATATTTGTAAGAATTTTGTATGAAGTTGAAAGTAATGAGATGCCCCTGTAGTTGTTGCAATCAGTTTTATCTCCTTTCTTATAAATTGGTATGATAATTGATTCCTTCCATTCATCTGGAAGAGCTTCTTTTTCCCAAATCATACTAAGCAACCAGCGTATTTTGTCTATCAATTTTTCTCCTCCTGATTTTATGAGTTCTGCTGGGATCTCATCTGAACCTGATGCTTTATACATCTTCAATTTTTCAATCGCCATTTCAACCTCTAATGCACTTGGCTCTGCGACTAGCATTTCTGCTGTCTGTAACTTATCCTCCTCAATGTCCTGTTCTGTATGTACATTTAGGCCTAATAGCTGATTAAAGTAACTTTTCCATCTATTTAATATACTCCTAGAATCTGCAATCATATCCCCATTTTCATTTCGAATTATGTTTGTTCTAGCCTGAAACCCTTTCTTCTCTATACTAATTCCCTGATATAATTCTCTAATGTTCCTATTTTTTGCATTCATTTCAAGATCATTAATCTTCTCTCTCAAATATTCCCTCTTTTTACTCTTTAGTAACTTAGTGGTTTCCCGTCTAATACTACCCAATTGCTCTAAATTTACCTCATTTGGCTCGTGTAACCATTTAATTTTTGCTAGTTTTCTTTTCTTTACAATGTCGGCACATTCCTCATCAAACCATTTCTTGTTTTGCCTCTTTTTTAAACAACCAATGCTTTCTGATGCTGAAAATTTAATAGTATCTCTTATAGCCTCCCATTCTTTATTTATATCAGGTTCTTCTTCGTTTGCCACATTGTCATCTGAAGATTCCAGTACTTCAAATCTATTAACAATTTTGATTTGGTATTCTTGCCGCATTTCATCATTTCTCAAGTTTTTTAATTCATATTTTACAGAATCATCTTTAGCATTCGTTCCTCTCATAAGCGATAGCCGTTGTCTGATTTTCACTCTGACCAGATGATGATCCGAATTGCTGTCTGTCCCTCTAACTGATCTAACATCAATGATGCTACTGTGCCAGCGTTTATCCACTAATACATGATCTATCTGGTTCCGAGTTTCTCCATCTGGGGATGTCCAGGTGTATTTATGAATATCCTTATGCTGAAATGTTGTGCTCTTAACAATCAGATTCTTTGATGTGGCAAATGTGACTAATCTAACCCCGTTGTCGTTACTATCTTCATGAAGACTGAATTTGCCTATTGTTGGTTTGAATATATCTTCCCGCCCCACTTTTGCATTAAAATCTCCTAAGACAATTTTCATATGATATCGTGAAAGGCTATCAAATAAGCATTCTAATTCTTCATAGAACTCATCCTTGATCTTGTCATCTTTATCTTCTGTGGGGGCATGTACATTTACAATTATAAAATCATGTCGTTTACCCTTTAGAATTATGTATGATATCCTATCATTAACAAACTTAATATCTCGGATAGCGGATAGGATCCTCCTTCTGACTAAAAAAACCCGTTCCAAATGCAGGTCTTTCTGCACCCCCATAGAATAATGCAAAGGTTCCTGATTCCTGACTACCTTCTCCTGGCCACCTAACTTCCTGTAAAGCGACTATATCCAAGGGCGATTTATCTAGTTCCCGCGTTAATATCTCTAGTGCCCCGCTATTGTATAAAGTCCTAACATTCCATGTTCCTAGGAACATGTCCCTGTGTTTGAGCCTTTGGCATGGGTTCCCTGAAGTAGTCCCCGCCCGGAGAACCGAATGGGGGACTATTTGACCTCCGGAAAATTTTACCCCAGATGAACCCATGTCCACATTTCTTGACGGTTGTATTTTTTACGGTGAAAGATTGTCACTCTTTCGCCCAAGGTACTTTTTTCGTCTGGCTTATACACCTTCGACCAGTCCGGCATGGGTAACCCTATCGGCAGCAATGCTACCGCCGGCATAGCTCTGAGGATAATTTAAGCACGCAAGCCACTCCACCACGACAAGGTAAAGATACCATGGAGGGATTATTATTATTATTATTATTATTATTATTATTATTATTATTAGTTGACAATAAAACTAAAAGAAGAACATGAAAAATGGGGACTTAACAAATATAGAGAAAATAAATATCTATGTAGGGCCCATAGGAATAGAAATGCAAAATATAAATTTCAACAATGGAGAAGAAGTCCACCGCTGTGGTCTCGGGGTAGCGTGCTGCCTTGTCACGCAGCGGGCCCGGGTTCGATCCCCGGTCGGGACAGTTTTTTGTTGGTTAGGTTTTTATCGGGTTTTTTCCTCGCTTGTAAGACAAATGTTAGGTAGGCCTAATCTTTAAGGCCCAAACGGTCCCCGAAATCATATAGCCATCGAAATCATCATCATTCATATTCATCTTAGGTTAAGCTTAGGATTACGGACTCTCCTGGCGCACCATCATCATCATCACCCATCATATCATCGGGGCAACGTAACCCCGCCTTCCAGGCGCCCAAACCTCAGAAGTGGGTTACAAGTACACCATTGCCAGGAGAGAAACCAGGAATGTCGAAAGACCACCTGGGGCATTTGGAAAAAAAAAAAAAAAAAATGGAGAAGAACTAAAATCTAGTAATGAATGCACTTATTTAGGAACGCACTGGTTAGAGTCCTCATGAGGTAAGACATTTTTTCTCGTAGAATTTCGGCCAGTGTAGGGGACTGCTTTTTCTGAATGTTTGTTTATTAATACAATCTTTCATAGTCCTATGCTTTACTTTCCTTCTGAAGGAAGTCATACTCAAGGATTTTTGAGCAATTAAATATATTTGCTATATTTTTTAACTTATAAAGGGCGTAATTCTGTTTAGTCTGAGCGATCACTAACAGTGTAAAAGAAGCGAATACGTCCATAGAGAACTTAACATTATATTAGACAATACTCGATTACAGGAGTCTTTCTGGGTTAGACTCCATGGCGCGACAGGCCCTTGGCCTACCAGCAGGTAGGCAGTGTAGTGGTGACATTTGGTCAGCGATGTCGAGTCCCCAGTCGTTATAGCTGGTTTTCTCAACCTGGAGCCGCTACTAATTGTAGCTACCCAGATGTATCACGATGCTGGGTGGCCCCATACTGACCTAAATTTCATGAGAAAAGTCTTCCGTTATGGAGACTCGAACCAGCGCAAGTCCCGTAGCTCTGGCCATGGCTTCTTGCCTTAACCACTCGGCTACGGCGCGGGACGTCTTTCTAGGTTGCTTGCATAATAATATTAGGACAGCTGTATGTGAAGGTTGCATATAATCAATGCAATTCTTTTGAGTTCGTTATTATCGCCTCAGGGTGTGATGGTCGTCCAGCGGCTTGTTTTGTTTCCCCGCAGCTGTTAAATACAAAGATGCCGACTACCGTCATTATAATAATTCCGCATTTTAAGCATTGTCGCGCGGCACCCGCTTTTATATTAATGGACAACCATCATAGTGAGGCAATAAATAACAGAATCGAAGTTTTCTTGTAGAATGTATTTATTTTTCATAATTTAATCTCTCCCTTTGTAAGTATTTCTATGTGGGCCTTACAGATACATAAAATGCCGAGAAAGAATTTTTAACACTGCGTTAATGCACTGACTACAGAAAGATAGTGGACTCAGAAGTTTCTTGAGGTCTGTCCTATAAACGAACTAAGAATGTTCTCATATAAAATCTACTTTCAATTTTTATGAATTAATCTCCTTTTGTTTTAAGCCAAGAGGAAAGAAAATACATGCGAATTTTAACCCTAAGTAACTGTAAAAAAAATCGAAATTGAGATTTTTGTGCATATGTTATTTACTAGATGACCATTTCATCAACAAAATTTGAAGGCAGCTTTCGATATGAAACACTTAAAATTCCCCTGTTAGAAACGAAGAAAAAAAAAACTGAGAAAACTTTATCCAAGAAACTTGTTCCGGCATGCTTCATCTCATCCGATGACGTTACCAGCTAGATCAAAGTGATGGGCTAAAATTTGATCAAATTGATAAAATAGAAAAATCGAAAACTGAACTAAAGAAAGTAGCCCATGAACAAGATTCCAAATTTAGAAGTAAAAGTTTCTAGTTATTAGAATAATCAACTAAACTTAAATTTTAAAATATTAAACATTAACTGAATAATCATATAATGGTAGGTTTTTTTTTTTTAATACACTGCTCTTCAGTGGTCAAAAGAGGTCGTTTGGCATATATCAAGAAACCTAATGGGATATTAATATGGAGATAAATAGATTTTGGATAGCCAAAATGCCTAAGGTTTTCCAAGGTAAAGGTGCAAATATTTACTCAAAGAGAATCACATATAAAATTACGAGTTTGTATGTGATTTCATCAGACAGATAAAATAAATTTTAATGAGAGATTTTTAGAGCTTTGTTTAATTTAGCGTTTCATCAAGTCTAATTCCTGCACTGGTTCCATATTAAGGGATTAAATACGTACATATAAGACTGGCCTTCAGATTAGACAAGATAAGGTTCAAGCAAACAATATGAGATATAAGATAGTCTATGGGATAAGCAAAGCAAAATGAAAACTTATACACAAGTACAGTACATATCACTTACGTAAAGTGGTCTATGAAGTGATGTGGATATTGAAAATAGATCATAATAACACCATCACAAGGAGTTTATTTTTAAAACGTCTCCTGTCTACTTTGTACCAAAAACTCACTTTTTATGTGTCTGCATTCTTCTTAACAAGTAACAGTATCACAATATAGTCTCTGGTTGGGAAAATCACAATATCTTCTTCTTCTTCTTCCTTCCAAATATTAGGCCAAGGCCTGTTAAGATCCTATAGAAAATTTTCCCTCCAGCGTTTCATAGGACGGCCCAGAGATCTTCGTCCTCTTAGTTTATAATTATAAACAGCTTTGGAAATCCGATTTGAACTCATTCTTTCAAGCTGGTGTTTCCAATTTAGTTGGTACTGTTTAATATATTCCAGAATTGGCGTAGTCTTCAATTCTTTTAAGATATCGGTGTTCCTTTTCCGATCCCATCTGGTGTAACCCGCTGTTCTGCGCATGAATCTCATTTCACAAGCCGTTATTCTGCTTTCATGTTGTCTTTTTAGTGTCCATGCTTGACTACCATAGGTCAACACTGTCTAGCCAAGATGTTATATAAACGTAATCTGGTGTTTTTTTTTTGTACAAGGGATGGTTTCATAACTTGATTAATAATTCCCAAACTTTTATTATAACTAGTAATTTTTTCAGGGATATCCTTTTCATCCCAGATAGAGAGATACTATCCAAGATATTTAAATTGATTAGATCTCTCTAAAATTTTATTCTGGAGACAGATTTTACTTTGTATGGGGTCCTTCCCATAAAATGCCATAATTTTAGTTTCGTTGATTGATATTTCCATATTAAATTTGGCAGCTATTTTTTGAAATCACAATATGTTCATTATAAAGCAGGGTATCAGGACAGTTGATATACAAACTTTAAGGTGCAGTGGATGAGAGGTAGAAATGCTATAGTCACATACATGAGTACTTCGATTTCCTTGTACATATACTACTATGGCTGTTATATTGCAATGTTTAACCACGACATTATTTTCTTTTCTTTCCAGAAAGTAGCTACAAAGGGAGTTTACTTTGTACAAAAACTACAATGGTAACCATGAATCCAGCAACAGTAGTAAAAATATTGGCAGATTTTTTCGGCCTATCAGAGGCAACGCCAAGCCAAGTTGATCTTATAAAATTTGATCACATAAAGACGGAATTTCTTGAGGAGGACCTAATTGTGGAGAGAGTGAATATACTCGTCCACGATGATTTATTATCGTCTGACAGTGACGAGGACACAGACTTGCACAAGTTTTGTCTCGACTATAAGTTGGTTGAGTTTATATTTTAGTGTTGTTTAGTTTTATTTCTGTTTCATTTCTCATCCATTGCACCTAAAACTTGGCGATTCTCCATTATTTATTGTGTGCTTTCAAATGACGTCTAAGGCGTTGTACACGTTACGACAAATGTTCCCATGTTAGATTACTGTATGTACAAATATCAGCATTGACTTAGAACAACCTTTAAATCACTACAAACTTGCATTAAAAGTAGTTATTTAAATCAAACTGATTTTTGTTTACATCAAATTATCAACTTTACATTACTCGCTACAAATGTATGGAAATGGACAAGAGACGATTTCACAATAAGTCTCATTGTCTCTCCTCCTAACACAATTTTCCTAAAAAAAAGTTCACACTAAAATATATATAAAATGGTGATTATTCTAGATGAACGAAAACAGTATCTCATATTAAGAGAGGAGAGCATATTACGAGTAGGCCTATTTGAGAATAAAGTGCTTAAGTAAAATTTTAGAACAAAGCGTGTCGAACAGGCAGGTGAACAACTAGATTACAATGAGCTACAGTCTAATTCAACCCAGGAAGTTAACACAGACCTTATGGCCTAAGCCAATGTCCCCCTACGAACAGAGGGTAGATTTTGGCGAACTCATAATGACGATATTTGCTTGTTTAGGGAGGGTGGAGGTGCAAGGTTAGCAGTACTTTTTCCACATCTATGTACTATACATTTAAAAAAACAGTTTTTCTTTTACGGCATGCAAACTAGTTTTATAGTAAATATGAGAGTCGACAGTTTCACACAGGATAGTACAGAACCGCACGAGCTCAGTGACAAGTGGTAACTGTTTTTTTTTTCTTTAAGAGGGGGTGGCTACAACTTACAACTATGTACCTGCTGTGTTGCAATCTTCAGTTTTATATAAGGGTTTCTCTCAAGAAAATACTGTTAATATGGCAACCCAGTTCTCTATTCCAAACACACAGTAACTTCCTGGGTTGAATCTGAGTGTACATGATCTTTATGAGAAACCTGATGTAATAAGAACATTTAAGTATCATGGATTGCAATGGGCAGGGCACGTGGCATGCATGGGGAATCATATAGGATCATTAAAACTTTTTTGTAGGAAAGCAGACTGAAAGCGCCCAGTAGATAGGCCAAGGACGAGATGGAAGAATATCATTAACCACTATTTAAGGGAGATGAATTCTACAGGGAATGTTTGAAAAACATGACTAGTCACAATGTCTTAATGTCAGAGTTTCTGAATAAAATTCGTGAAGTCCAGGGTTCAAATACCGGTCAGAAAAAAGGAATTTTTCCTATGGTAGCGTATGGTTGGAATTTAGGTTAAGTTTATTTTTTTAGGATTCTACGAGTGCTTCGTTATCATTTATCACTGGGGAGCGGATTTTTATTTTCTAAAAGTTAAGATTGCAACATAGTATAGCGATAAAATAAATTTAATAAGTCTTCATATTCAATCAACTGATTTTTTAATAATATAACTTACAAAACCGTTTCTCAATAATTGTTGTGTGGGATCTAGCAATATTACATTTATAGTTTACGTCTTACTTTTAAATAGAAAATTTATAATGTAAAAAAAGAACACTATTTATTTTAAATTTAAAAGTAAAATGTGTAATATAAATGTAATAATGCTAGATTCCACACAAAAATTATTAAGAATCGTTTTTGTAAGTTATATTATTAAACAATCAGTTGATTGGATATGAAGAGCTTATTACATTAATTTTATCACTATACTATGTTGCAATCTTAACTTTTAGAACATAAAAATCCGCTCTCTATTTATCACCCATCATAGGGTAACAAAACTCATTTTCCAGGCGCTCCAACCTCAGACTGGGTTACAGAAGAAAATGCCAAGAAGTCGTATGACAACCTGGTGGCAATAAAAATAAAAAAGTAATAAAAAATGAAAACATTAGCTCAAATTAGGGATGTATGCAGATCATAAATTTTGATACTGCTAGTGAATCAGTTAGTTATTTTCCTAGCAAGGAACCCAAGATACATAAAATGGAGGGGGGTGGCATTGGAACACACACAAACACATGTCATATTACAAATTTTCTGACATTTTATGAGATTAAAAATTGTTGGATATTATGTTGTTCTTCAACTCACGGTACTGGGTCCATATAACTAACCAACCAACTCCAGTGAGCACTATCAAACACGGAAGTTCTTGGCCGCGTGGTTATAAGATATCCATACATCCCTATCCTGATCTGTTTTCCAATCATCCGCATCCCATGTATAAATTCACCTCTCACAAATCATGGTTAATGTTATTTTTCCACCTCATTTTTTGATTTTTCATCTGGTTCTACTACAAGGGGTTTCTATGCCATTAGTGACATTTGTCCTGCCCATCGCAGTCTAAGGGACTTAATTGTTCTTATTACATCTGATTTCTATATTTCACTGAGTCCCATACACTTGCTAAAATTCCATGAGAAAATGTATTCCTCATGGGGACTCGAACCATTCCGCCTCCCATTGGTTCGTGTCATGGTAAGATACCTAAATATCTCGGTATCGGTGCGGGATATTGGATTATAAACAATGGCACTGGTGCCCCACTTCACGTACCACATATGAGTTTTATACGTGTTAAATACTGAGGTGAACGATCATGCAGCCAGTGTAGTGGTGATATGTGTCAGCATGTCGGGTGCCTCAGTCATTACATTGGTTTTCTCAACCTGGATCCGCTACTTATTGTACCTATCCAATTTCCTCATGATTATGGGTGGGAACCGGTCCCACACTGACCGAAAATTTATTTTCCATGAGGACTGGAACAAGCGCAAGTTCCGTAGCTCTGCACCAAGGTATCTGCCTTAAATACGCGTACCATTAATCTTCAAAATTAATTGTACAAACATGTCCTTTTTTGCCGCATACTCTGTCGCAATAATTTCTTTAAAACAATTTTTGAAGGCAACGTTTTGAGAAAAAAACTGTTTTCGAAGATAAAATACAAATTTCGCGTAGCCTATATGATGGCAGGACTAACGAGAATTGAAACGGGTTTGCTAAACAAAATATATATTTCACTTACAAGTCTTTGCCTTCAGAAGATATGATTGTTACATTGAGAGACATATATTTTATATTATATGTAGGCCTACACTATATTTTAGACAGACAATGCTTTATTTAACGTTGCTTTTTTTACATTTCAGGTTTTTCATAGACGAGCATATTAGTGACCGGCAATATCATACAATAATATGTTTCTTTGTCAAGGGTTAAATATATACCCTCTATTTAAAAAAACTGTGCGGTTAAAAAATTAAGAATCAGTCAGCCACTTCGAATAATTTCAAATCAGATGCAATGTCTTCGGATTGTATCATGTTAGAGTGGGGCATCTTGTATAGACAAAATGGTTAGAAAATGTATTACAATAATACAAGCGTTAACAAATAACTACCTTGTCCACCGCTGTGGTGTCGAGGTAGCGTGCTGCCTTGTCACGCAGCGGGCCCGGGTTCGATCCCCGGTCGGGACAGTTTTTCTGGGTGAGGTTTTTATCGGGGTTTTTACTCATCTGTAAGACAAATGGCAGGAAAACTTTGAGGCCCAAACGGTCCCCGAAATCATATGGCCATCGCAATCATCATTCATATTCATCTTAGGTTAAGCTAAGGATTAGGGACTCTCCTGGCGCACCATTATCATCATCATCACCCATCATATCATCGGGACAACGTAACCCCGCCTTCCAGGCGCCCCAACCTCAGAAGTGGGTTACAAGTACGCCATGCCAGGAGAGAAACCAGGAATGTCGAAAGACAAACATGGGGCATTTGAAAAAAAAAATAACTACCTTCTCAAACTTAATAAATCATTACTTTGTAAACTGGAGTAAGGTGTCTTAGACACACTTGTGGAGTCACAGTAAAATTATTATTATTTACTTATTTATTATTAAGATTAAATATTTTACGTCAGCTGTTGGTTCAGAGGTTCGCGGGGACAAATCCGTCTGGGTGGATGGGTTTTTAAACGGTTAACAATCCTGAGCGTAGCATCCTTCGAAAAGAAAGTAAATCCGTGGTCCCAAAGAGTAGATTAAAAATATATATATAAAGCATGTAAAAGAACATTAAGCCTGAAATAAAATTCGACTATAATGACTTGATAAGATAAGGGATCATTTAAAACAAGTACTAACTAAAATATTTAGAATACAAGATACTGAAACAAACAATTCCTTTCACAAACACAATTAAGAGAACCAATTAATCCATACACTTTTTTAAAGTATATTGTTATGAAACGATCTCAAATCCAATAATCAGATTTGAAAGCCAAAACTCATTATGGGGAATAATGAGGAATAAACGATAAAAGAAAACTGAAGCTCTTAGATCTTTGCCTGGATACACATGATTGCATCGGATAGAACTTGTAGAAATAATGGATTCAGATAGACGACCGAGGATTACTTGTGAGTAAAAACTAAAAGGGAAAATATCAAGAGGCAGATCTAGGAGAAGATGGAGCAAAGATTTTGAGGTACAGGCGGATTGCTACCTAATCTGTGAAGAGGAAGAATATTAAGATTAAGATTGTAAAATACACTTTATAGTACGTGCGAAAAAAAAAGTATCTTCATAAAGTTATTTTATTTAAACACGATCTCTACTGCAAAGGTCATTAGAAACGCAATTCAAATCTGTGCACGTAATGTTATTTTTGATAAAAATGTAAATAATTCACTAATTGCTGCCTATATTATGTACATATTAATTCAAAGTGAAGGAAAAGACGAGTCAATTGTAATATTATTACAGAATATCAGTATGCATGAAATGAAGAGCCCATTATCATTCAAAAATGGCTATTGACGTCATCACATTAATGATTAGGTGTAACATCTGTTTAGCCTTCAGGCACACCCGCATGCTTAACTAGTAATTACTTTAAACAATATACTACTTATACGTTTGTACAGCATGAACACTGTTTTCATAACTAGGATGTACTGTTAACAATAACTTTTTAAGAACTACTCGAAAATGAAGACCACGTCTACTGAGTGTTTCAAAACGGATAGTCCAAAGTCTATGGAAGGGAAGTAAAAATTAAGATATTTCAACAAACTGGATCCGCAAATTAAACTGTTAACAGATTTGGGGATTGCTAAATACCAATTCGAACAAAAGAGATAAGAGGAGATGATGAATTATAGTACATGTGTAAACAAACCAGGAGTCGATCACAGATCTGTACAAGTGAGGTTCTAACCTTATTATACGGAGTGAATCATAAATATGGCTATACGTTTGATCGCGTTGTTGATGAAAATATTACCATTACAGGAAATATGTAATTACCGTTGGAAAGGCAATTATTCAAATTACAACAATGGAATAAAACAAAACAGTGTTGCACTTACGTCATTAGTAAAAAATGACGTTGAATATGCAACAGCAAATTACAATTGCTGCATGGGCAATAAAGTATGCTACTGATCGTGAGGCCACAAGACGGGCAAGGCGTGAGTTTAAGGTAGTATTGCAGCTGTCGACTGTGGGGAAGTGGAGAAAACGACTGCAGGAAACGGGAAGGATACAGAAAATGAAACCTTCTGGAAGGCCTCGCATTAGCAAGGATGCAGAAAACAACGAAGAGAATTGTTGAGGCGTTCGACGCTAGGCCACAAAAATCAACCCGCCAAGCTGCACGTGAGCAGTGATTTGTTTTGTTTTGTTCTACTGTTGTAATTTGAAGGATTCCCTTTCCAATGATATCATATTTCCATTAATAATAATATTTTCGTCACAAAATGCGATCAAACGTATAGCCATATTTCTGAATCACTCTGTAGATGTTTATAAAGTGGACAGTTAATTTGAGGACCAATATTTATTGGAGCATTTATGATTGTTTCTGTTCGCACTTGAATGCTGTGTTGTCTCGTGATTCGTAAATTAAATTAAATTGTAACTGTTTTATTGGAATTGGTACTTCGCATTCAGCGAACCCCAGCCAGCAAAAAAAGTTCTACTGTGTGGAGGACGGATTCAAAATAGCTAGTAAAAGGAGTGGGAGTCAAGTACATTCAGATATGCAAATCCAATAAAATTATAGCAAAACATAAATTGAGGTGTGTGTATTTAGTAGGTCTATTAGTATTTTATTGATTTTGAAGCTTCTTGTGAAATACCCCGTTTAACTTATTCATGTTCTTTTACATAGACGCCCGACGTAATTGAAATTCAAATTATGTACATCCGCGGCACAACTCTGAAGAGGGGGAGAGAGAGAGAAAGAGACAGAGAAAGAGAGAGAGAAAGAGAGAGAGAAACAGAGAGAGAAAGAGAAATAGAGAGAGAAATAAGAAAGAAAAAAGAGAGAGAGAAGAGAAACTCCCCCCTCTCTCTCTCCCTCTCCCTCTCTCTCCCTCCCCCTCTCTCTCTCTCCCTCTCCCGCTCTCTCCCTCTCTCTCTCTCCCTCTCTCTCCCTCTCCCTCTCCCTCTCCCTCTCCCTCCCCCTCCCCCTCTCTCTCCCTCCCTCCCCTCTCCCCCTCTCTCTCCCTCTCCCTCTCTCTCCCCTCTCCCATCTCTCTCCCGCTCCCTCCCTCTCCTCCTCTCTCTCTCTCCCTCTCCCCTCTCCTCTTCCTCTCTCCCCCCTCTCCCTCTCCCTCCCCCTCCCTCTCTCTCCCTCTCTCTCTCTCTCTTTTTTCTCTCTCTCTTTTTCTTTTTCCCTCTACTACCACGCCCTAAAAATTAAAATATTGCACTGTACTACATTAATGAAGGAGTAAAGTTTTACTATAGAGTCATGTAGAATGTTTACTTAGAATAAACGAGGCTTTTCAGAAAGTATTTCAAAGCACAGTATGTGATCTGATAAAAAAGCAACTGATTATCGTATGGGAGCGAACCAATTAATAAGCGATTTAACCGCTATGAGGTTACGAAGTTGTATTTTTTTGTGTCCTACCGATAATAGATATAGGCCTACGTAGGTGCAACACATTACTCATCAAAGCAAAACTGGTTCGTTAATTGCGTCTATTAATTTTACAACTAAGGTACTGAATTTTAATGTACGCCTGTTAACATTAATATTATATAGTTCTAATTAAGTTTATTGAAACATTATAAGATTTCTAGACGGATCAAAAATAAAAACAGATCTGTTATTTTCCATTAAACGTTTTAAAACATATTTTCCAGGTCACGCTAAACATGATAATAAGAGTTTTTGATAGGACATGTCGATCCCTTATCACTGATGCACAATTTGTAAAAACGTTGGATATGTACAATTTCAAGGATATATATATATATATATATATATATATATATATATATATATATATATAACCTCAACTCGTGTCTAACTCAGGGTCGGGTGGAGGAATGAGATGAGATGAAGCCTCTATAGTTATAGAAGTCTCTGAACTACAAGGGTGCCTGCCGACTACTCCTGATGCATCGTCACAGTGGCGGATGAACGAAATGCATGAGATGAATATGGAGAAATTGTGGAATGAAATTTGTGGCAGGGAAAAACGGGAGAAACCCCGAGAAAAACCTGCCCAAGCTCCGTTCGTCCATCATGAAATCCACATGGAGTGACCGAGACTCGATCTCGAGACCCCAGCAGTGAGAGACGGAGTGTCTAACCATTTGCGCTCCGGAGCCGCCCTTTATGGAGATTTATCACTGATTAATTTATTAATAAATTTCATTATTCTTTGTCCTAAGTGCACTAATACCATGATGCCCCGCCTTGTAACGTCCAAATAAAGCATTTTTGGGGTACTCGCTCCCTATCATAAAATAGTCAATAATCGTCCTCTATTACATAATGTGCAGTCATATTTTTGTAACACCCCTTAAAGCTTTATGTCATAATCCAAACAAAACTGGTTTAAGGTAGAACAAAAAACACTTAAAAGTAAAGTAAGTACACGTAGAATAATTATTCATTACTGCTATCTATTCAATCCATGTGTCGTATAGGTACTGTTGGCCTTGTATTTAACAAGTTGTTTTGACTCCTTATAGCAAAGAAAAAATGTACAGGACACACAAACAAAAATAATTTTATACACTAAGACTTATCTAATAAACAACTTGTCAAACTTACTGATTCAAAACTGTCTAGTGTTGTCATTGTTTCACTCATATAACATGTCATTTTCACATTTATGTTTCTCCTACAAATCACGACTAAGTGGCAATTTGAAAATACCCTTCTAATTTAGGTCACGAGTATTCAAAGCCTGTAAATAAACACTACAACAAAAATAAAACATAACAAATATATTATTATTAATAATAATAATAATAATAGCTGTATAGTTGGCTATAGGCCTACATTAAATATCGTAGATGCAGTATGGCCAAATATATTAGAGTGGTTCAACAAATAATAATAACAATAATAATAATAATAATAATAATAATAATAATAATAATAATAATTATTATTATTATTATTATTATTATTATTATTATTATTATTAACAAGAGAGCCATTTGAAATTTTACAAAATGTTGGCAGAACCGGTAGGCTACTGCTCTATGGTTCAGAAGCCTGGATACATAAAAAAACAAGATCTAAGTAGGATAACGGCGGCAGAAATGAAATTTTTGAGATCTGTTAAAGGGTGCACTAAGGAAAACAGAATCAAGAACACAGAAATAAGACAGGTACAGGAACTTGAAATATTTGCAATAACTGATAAAATAGATACATATAGACAAAAATGGAAGCAACACATAAAATGAATGAAGATAGATATCCAAAACAAATAACAAAATTCAAACCGAAAGGCACCCGAGATGTGGGTAGACCTAGAAAGAGATGGGCTGAAGTTGGAACGGGTCAACAGACCTAATCCACGAATGCAGATGATGATGATGATGATGATTTTTTTTGTATTTATTGTATTATTTTATTAAGCTGGAGACGATAGTCAACAATGAGTGAACCTCCAGCTTGGGCGGTTTGGCTTGAATTTTCTTAATAAGGTTTCGGAATAAGTTTTGATAAATATGAACTAGATTCAGTTGAGTAATGATAGGGAACTCAATGAACACTGCATTGAACCTAAGTTTCCAAAGCCATAGATTGTGTGAGAGTGTGATTTACTTGCTGCTCCGAAAATATGTTGTCAACACTTTTAAAATTCATATGGCACTGTTGAGGTTATGTAATAAGATATTGAATATAAAATTGGTACCTGGTAAGTCAGTCCTCCTCAACTAAATTATTAAACTTTACCAAGTAGTTTCAATATGGAGGCTTTTCAAAAAACAATGTTTCATCTTCTGCATTTTAACTGGTACAGAATTTTTAAATTATTTTGGAATGGAATGCTGAATGCAGGAGGAGAAGAGGAAAACCACAGGAACAGTGGGGATCAGGAGGAATTGAGGGAGAAGATGCGCAAGACAGGAATTATTGGGAGAATAAAATTACTTTGGGATGAAGGAAAAACTACTGTAGTGTAGAAAAATTCGTAATAAAAAAATTTTAAATCTACAAACCTATGTGTAGAACGATAAAAGACAGAGTAGGCCTATCTAACATTTAAAATGATTAAATCAATAGGAAAATGACGGGGATGGGCTTTATTGCTGTTGGAATTTATCCGGAAAATATATATTAACAGTACTGCTGTTATATAGGCCAATATTGAGAGTTGGGTCCTGATAAAATGTTAAAAAAGAGACTGGCAGCAAATGGAAATGTGAATATGGAGACTATTAGCAAAGATAAATTGGATAGACCAGAAAACAAATCAACAAGCCTGGATGAAATATAGGAAGATAGTTCATTAACTTCAAAATCAATAATAGAAAAATATAATTTTTCCCTACTCCGTCAAATAATTTCCTAAAACTATTTTAAAGAAACATTTTGGGGGGAAAACTAAAGGGCAATTAAAGGAAGACTATTTTCGAAGAGAAAATATATATTATAGGGAACAAGAACTTAAAATATAAAATTATGGAATACTTACTCACTGGCACTATCGAACCCGAAGGTTCAATATTCACCTGAAAGGTCCGTCTCCTCAACTTAATTAGTTATTTAACTGTAGCGCTTTCGGTGATGGGACAAGCCCCGAAAGCGCTACACTTAGATAACTAATTAAGTTGAGGAGACGGACCTTTCAGGTGAATATTTCATAATTTTATATTTTAATTTTGAATAATACCTCAACGGAACACATCATGAATCTTATAAAAGTTGATACAAGAACTATCAACAAAAACGTAACTGAAAGAATTGAATAGTTTAGAAGATCCGATTGGCATAGCTTCGATTAAAATAGTTTTTTTCGAGCAAAATTGCGATAAATTAATAATTTTCTAATTTTTAAGCTGACTATAATTCTGAACAAACTTGTTAGAATTAAATGCAGGCATTTCAGCTAACCTGGCTATCAGCTGCTTTTCAGTTTGACAAATATTATTTGAATTATTAAAAAGTCACCATCTCTTAAAAATCACTAAAATGTATTTATTATTTTGAAGTTTATAGACTATAAGCTTATAAATAATTCATATTACTGAACTATCAGCATCACCACAAATAAATCTCAAGATGCGGTGCTGACCACTGTTTTGGCTGAACAAATACATTTAATATATTCAGTTATTATAATGTAAAATAACACATCGATGTGCTCTGTAATACAAATACGCTATTTTATTTAAAATACAGAGATTTAAGTTACTCAGACTATAGCTAAATAATTACTATGGGGGGGCAGATTTTGAGGCAGTCATATTGGCAGTAGGTTTTCCCAAAGACATTAAGGTAAAAGAAAAAACGAATTATAATCTTATTTAATATTATGCATTTTTTTAAGAAATAAGTGATTGGATTTCTTTAGGTACATATTTGTTGAATCTTTCATGCATTATTTAGTGCATTATTATATTTTTTATATAAATATGATAAGTAAATTGATAAACAAACGATGTCATAGTACGACAGAGTTTTTTAATTGAACACCTGGGAGATAAGACAGTTGAGCAATTACTCTTTTTTACATTAAGGTATTACATGTCACCGTATAAATAACTAATTTATTATACCATGGGTTTCCCTCTGGAAAACCACACAGTAAATAAATAGCACTTCTTCATTCACGATACATGAAAAAATAAATAAAATATTCTTAATAATATGAATGAATTATGATGTGACACTATTATAATATTCATTTCCTTTTTCTTTTAGCAGGTCTACACTACTGGGTAACATGAACCAACTACGTCACAAATCAGCAGGTGTGTAATCTTTCTTTTGCCTTCTCATTATTGAATCTTATTAATGTTTCTATGCCGAATATGTTTAGGAATAATCCAAAAGAAAGAGGGTACAAGTGACTCATTACATGGAAATCAGATTCAATGTTGCATAATTGCCATATGGTACCACAGCGAGCGATACTTATTTCAAATACAATTATGTAAACAGCCTTTTACTTTAATTCAAATTTGATTTAAAGTTTCAGCCTACAAAATAGAATACAATACGATGCATACGTTAAATTTATTATCCACAGCGCTTGAAAATAATGCATGAAAATTCGGTTTTATATCAATGTCTTAATATCATCAAATTTTAAGTAAGTTATTAAAATAATCATGTAATACTAGTTCAAAGACAAAGGACTGGACATCCCTTATTCGCTTCCGTTCAATGGATGGGTGGAGATTTTTCTTTGCTCTTTTGGGTTCCGACTGCCTTACTCAGAAGATATTAATTTTATGCCCCCTTGTTAAAATAATTTATCTGCTATAAATATTCGTACCTTGAAATCGCAATGCATAAGTTATATTATTAGAGTAAAAAAATAAACCCAATTGAATAGGATGCGGTATAACAACTGTGCCTAAGGTAAAATGCTTACTCATTTACATATTCCACAATTGTGTTTTTATCAAGTATAGGCCTACAAATGTGATAGGCTTTCTTTACGTCACACGTCGACCAGTTTCATCTGTTTTTTTCTCCACTTGTACCTATATCGCGAATATATTATACATGTTATATATATTATTACATGTAGCGAGCCTGGTATACAACATACTAGCATAGAAACAGCTATTTTTTACAATCAAATTTTAAATTTTATAACCAAGTTAGAAAAAATGTAAAATAAAACTGTAAGTTTTATTTTTATTTAATTAAATAAGTAATGGATTTTCATCAAGTAAACACCAACTGAACTGATTAATTAAACAATAATTTGTTTGTTGTATGTAAGAAGCATTTTATAATAAATCCTTAATATTATATACATGGTTTTAATTAATGCGTTATACCAGTATGTTGAGCCTGAATATTAATTTTATTTTATTCGAATGCTTTTATGCATAATGCAGAATGAAAAATCTATCTTTAGTCAATATAAGTACAATATTTTATATGAATCAATATAATGACGCTGAGAAGTTAAAGGGAGATATGGTGAAAAGATTATTTAATCGAAGATTGACAATCGTAAACATTCCTGCCATTGCCAGACTTCTCCTGCTCCTTTTCTCTATTGTTCATAATTTAAAATTACACTTAACTCTACTAACATGTTTAGCTGTCTACTTTAATCTTTCAGTAAATTTACATGATGCTTTCATCTAAAAACTCTCTTACTGTATAATAACCAATACACTACTAAAATAGGTTGTTTTCAATTAGAGAATAGAGTCTTATTTTGCCTGAAATTACAGCAAACGTGGGACTTTTACTATTATGGAAATAAAAATGGGTTCTTCCTCTAGAACATATCCCTGACAATCAAAATCATATTGAATTTCCGGACACAAGGAAATAAATGAACAGTGATGTGTTCTGGCAACGAAGCAACACCGCGAGGTGGACAAGTCAAGCTATTGGTAAGTGCTTCAACATCTCACCTATCTACCATGAATAACTGCGCTTACTTTGCACCCCGCCGTCAAATGGGTTGGATACCGCGTTGCTCGTGCGCATATCTACCGATTCTGTTACAATATTGTTGCAATAAGAGTCACAACATTTGTACTTACTAAGTTCAGTTTCGTTGTTCAAAATATTTATTTGCTATTATACGTAATACTCACGCAAATTCTTCAGCACTCAAAGAATTTATTTCAACTCTTGTATTTTGTTATGTTTTAAATAGAACATGGTTTTTTTTTTACTTCAATTTAAGAGTATTACTCAAATATAAATCACATGACGTTAATCTAGATCCTGCGTGAGGTCACAAATTCATACCTATTCTCGAAATTAAAATAAATTACTTTTCATTATTTCAGTTTTAGCGAATTCGGATGGAATGAAGCTATTGAGATTGTTCTCATGAAAATATTATTTTTATTTTTACAGATCTTCACCGATCCTATATATTAGACACGGAAAATGAGCATGGCCAACATATATCCATTAATGATCTAGCAGGAGCAATTTTGTTTAATTGAAACAAAATTTGGCATATAGCAAGTAATTAAAAAAGTAAGGTCGAGTTTTTAACCAGACGATTCGGACCATTTAAATTAAATTTAAATTAAGGGTAGTAATTTTCATGTTTCACGACACTCAGTATATGGTATGAAAAATAATCAGTGAAATCCGACCATTAGAAGTGGAGGTTTTACTTAAAACCCGACATAAAAATTGCCTCTAGCAACCACCATGTTCGTTCATCGCAATGTGTACCATATAATTTAGTTAACCCTTAAATTGGCAATGTATCCTACAAGATACACCAGTTTCATTTATTTAATATTTTTAATAAAGTAATGGTAAGAAGTAAAATTTGTATTCAGAATTCAATATTAGAGCAAGTTAATTCATTTAAATACTTAGGATATAATCTAACTTATAATGAGGAATGTGATATATCCTTTAAAATACAAAACTATAATAAAGCTTTAAGAATTATAAACCAAGTTTTTAAACCATCAAAAGTGCAGAGACACACAAGAATGAAAATCTACAAAATTCTCGCTAGACCCATAATCTGTTATGGCAGTGAAGCTTGGACCATCAGAACTCAGGATGATCGTCATATTACAGCCACGGAGATGAAATTTATGCGACGAACTGCAGGTTATAGCCTTCTAGACCACCAAAGAAATTCAACAATAGCCAGAGAGTTAAACATCGTACCTATATCTGAATACCTCCAAGAATATAGAAACAATTGACTAGCCCAAATTCAGCGCATGGATCATCACAGAATACCAAAACAAATTCTTCACTACGTTCCTCGAGGCAGAAGATCTGTGGGTCGACCTTTTCGGAGATGGCGGGAGACCGTAACGGGCCACTGGGCCTAATACTTGAAAGGACGATGATGATGATGATGATGAATAAAGTAATGGAAAAATGAACTGGTAGTTAAATTATACAAGAACACGTAAATAGGCAATGAATTACTGTCATGTATAATTTGTTTTAACTGCAGTCCAACACTTTTAAATAAGCTGGCATCAGAAATTGAGTTCGTCCAATTTATTAAGGAGAAAATATACATTCGGTAAACAAGCAATATGGGACCATACATTCCACTTAGTGAGGAATTCGTTAGGTTTACGTAAGTTCTTGCGTAATGGACTTTTTATTATCATTCTTGTACACATTTAAAATAATCTATTTTAGTACCTATGTTTATTTAAAAGTGTAATTATTTGAAAACTTGTGAACAATAAAAATAGAAGGAAAAAATAAATGACACTACAAACATTTTCATAGTTACAACAAATTGCCCTGCGACTGGAATAACATGTATTCCAGTGGTGGATCGATTCTTCGGTTCCTCTCTTGAAGAGAGTGGAACGCCGGGTTTCAAGGCTTCAGTCCATTTGCCCCGGTTGTTACATTTTCGGTGTTAAATTAATAGTTATTTCCGCTGTGGTGGGCTGGGCTTTTCGGTTTATTTCGGCATTTACCCTTGTACCAGGGGAAATAGCATAAAACCCTGGTAGAAATGGTAGGTCCCGGGATCTTGGTCAAATTCGACGTTAGTAAAAGTCAAAGGTGAACCGTCCTGCGAACCGCGTGAGCAGGTGGAGAGCATATCTTCGGCCCACTGAATGTGAGCCACGGGTTCCAAGACAGAGTCCATTTGGCCCTGGATAATTTTGGGCGTGTAATTTAGTTAGTTACGTGCTTGTTGATGACTTATAGCAGCAAGTATCCGATTCTGCTCCATATATATATATCTGTGGTCTCGAGGTAGCGTGCTGCCTTGTCACGCAGCGGGCCCCGGTTCGATCCCCCGGTCGGGGCAGTTTTTCTGGGTAAGGTTTTTATCGGGGTTTTTCCTCACCTGTAAGACAAATGTCAGGAAAACTTTAAGGCCCAAACGGTCCCCGAAATCATATGGCCATCAACATCATCCTTATCATTATCATCATCCTTCACCGGTGTGGAAAACAACGGGAAGTTACCACACCTATAATTCCCTAGTAAAGCTGCAAGCATAGCATGAAAATGCTATGATTGCAGTGAAGGACCTGCCTTATGGCAGAATTACTATGGATGGATATATATATATATATGCTATATTCCACGAAATGTCCATTTTTTGCTATATTTATTTTATTTGGTGAGAGCTGTCTCTTTATCAAGTTGCTATTTAAAGCCAACTTGAGTGTGTATTGGTGATGGATAGTGATCCATCCATCAGCCGACTTCTGCTTGTAAGTTGTCGGTTATACGTGTTTCCGTATAGCGTTGGTTGGTGGGGACCGACTACCGCGAATTCCAAGCGTCTTTAATAAGATTCGCTCTATTCTTTAATCCGGATAATAATTATCCGGAGTATTTGGTATTTTACAATATTTCTCAAAGAATAGTGAACTAACTACATCACAATCACAGCAACTATTTAAGAACAGCACGGGAAAGCACAAAAAGATGAGGGAAGGAGAGAATAAAAAAAATAACTGGATTCCACTGTTGAACTGAATTACGAATGTGCTAATTGCTAACCACACAAAAGAAAATGTTATATTTAATCAACATTTACATAGTCCCTATACTTAACACATAAGCAGTAATTTTGTGATAACCTAAATATGGAAAAGGCTAATTTCACCTGTTGACATCCTTGTACTGTATTCAAAGTAATGAATCAGCTGGTTATGCTACTGTGAATGAAAACGTCATGCTATGATAATGTATGGCTGGCTACATGCGAAGCAAGTCAGGTAATGTTATGAATCATAGAAAAAAAACCAATACAATAGTTTTAATTGTTTGGTTGTAGTTATTGAAAGAACCTGTGTACAAGACTCTGATGTCAATGGGAAATACAAACAGTTAATTAAAATAAATTTATACACATTACATTCAACAAATATTTCTCCTAACTGTTTTTTCCTTTCCAGGAAATTGTGGCCAGTTTATCATTAAATAATGGGTTATGAATGAGAGTGCATTTTTATCCGGATTTGTTACAAGACAACTTTCAACAATTACAGTGGAGGAAATTGGTATAAAGCCACTAACTTTTAGTAGTAAAACAACTTGAAATATTTATGCAAATGCCGTACGTGTGTCATAGATTACATATAATTATCTTGGGCATAATTTCATACAGGTCTCCCCATTTTGTATTTATTATATATGTAAATAATACGTAAAATCTAAGAAAACGCTGTCCTAGGGGTGGAAATCGGTATAAAGGCAGGTCAACTTCTGGCTCTTACAGAGACATAATTGTAAACAAAACACTGCAATTACGTGGAGACGACGTGTCTGTGAACATCGTTCATCAGTTACAAGTCAGTAGTACGTACAATGCCACGTGGAAAGCCTCTATCAAATGAAGAAAATCAAGAGTTAGTGCCTTCAAGGAGAAGGGCCTTTCCAATAGACAAATACCTAAGAAATTGGGGTTTCAAGATGTGTCATTGATAATTTTGTCAAACTGGGCTCACAATGTAAAGAAACGGGAAATATGGACGGACAAGAAACAGCAAAAGGTAAGAGTATGTTTTCTTCTCAAATCCAAGCTGATTTGAAGTTGTCAGTAACAGCCAGACGAGTAAGACAAATTCTGTCAGAAGACAAGAACCTAAAATTAAAAAAAAAAAAAAAAAAAAAAAAAAAAAAAAAACCTCTGAACGATGCACATAAGAAAGTTAGAATGACTTTTGCTGAAGAACACATTTCTTGGACCTCAGAATGGAATAAAGTAATGTTCAGTGATAAGAAGAAGTTTAATCTGGACGGGCCTTATGGCCTTCAGTATTACTGGAAAAACCTCCGTACTGAAGAGCAAGTTAGAATGAGTAGAAACTTCGGTGGTGGAGGTGTTATCATTTGGGCAGCATTCTGCTTTAAAGGAAGATCAAAAATAGCATGGATACGCACCAAGATGAATTCTGAGTCCTACATTGAGGAGCTTCTGGTGTCCTAATTGATACGAATGTATGAGGAATTTGGCGAAGATCTAATTTTTCAGCCAGATAATGCTTCCATTCACGTGTCTGCCAAATCAAAGGAGTGGTTCAGGAAGAAAGAAATACAACTTTTGACGTGGCCAGTCAGAAGTCCTGATTTAAACCCGATTGAGAACTTATAGGGGATCCTGGCAAGGCGTGTGTATCGCAATGGACGGCAGTTTGGGACGGTGGGCAGAAAAATATTATTCAGGAAGAGTGGGCTTCAATCTCAGTGGAAGATATAAACAGTCTCATCAAGTCAATGCCAAAGAGAATCTTCCAAGTAATTAACAACAATGGGGGTTCAACTAAATTTTAGAACTTTGTTGTAAACTTTGCGCTCAGTCTTTTTGGTTTAATCTGTGAAATACACAAAGTGCCTTTATACTAATTTCCACCCATATGTGAGAGTGGTTTCAGTTTTCATGTACTTTTTTGGACGGAAATGGATAATTAATTTTAACATTATTTGTGTGTGTTTTATACTCAATCACCTCCTAAGTTAATATAGAAAAATGCCAAAGAAAGAGTAAATAAACTTGTGTTAACCCTTTTAACAAGTGCCTTTATACAAATTTCCTCCACTGTACTTCCTATTTTAATCTATATAGTGGACTGTAGAGAGGATATTAACAAACATTTACAAGAATAAAAAAGTTACATTATTAACATATATACTTTTTTTTGTCTAATGCCCCAGGTTGTCTTTTATGGCATTTCTCAATTTCTCTGATGTTATTGGCGGAATTGCAATCCATTTCTTAAGTTGTGGCACCTTGTTATAAAATCCGTAAGATTCCATTGCGAGTGCTTCCCACTGCCACCTATCATTGAGAATTGTACAAGAAAAGAAAAGGAAAAATGATGTTTGTACTTAGATTACTGAATAGAGAAGTCTATCACGCTAACTTATAGTTAGAGATCCTGGGTTCAAATCTCGGTTCAGGCGTTAATTTTTATTTTCTTGCCATATTTGACTTTCATTGCTAAATGTCAAAATTTAATTATAAGATGTATATTCTAAATCAGTAAACATAATGAAGTTGAGATCTTTCACCAAGGACACAAGCTTGCTTCCAAATGTACGATTTTTCAAGCAGAGTTTTTAGCTCTACTGCAAGCTGTGGAATGGGTTATAACCACCAACAAGTCTTATTGTATCTATAGTGACTCCCAGGCAGCACTTTCCGCTATCAATGACAGGTTCAACCGTCACCCGATAACAACCTCCATAAGAACAAAATTAAACCAACATCTTGGACATATTTGTCGAGGATGGAACTACAGGAAATGAACGTGCAGATTTTCTTCCCAAATCAGCTGCTAATTCAAATGTGGATTACTTTTACTCCTTGCGTCCTCTATCATATATTAAAGAAGTATTAAAAAATGATATCTTACAAAATTGGAATGCTGAGTGGTTAAACAGTATTAATGGTGCTTTGACAAGAACATTATTTTTCCCAACTGTTTTTGACCGAATAAATTGCAAATACGTAGAAACAAATGTTGTATTAACACAATTTATGACTGGACACGGTAAATTTGGACATTATTTGTAACGATTTTAAATAGGTACAGATACCTGTAATTGTAAAAATTCCAGCCAGACTAGCTCATATCCGTCATTTGAGTGTCCCGCATTTGATTCCAAAAAAAAAAAACATGAATTTATTTAAAAAATAGGTTATTGTCATAATAGATTTCAACTGCCTTTGTCAGATATTTTATGTAAGAAGTGTTGCTATAAAAAAAGCTGTGTGACTTTATCCATCATATTTTTAAGAGACTCTGAGTTCGTTTTGTTTTGTCAGTTAATTTATTTATTTGTTCATATTACGTTACTATGTAACGCTAGAATTAACCATACTTTAAATTACTGTAAATAATAAAACCCTAACATACCAGATGGTGAAATAGGGTTCGTATTATTGGAGATTCGATAAAAAAAATTATTACAATGCAAATGAAGATCCAATATTTCTACGGTATATTTTACAATTTGGAGTTCATTGTCTACAGTAATAATTTTAACGAGTCAATTATGGCATGAGGTTTCAATTTATGGTATATTATGACCTTTAGTTTTTTTTATATTTAAAATTTAGATAATCTAATAAAAATGCATGCTTGTTTGTCAGTATTTTATGCGCTCTTATACCGTTTATCCGATTGTGACGAGTTTTTTTTTATGTTCTGGAGATTCCCGGGATGGTTATAGGCTGTAAGAGAGTTGTAATACTCAATCCCTTCATCCTTAAAATCGCCCTTTGTAAAAAAAAAACTTGAAAAAAGTAGCTTTTTGGACGCTTAAATGGCTTACGCTGCCTAAACCATGACAAATACATAAACTTAATGTACTCAGAATTGAATACCTCAAAAAACTCTACAAAAAGTCCGCGACAGCATATGTTTATCTTTTACGGATAACTCAACCATTTTTGTCTTTCACTGATGCCAAGAAGATCGGGATAGGTCTAAGTAGATTCCTGGGCAAGCATAGCAGCGCACGGCGGGTATTCTTTTAGGATAACTCATAATAACGATTTTGTGTTTAAGTTCATTTATACCAAGAAGATCGGGATAAGCAAATTTCCGGGCTAAGCCGGGTAACAGCATAGGGTATCTAAAAATAATTACAATATAAATTTAAAATTATTTTTCCTTCTACTTATTCAACTAAACATGAAAACACATTAATTTTCATTTATTTAGGCGTAGCAGCGCAGCTAGTATGAAATAAACCATCAAAATGCCTAGTGATTACCCTATATTTGTTGTTGCAAGGTAAGTTATGCACCAAAGCTATTGCAATATTTAATTACTGACGTAAGCAAAATGCTAAACAATATTCTCACGTGAGAATTACAAAGTATCAACAACATTCTGAGCAGGTGGAAACACGTGAGAACAGCTGTATAATTATTCCTCATCGACATACATCATCTATCATAAAATATTTTGCAATACGTCTTAAAACTGTCACGTATAATGGTCAGACAAACATTAGTTACAAAACCTCCTACTTGACATTCAGTTCTAAAAAAAAAAAACCGATTTTATGTCAACTGAAGACACGAAAAACAAAATTATGGTTCGTTAGTTCTTTATAATAATAATAATAATAATAATAATAATAATACTTTATTTATTCTGGCAGAGTTAAGGCCATAAGGCCCTCTTTTCCACTCAACCAGCACAAATACAAATAAATATTTGACAAATATAGATATACACTATACTAATTATAAACAGTTAAAGATACAATAAATGTAGCAAAGTAAATGTCATGTACAAACAACATTTTATAGGGTAATAACAATAATGATACGATAATAATAATAATAATAATAATAATAATAATAATAATAATAATAATAATATAAATATGATACATTATACGGGAAACACCAATTAATATATATATCTTACACTGGATAATAATGAAGTCGAGTTTAGAGCAAATATAAATTTAGATTTCTTTTAAAAGATGCCAATGTCCGGCAGCCCCTTATTTCTTTTTGGTAGGGAATTCCAGTTTGCGAGAAAGGGAGATGGTATATGACATGGAGTGATGTTGATGTCCTATGTTGCGGTATATTAAGTAGGAGACTATGTTGTGATATTGTGTTTAAGTTTTGGTTTGAGGATAGTAACTGGAAACGGGAGTGATAAAAAATTGGGAAATCGAGGTATGTAGGAATCTTAAATAGGAGAATTAGACTGTGCTATTTTCTTCTCCTTTTTAGACGTAGCCATGACAAATCGTGGAATAATGGAGAAATGTGATCGTAATTTCGAACATTAAATATGAATCTGATACACATATTATGGTCACGCTGCAGTTTGTTCGACAATCCGTCACCTATGTCAGTTAGTAGAACGTCACAGTAGCCAAAATGCGGCATCACTAAAGTTTGGATAAAAATGATTTTAAGAGTTGTAGGAAGAAAATTGTAAGGTCGCTTTAGGGAATGCATTATGGAGAAGATCCTTTTAGATGTTTGTTTTACTTGCACATGCCAATTTAAAATTAGAAGCTAAGTAAAATCGCAAGTTTTTAACGACGTCTGTATAAGGAATTTGTTCATTATCTAATATGACAGCCGGCATATTGCAATTGTTTATGAGGTGTAATAGCCTTGGATGTCCGATAATTATTGCTTGCGTTTTGTTTACATTTAGTTTTCAAGCCCATATTGTCTGGACCATAAAGATATATGCCTGAGGTCAGTGTTTACTTTGCCAATATATTCATTTAATTTCGTCAGGCCTAAAGTTGTGTGTAAATCTGTAGGTCGTCGGCGTAAAGATGATGCTTGCAGTTTTGTAGGTTTCTTGGTCACGTCATTAATATAAATCGAGAAGAGAAGAGGAGCGAGGGACGCCGCCTTGAGGGCACCCTTTCCACACCAAGCGCAAGGAAGAAATGCGATTATTAACAGAAACTGATTGCGGACAATTTGTGAGGTAAGATGTAAACCAATCAAGGCAGTTTTCCGACAGATGTAGTGTCTTTAGTCTCGCTAGCATTAAGTCTATAATCTACTGTGGCAAAGGCTTTGCTGTAGTCGAGTAGGACTATTGCGGTGAGTTTGCTGTGCTCCATTGAGTCTCGTATGTCCTCTACAATGTCAAGTAGTGCAGTAACTTGTGTGATGGTCCTGTTCTAAAACCAGACTGATGTTCATCAAGAAAGTAGTGTGTGGGTGAGGTAGTCTGTTAACTGTGAGTGTATTATGTGTTCCAGTGCTTTAGATAAACAGGGAAGAATATTAATTGGTCTATAATCATCGAGTGTTGTGGGAGTGTTTGATTTCGGTGTAGGACAAACTAGAGCCATTTTCCAGAGTCTGGGATAAGTCCTGGTCATTATAGAGGCATTAAAAATGTGGGTTATTGTTGGGAGAATAATGTCTATTATTTTTTGCAGGAGAGTTATTGTTATATTGTCTATTCCTTGTGCTTTAGATTTAATACGTAATACTGCTCTTTTGGCGTCATCAGGTGAGATATAGGAAAAAAAGAATTTGTCTCGGGTAGGTTGGGATTATGACATTAGTTAATCTATTGTCTGTTGTTTGTGTTGTGAGTTGTCAGTAGGGAGGCGGGTAAAATGGTCATTCAACTCATCTAGTGGTAGGTCAGCTGTTTCTACCTGTAGTTTATTTTGACAGAGGCCTATTGATTTTAAATGTTTCCACATGTCGGCTGAGTTGGCCATAGATTGTGTAATAATAGTATGGGCATATCTTAGTTTTGCATTCCTTACAGTCTGGTTGACTTTATTCCTCAGATGTTTGTATGTCTGTAAGTCTGTGAGTGGGAGAGCATATTGCCCTGAGTACCGCGACTTGAAAAATCTATTGCGCTATCCCAGCATTATGGAGATGAGCGGAATCAAAGCGCCTACTCTACAGTATTATGTAAGTTGCAAGTCGTCTTTCAGGTCCAAGATACCAGGTACTACTCCTATGCCTCATGCCCCCATTTTTGGATTGGGCCCATGGCTACGAGGGAGCGACTACAACCCTCCCTTTGGCCTCTTCTGCCATTTTTATTGTTTAGGGGAGAGTCATAAAACAACACCATGGTTACCGCACTAGATCCCCGCAGTCGCATATTTTCAATACCTGAGGATTGCCAACTAAACTATTTTTCCTAACATGTGATAAGGTGAAAATTTTTATGAAATGATTGAATAAAAATGAAATGACATGATGGGGAAGGGAAGAGGAGTGGAGAGTATTAGTGGGATGACATTCGGGAAACGGGAAAATTCCGAGAAAAATACGAAAAATTCTGACGTGGCTACAACGAATACCCCTCCGAAACAACAGGATTCGAATTGAGATCCCAGTCGAGGCTCCTAAGCGCGCTAGCCAAGCGTCTACCGAGGTTGCGAAAATTATGGTACCAGTTAGGAGAACGTTTTGAAATTATTGCCGATATACATCAAGTACAGGAACAATCTAATTTAAAACTTTAATCTGACTAAAAACCCATTTTTCGGCAAATTTTAACTTGTTTGTCAAATGGGAGGTTTTGTCACATCACTGACGTCAGCTGGCCTGCAATATTTAAATTGAGATAATGAAAATGTACATCACTGAACTTAAGAGGAATTTTCTTTTTATAATAATTTAATTGAAATAGATGACATGCCTCAAGCTGTAAATATCCAACTTACTTTTAGGCAATAACAATAAAACTCACTTCTTGTAGTAACTTTCAGCTCAACATTGAAATTATACAAAATGTAGTAAATCTTTGTTTTCACTCTCAATATCTTGTGAAATTAAAAATGAAATATCTGAATTAATAACCTGCATTTTGTCGGATAGTTAAATTCAAAAAATCCACTGGGAAAACCAGAGAACTGCAGCTCAAAACCCAGCTGTTACAAACTTTACCTCTTAAGAAATCTCCCTTCAAAATTACTCGTATTTAATAAGCGACAAAATGTCAATATCTTCATGATCAACATTATTAAATTATATCATCATAAGATATTGTATACATATTCGTTGTATTAATTGAGTAACTATTTAAATTATTATTATTACTTGTGAAAAATATATTAACCGAGTAAATTGTGCAAGGAAGGCGATTAGATTCCTGAATGGTCTTTTATGGAATAGAAAAACAAAAAAAGAGATTATGTAGACAGTAATAGAAAGTATACTTACATATGGATCAGAAAGCTGGACAACAAATGAAAGGATGCAGAAAAGAATCTTGGCGACAGAAATGGATGGAGAAGTATGAGAATATCCAGGCTACAACATATTCGAAATACATATATCAGACAAGAAATTGATGCACAAGAAACTGTTATCGAAAGGATAACAAAGAGAGCTTTACAGTGGTATGGACATGTACAACGGATGTCGGAAGACCAGTGGCCCTAAACAGGTGTTGGATTGGATGGTACCAGGTAAAGAACATGGTATGAGGAATATATGATGCCATGATGAAGAGGGATATGGAAGATGGACAATGGGAAGATAGGAATCTCAGGAAAGCACGAATCAAAGGCAAACTGCTGTAAAGTGAAAAGCCTGTATTAAGTATTAACGAAAAGCAATCCAATTAATTTAGTGTAAAATAAATATTGAATGAAGAGGGATAAGTATATAAAACTGCGTGAAAGGATATAATTCAAGCTCGTACAGAAAGATCAGGATAACCAATATGTTTTTACCCTGGCATGTCTTATGTAATATTTCACGGAAACATATTACATTCAAGCTGTTACTGAAGTCGCTTCAAAATGTGGAGAGATAACACAATACCCAGGTTTCGGAGTAAGAATACTACCAAATTATCTTGAAGCAAAATCGTTTCTCATCAAAAAATTTGACTAACAAAAACAATTTTGCTCTGTGATGAGATGATGGACAATTAACAAATAAGAGGAATTTTGAAGTGGCGAAATTCAAACAATAGAAATTGTGAAAGGATTCCCAGGTTTATTTGGACAATAAAGAATTTGGTGGGGCGCCGCCGTGATTTATAAATGGAATTCCTCGGTTCATTGAAGAATTTTGGGATTCTTACGGTTTGCTCAGGTTTAAACAGTCGGTAGCCATGAGGTTCTTATTCCACGGATTCCAGTCGAGGACTTCGTGTGGCAGAATTAATTGTGTCAAACACATTTTTGGCTTATGGGAATTTATTGTATCTTGAAAGCACACGAAATGTTATGTCACTGTATCACTGGTATCAATGTATTCGCTTCGTGCGCAGCTGGATCATCACAGTCGCCGATGGCGGTTTATCGTGGGTTTACGTCGCGTTAATAATTATGCGCATGGCGTTCTAGCTTTCTGCTCACTGATTTATATATTAATGTATGGAATTTAAAATGACTCAGCATCGATTCTCTATGATGGATTAATCTCCTTATGTAGATATCCAAACCAGTCGAGAGAATTGGGGGCTGCGTCTTAGTAAGGCTTACTCGCGGATACTCTACATTATTCTTGTGATTTGAATAAAAATGTTTAAGGTCCCGATATTGTGAAATACTTCTCGGTGAAAATCCTAAGTCGGCTTAAATTCATAGTTATCCATGCTGGTTACGCATCGTGCTACCAGTGTTTGATGAAGACGTTGTGCAGGGCCGTGCGAACGCAAGGCAGCAACTGTCGGGGTTTCGTCTTCCTCGTCGCATTATCGTACATTAGGTGGACTCCGGGGCAGCTATATGCGACCTTCGTGTAACTGAGTATGCAGCGCTTAGGTTCAGCATAACAAATAACATGATTGGTTAATGTATCCTTATCCGCATAGATCCAATGGGTAGGGGTCGGTTATCAATTTTGTTAATGGTTGATTTTGTCGTCGGGAAGTTGGACGCCTATCGGCGGCTGGTCTTCACGTAGCAGTTGGATCATAAGTTTCTATTACTTAGCGTGCCACTGGATTTTCCAGGTCATTCACCTATACTTCTAGTAGGCCCGCTATAACACTGGGAGTATTCTCTCTTTCCACTGCACTTTTTAACCTTAACGTTGTTTTGTCCTCGAGTTGAAATCCCGCCCGCTCATAAATTCTGTTATTGTATTTGCTGGTCTCTGTCTAGCTTACCTTGTTTAAGCTTTTGGCCTCATCAAATGATTTTCCTAAGATTGGCAATTCTATTCGGGAAAAAAAAAAAAGCGGTCCGCGTCTCTCGTATCTTCATCACAAAGAAAGGGTGGCATCTAGCCTGAGTTCTTCTCGTGTGTATATGACTCGGAATTTAGTTTGCCATTATGGCTAATTTCGTCGGATCATTTTATTTGCCATTTACACCTTTCGGTATCATAGTTCTAGAACTCGCTTTTCCTGATTAATTCAAATATACTTATGACCTATGTCTGTAACAAAACTGCTTCCTTTCTTAGGGGCTTTCTGATTGTTTATGATTTAATTGTTTCTTGTCACTGCTATTGGGATTTTAATTCATATCAGTTACTCTATGCATGGAGGCTGAGTGAATGGCTGGGGTACGCAAAATATTAGCTTCTGTATTACAACATATCCTCTACTCCTACTCTAGAAAAAGGCGTGTTAATTATCCATTATTATAGTTTTCCAATCATCTACGCCTGCTTAGATTATACTTACCTTGTCAATATTATGTTTAAGTCTTATTATCTGCACCTCATGTTTGGCCTACATATTAGATGTTTTGTCCTCTGGTTTTCCTATAAGGAGTTTCCAGGAGTTTATTACTGGACTGCCATTAGAGTCCGCCGTAATGGCCAGGTCAAGGGATGCAGATGAGATGACGCCTATTATAATTAGGCATTTCTGAGAAAACCAACCCTGTCCTCTGATTACCGTCCGGCCAGGCGAACCGGCTCCACATGGAGTACCGATGACGCGTAACTAGCTTATCAGCAAGTGATAAGACATTCGTTCTCCATATAATAGGTCCGCTAGAGTGCGAGTCTCAGTTACGCCTTATGTGGGGTTTATATATCTAGATATAGTACAATATCTATCTAGATATATATATATATTACATTTTCTTGGGTATTAAAAGGGCGTCTTGGATTCAAGTTCGCGGCTCTGGCCATATGATTCCGACGTTTCTTCGTCGGCATTATTCGTCCAGCATGCCATTAATCGAAGGAATGAATAAGTTCGTAGTCACATGTTTCGGTCTTATATATAATACAATACATAGAGTTTTTTTTTGCTGGGTCCAGTTTCCGAAGACGTACACGCCATCCCAACGTTTTAGTTCTTATGTAGTTAAATACGTTAACTCTTATGTATTTTATTATTTAAGAGCGCTAAACCTTGTGATCTCGAAACATATCATTCGCTTGATAATGGCCATGTGGAATGGCATGGGCCAGAATAGCATCGGAATCATTGGCCAGAGGTCGAACTTGAATCCAAGACGCGGAAACCCTCAAGAAAACTTTCATATTTCACTAAAGCTTATAATAATCCGTGCGACAATCTACTATTATATATTATATATATATTATATATAACACATGCCTTCACATTTTCAGTTTTTATTGTTTTCTTTTTATTAGCCTATTCTAAAGGCGGATGAGAAAAGATTATGAATATTTGCACTAAAAAAGAGATGAAGGGGGCAGAAGCCAGGGCAATAGGTCGGCAAAAGTACTACATAACAGTTACATGATCAATTTATTGGAAACCAGATATATTGAAGAATCGGTATCAGTTTCGTAGAGCCTGTGATGGGTGCAGGATATGAGTTTCGAATGGGTATATATAGAGAGGCGCATGAAACACAACACCTGTAGGAAAACCAGAGGAAAGGCTGTCTCAGATAGGTATGGGGCCTATGAATGAGAAGGGGGTAATTAACTGTTAATCTGATTCATTTGAAGGAATTTATAATATCCAGGGGATGAATGGAAAAAGAGCTCAGGATTAACTGGAATGGATGGAGAGCTTATTCCGTCGTTTCGCTAGCGTGGCAATGAATCTACGGATTGCGTTGGTGTAGTGAGTTAGTTAATTATTAGGTTTATATTAACTTAAATGGTCCATGGTATTACATCCCCAGTGAAGCAAGGCGGTTTCCCCAATGAAATAGGTTAGTAGACTTACCCATTAAATCGAAACTCTGACCACTTTAAATGACACCATTTGGATACAACATTTCAAAACGAAAAAAACTGACAACCAATTATATATTAGGTTTCTAAAATTCATCCCAAGATATATTATTATATTAAGATGGAAACGGTTCCGACCTTGAAAGCAACACATATTCTTGTCAAAAAATAGCAAAAGGTATCAACAAACACGATCAGACATTTAAATCCAACTGAAGTTCCTATTTCCATTTCTGTCGAGCCTTTTGAAGAGACAAAGGACAATTAAATCGTAAAGGTGGCAATAGATCGAGAAATACTAGCTCCCCAGTACGCCATAAAGTTTTAATGAAGAATTATATTCGCAATGCACGTCAGAACGGTACTTAATTCGTACCTACCGCAATACTTTCACGGATACCAAGAAATGCACAGGAAATGACTGCCTCACTTGGTATTACGTTATTCCCTAAACATTTTGTAATATTTTTCACAATTTCCTCCTACGTATTTTAACCAGATGTAGTAGGTCTAATCTCATTTATAATGGTAACTGAATTTTATTAACAGGTAAAGTGATCCTAATACACCTTGCGGTGGTTGGAAATTAAGGCTCACTTTTTTTAGACAATCAGCACTATATGTCAGCCTTATTGTCATCCCTGCGTGGCAGCTTCCTTTACATCCATATCATACGTAATGAATGATACTCATTTCCGTTAGATGCTGAATCGAACCTAGGACCATAATGTCAGAAGATTTAGTTTAAAAATACTGACCAATCGAAACTCGAACACGTGATCTTCGAGTAACTAATGCAGTTATAATTACAAAAGCAAATAATTTTGTATTGTATTGTAAGCCTATGTTTTCCTTTTACAGAGATTTAGGCGCTCTCCCCCTACAGGGAAGAATTTGAACCATACTAATTTAGATACACTTGTTTTCGTATAGATGTCATTTTTGAGTGGTCCGTGGTCCGCGTTCCTCCTCACACTGACATCTAGGAAACCAAGGTAGTACTAGGACGGGAAAATTCGGTAAATTTTGATTAGAGGCCTTTTCATTCAGGCTTAAGGATTTTTTACGAGCCTGAAAATCTTCAGACTCGGGACCCACGGCTTAAAGTCCCTCCCGGAGGACTTGCTCCTTGGATTTTCCGTCTAAAAAATCCATCGACCCCGGCCGGGTTTGAACCCGCGACCCTCGGGACCAGAGGCAAGGAGCATAACCACTAGTCCACCGCGGTCGACTAATAATAATAATAATAATAATAATAATAATAATAATAATAATAATAATAATAATAATAATAAAATATTAAGAGCATAGATTAAAATATTGATCAAAATTAAAACTGGTTAATGAAAAACTGGGAAAGGATTTCCTCTCGTCACATAATGAATTTTGAGAGTTAAGATTATACGCTTGAGAAGAAGATAGAAAAAGTAATTCCAGATTACACTTGATTCTAGGAGTACTTGATGTTTAGTTACGGCTGTAAATATACTCTACTATTAGCTCGTCCTTTATCATCATGATTGTAGGTATACATTACAGCATTATATTCTCCTTAATCAAGGAGGGAAATCCAACCGCGTATTTCCCGCTATAAAAGGAAATTAAATATAGTGTGGACATTAATATGATCTGCATCCGTGATGGTAATAGACATTTCTAGGTTACTAAAGGATAGAAGTTAAGTAAAACATCCAGGTGAAAATGTTTAAAATGAAATATATCCATCCATAGCAATTCTGCCCGAGGGCAGACCTTTCACTGCAATCATAGCATTTTCATGCTATGCTTTGCAGCTTTACTAGGGAATTATAGGTGTAGTAGCTTCCCGTTGATTCCCACACCGGTGAAGGATGATGATGATGGCCGGATGATTTTCGGGGAACGTTGGGCCCTAAGCTTCCTGAAATTTGTCTAACAGGTAAGGAAAAATCCCGAAAAAACTCACCTAGGAGCCTGTCTCAACCGGGAATCGAATCCGGACTCGTTGTGAGACAAGGCAGTACGCTACCGAGACTACAGTGGTGGACTATGAAATATATATATAACATCCTTAGTGCTGCTATCCAGTCTGCTGGACAATTTCAAGAGCTAGAGTAGAGTATTCTGTAATGCATTCTAATCATTCTACGAGTATATAATTAATTTCCCTCAAATTATGATTAATGTTATTCTCTTCCCTCATTCCTTGCTTGCCTACGGGGCTCTTTCCGTCCGGTTTTCCTAAAGAAGTTTCTATGTCCCACTGCCATTATCCATTAGTTCCACATGCCATGCCCATTATAATCTATAAGACTTAACTGTTCTTATTACATCTAGTTTTCTCCATCCACCGGTACTTGTTTCTCTTTGGTTCAAAAAATTGTCTAAGCAATTTATTTTCAAGTATAACATTTTCTCTCTTAAAGTAAGAGAGTCCATCGCTGTGGTCTCGAGGAAGCGTGCTGCCTCGTCACGCAGGGGGCCCGGGTTCGATCCCCGGTCGGGACAGTTTTTCTGGGTGAGGTATTTATCGGGGTTTTTCCTCGCCTGTAAGACAAATGTCAGGAAAACTTTAAGGCCCAAACGGTCCCCGAAATCATATGGCCATCCTCATCATCATCATTATCCTTATCATTATCATCTTCATCATCATCATCATCATCCTTCACCGCTGTGGAAATCAACGGGAAGCTACCACACCTACAATTCCCTAGTAAAGCTGCAAGCATAGCATGAAAATGCTATGATTGCAGTGAAGGACTGCCTTCGGGCAGAATTGCTATGGATGGAAAGTAAGAGACCGCGTTTTGCATCCATGTAACCCCCAGAGAGTTTGGGGTGTCAAAAGAGTTCCTGTATTGCATACTACCATGAGTCCAGCCTGTACAGTAAAAGCTCATTCGTGGGGGATATGTTCCGCAAATATGGAATGGTAATTGGTAAATAGGAGATACGTTTAAAAGTTACAGAATAAAATAAATATTATCGAAATAAAACAATAAATGAGACATTTTGAACAATTTCTATTAATTATTATTGACAGGTTAGGCAAGGACTTAAATAACTTGGTAATTTTTTCTTGTTTTGCCCTTGTAAAAGGTATTTCAATTACGAGTGATATTCAGCTGTGAATTCCGATACAATTCCTTATTTTATCTTCGGATTTCGTGATTCATAAACATTGAAACAGCGTGATATAGACGCAAACTACTCGTCAACGCGTATAAACGGTCAAGCATTTATATTTTTACTTTAAGCGGCAACACTATTTTTTTTTCTCTTCGGTACTATTTTTCCTTTCCTTTTACTCAACATTATAAACTGGGAACAAAGCACAAGAGACACGTGTTAATCAATCAAAAATATTGCAACGAATGACAAGCTGAAACAATAATATACCAATCGTGGCGATGGAGGCATTTATCAAAGTACATATCGGCACGTGAAATACGGCAACAGCTTTTAACAAAGAACTTTAGAGTTAGTGACAATAAGGTTTGTTTTGTTTTGATATGTTTGTTTTGTTTTGATATTTATTTGTCCATTTGGGGTTTGAATCACTATTTGTAAAAGACGCCTTGGCACCTGCCTGCAGTAAAAAAAAAATAGATAAAAAAATATACTGCCGATGGTTATTAAAGGACATCTAGGCCCAGCCGTCCACCCCTTGGGATACCTCGGTCGTCATGACCATACTCCCAAGTCCTAGTTCTAGTCCTCCCTATCCTATGTTCGCGTCCACGTTCAAGTTCACGGTCCTTAAACCAACACCCCAGGGAGAGAGTGTTGGAGTTTGCAGTTCTGGGAATTGTTGAGCTACATAGTACATCAGGTCGCTCAATCCTGACGACCCCACAGTTGGTCCACGGGCTCCATGAGCCTAGCCGGGAGGACTGCTGTCGCAGATCCACCGACCATTCCCCTGTTCTGCCTCCAGGGACGTGTCCTGCAGCCGTTGTGAGACCGGCTAGGGCTACAAGCCCAACAGTGTGAGACTTTTAGTACATCCAGGTGCTCATCTCCTGGCGACCCCACAGTTTGTCGACGGGCCCGTAGGCCGAGCCAGGAACCAGTACAGTAGCTCCCCTCTGGACTGGTCCGAGCCGAGCCCTGGTGTGCCCCCAGGGACGCCTTCTGCAGCTGTTGTGTGCCAGCACGGAGCAGCAACTAGTACGACAAGGCGCTCAACTCTTGCCTACCCCACTAATGGTTCAGGAGTCCCTTGGACTTAACCGGGAGGACTGTCTAGCAGATCCACCGATCTTTCCCCCAGTTTTCTGGGGACGTGTTTGGTTGCTGAAGTGGGTCCAGCCTGAGCATTAGTACGTCAGGTCGCTCAACTCCTGACGACCTCACAGATTGTCCTTGGGTCACTCGGTTCCAGAGTCGGCGCTAAGTCCCAAAAGCCATAAAAAGACCGCGCTTCCTCCTTTCTCGAGCTTATCGACCTGGTGGTAATTCCCAGCATTACGCCCGGTATTGTCCCAACCAGCCCGTTCGCAAGACTAAGCCTAGTCGTGCCGCTGCTGTGAGTCAGCCCACTGAGCAATGTAGGCATCCAGGGAGCTCATCGCCCATGGTGCCCCCACAAAGGTCCTCGGGTTTAACCAAGAGAAGAGAGCTTCTGATCTCCACAATCTCCCACCGCCTCGCCACGACGGCCGCTGCTCCCGCTGTGGGCCGGGACATTTGAGCTTTAGTACAACAGGGCGCTCGTCTCCTGTTGACCCCACTTATGGTCCGTGAGTCCATCGGACTTGGAAGGGAGGACTGACTAGCAGATCCATCGACCTTTTCCCCACTACGCCACCGAGGGGACGCGTTTTGCTGCTGGAGTGGGCGCAGCACGAGCTATATAGTACGTCAGGTCGCTCGAGTCCTGACGACCCCACAAATGGCCCGCGGGTCCGGTCTGGACCTAGCCGGGAGGAATGCAAGCAAACCACCGACCGTTCCCCTATCCGCCACCCGGGGACGCGCCCTGTTGCTGTTGTGAGCACAGCTGGGACCCGACGGACCCCCAGGGGTTATTAAAGGACACTAATCCTTCTAATATACCGACTGGATCCGCGAATAAAAAAATTTAGCTGCGAATACAGGAACTGTGTCACAATGTTATAACCCGCGAATAAGGAGCTTTACTGTACTGAACTTAATTTCTTCCTACATCTCATTCATGTTTGTAATTTGTATTCCCAGGTTTTTGAACTCAGACACTTCTATATTTACCTTATTTGTTGTTAAGTGTCCCTTGCCATTAATATCGCATTGCTACTAGTAGCACGGTATTTAGTGTTATTGGTGCAGCTTCCATCCCCAGTTCCTCGTGTTATTTAATAGAATGTGTGTGTGTGTGTGTGTGTGTGTTGGTTTTTAATATTTTATCACTATAGCCCAATAATACATCAACATTTACTAATAGCTGATTTATATGCCCTCATTCTCCAAAGATCTAACTGCAAGCTCTATTATGATACTGTATAGCAGAGGAGATAGTGCATCTCCTTTCTCTAACCTATCGTGAAATTCATAAGTATCTGAAAAATGTTTGCATAACCGCACACTACTCCTTGTATAATTTCTAAAGTATATTCGAATGTCTAACTAGCTTATTTAAGAATTCGAATGTTTCTACTAACATTTCCCTTGGAGAAAAAAGCTAAACAATTTATTATTATATTTAATGATTGAATTTAATGTAAAATTTTAGAAACGAAACGGAAACATGCCACTGTGCATGAACTATATACAGACTTCAGAAAGCATATGATTCATTATGAGAGAGATATTATATACTTTCCTGCTAGTTAGACATCCATACATCTCTATACTAGCTAATGATTTTTTTTCCAATTAACCCCTGTAATTTATTTTCCTCAAATCATGTTACATGTTATTCACCCACCTCATTCTTGGCCTACCTACTGTTAGCTTTGCTCTGGTTTAAAGTAAAAGTGTTCCCACTACAGGGCTCGGGAGGCCCTTGGGGTAGTAGGATGTTAAGGCTCCCACTTTTTTTCTACACAATCGGCACTTCATGTCAGCCGGGTTGTCAGCCCTGCGTGACGGCCGTCTTTACCCCAGAACAAGCATCTGGTACGCATTTCAGTTAGAGGCTGAATCGACCCCAGGGCCATGGTGCCACAAGAAGGTTAGGGTCAGTTTTAAAATCCTGACCCCACCGGGACTTGAACCCTCGACCTTCAGGTTTGTAGCGCATTCTACAATAAGTTTTCATGAACCTTTTTTTTTTTTCATTCTCCATTCGAGCAAAATGTCATTTTTAACTGCAATGCACTAAAATCCAGCGACAAATCTCTCATTTAAATTACAGGGAAGTAATACAACTCCGAAATTGGTTGATTGGATAACCTTCACTACCTGCCGTTCGGGCCACGTCTCTCCTCACTCCATCAAGCTATTACTCACTCAACGAGGCCATCTCCTCTGTGCAATGGGTTGTCATTGCTGGATTCTGGTTTCGATTTCTGTGCCTTCAGTTAAAAACGGCAGATATTTTTATTTTTTGACACGGTCTTGGTACATTACAACGCTTCTCTAGGAGAAATTTCAAGGTAGGTTTCAGCATGCAATGGTTGAGAAAGAATAAATGAAGAAAAATGTTCAGCCTTTCTTCACTGACTAGTGACGTTAGCTATTTTTCAGTTTAGAAAATATTAACTATTACAGAAATCACAAATACATACATTAAACATGAAGGGATTTTTTTATTTAGAATAATATAAAATTCTATAAATTATGTAGCATACATACTCATTCAGGCCCTATATAACCAGAAAAATTATTAAAATAAAGGGGTTCGATTAAAAAAATAAATAAAGTGAATAAATCGAGGATGCGAGTTTCATAAGTGAAGAAATTAAAAAAATGCTGATCCCATCTTACAGAGACGTACGGTATAATCAATACATTAAAGAACTTTGGGATATGTAAAGAAATTCACAACTGTAAAATTTCTGAGGTGTAGGTGTTTACTCTCTGGAGTCGCCATTAATGTCAGTGAGGCGACGATGAATTCGCCAACAAACAAATAGTCCAATATAAAATCAATATTTATAAAATAAAATATAAATAGACCGTAAAATAGCTTATATTTCATATGTTTTACTTCTAATCCATAATTCAAAACTATTTACGTAGATTATAAAAAGTTCAAAAACATTGTCGGAAAACAAACTGTATAAAATTGATCATGAAGGAGAAAATAAACAAAATGATTTAGTTAATCGATGAAGAAAACGATAAAGGAATATGCAATAGGTGCTTGTTGGTTTAATAACTTTGATAAACGCAGGTTGTATTCAAATGCAACCTCTTCTAAAATTTATTTCTTGAATCTTCCTCCTCCCGTCTCAAGTTCAACGACTTGCAACCATTGACGTAAGAGAACAAGATGACCAAGAATTTTCCATCAGATATCTTTCGTATAAGAAATAGTTCGAATGACGTCAATACTAGGAGGAAAAAAATAGATTATCGAAAGTTAGATAAAATATACTTTAGTTTGAAATTGCCAATTAGAACGAAACACGCTGGAATCAATTTAAGTTATAAATAAACGGAATTGTGTAACAATAATAGTATAATTTTAAACAAAAAGTAATTAACATATATTGAATAACAAGTTTATGGTAACATAATATTTATATCAAACCAAAATTGTCTTCAGCCAAAGTTCCAACGCTACATTACAGTACCCATTCGTTAGTTTTGGTAAATCGTCACCTGCTTATACGTTTAAGATACCTCAAAGCCATAAGTTGCATCGCCTATAGGGGCCTAGAACTTGCTGGTCTATCTCAGGCTTGTACAGAATTTCTATATTGTTCAGCATGTATATTGTATGGGTCCATTGAAATAATGAGATCGGGAAAGTCCTTAAAACCAATCATGCAAACCAATTATAGTTACAAAGAAACTTCCAAAATATTTTATAAATCATTTTAATTAGTTAATATGATGTAATTATAATTATGCCTATTTTTTTATATTTCTTAAAGATAGAATGTATAATAAGGGCATATTAATGTAAACCCAAGATATAATAATAAAAATTAAGTTCCATTCCTTCGTCCAGGTTCGAAGGGGCAGCAGGAAATTTTTAACCCCCCACGTTGCATCTGGGCTTATGTTCCTTATCTTTCGTTGCCCTATTCTATCTTCGGTAGTGCCCTGACTTACTATTAACTAAATATCAAGGATTATCCAGGCTATTTATCTATCTATGCAACGTCTCCCAACCCTTTTCAACTTACGGCTCACCGAAGACGTAACATGAACTCCCACGGCACACTCTTAGATTTTATTTAATATTTTCAATTAAAGGTAACATTTTTATTCTTATTTGTAAGTCTATGATGTTAACGAAATTTTAATTTAATGGATTATTACAATGTAATATAACCATAATGAATAAATTGTATACAATTTAATTTCGTAACAACACGTTACATTTACTAATATATGTACAAACCTGCAAAGAGCCTAATTTTCCAGAATCCTCCACAAGCTTAGCTACAACTTCTTGTTCCGATTCAATTCTAGACACTAAGAAGACTATTGTATAAAATTTAAATAAACGTGGTAGGAAGAGTTTCATGGCACCAAAACTAGTAGCTGCCCTCGACAGACGCCTGTTGAATCAGAGAGATGCCATGTACGTTCTTCAAACAATAGCTGAGGCCTTGGGGAGCAACACTGAGGCTTTAACACTTCATCGAAGTTCAATTCAAATAGGCTATATTGAGAACAATTAAGAACACGACAAGATAGAAAAGAATATTAGAGTTATTTAAAGAGAAGGAACCTGGTTTTGTGAATGTGCACTTGGACGGTAAGATTCTACCGGCTTTATATGTCAGGAATTTGAAAACTGAAAGATTTCCAATCACATAACTTTTGACAATCATGAACAGTTATTTTGTGTGCCGGCATTACCGAATTTTAATGGCAAAGAATAATAGTGTACAGTATGGAATGCCGTAAGAGACTGGGGACTGGATACCAAAATTCATTACTTTGCTCTGGTACCTCCGCCTCCAACACAGGTCATTTCAAAGGAGCTATTACTCTTCTGGAACAATTAGCAGGAAGGGAGATGTATTTCCCTTGCCGCCATCACTTGTACGAGCTTGTGTTACGGAGTGTATTCGGACATGAGTTACCTCAGATAACAAGTAACATTAAAAAAACTCAGGGAAACGTGGAATTTCTTGGATAAGGCATATTACCAGGACGGAAAACAACATTCAAAAGAGGTTTTCAGCAGTGCCAAATTAAAGCAACAGCGTTTTTTTTTGTGGAAAACCACTTAAAGATAAATAACTGAAAAACGACTATCGTCAACTCATTGAATCATGTATCGCATTTTTGGGGGAAAATGTGAATTTTCAGCTGAAAATAAGGCCGCCTGGAGCTTTGCATCATGCCAGGTGATGAAAAAAGAAATGTATTCATTGAAAATGTTCCTCTTTCATTTTCAGTTGTCTCTCAATATTACTGAAGTGAAAAGCTTAAGTAGTATTTATTTTTGGCAAAAATATATCCAAAATGCTGGATTAACATCTCAACGACGATTCGTGCACTATATCATGACTTGCGATTTTTGAAATAATTAAAACTGTGTGAAAAAGTAAATCCAAGTGTTTCTTCACGTGCTCTAAGCAAGCTATGTCAGCATTTATGGCATTTAAATGAAGAGATATACATGCGTTGATGACAACATTGACAATGACACAAGAACATATGGTTATAAATCTGAAGAGAGAAACATTGGGAAGTGAGAGGAGGTACATTGTTCTGGTACAGTTACTAATATTTTGAATAAGAAAAGTGACGAATTTATTTTAGTCAAAGGTTTGGAATTGTAGAAGAGTTGGACTGCTTAAATGTAAATCCTACTTCTTTGGGAGAAAACATTTCATATCTTAATGCCAAACAGGTATTAAAAAATCTTCGTTTAGTAAATTATACGGCAGGGAGAGGCGTGAAGTTAATACAAGACTTAAATGGACTCTTTACTATTGATGAAGAAAACAGAAAGAATTTGTTCTGATTTGTGTGCAAGCTCATCGGAATCAGTTCCCAGATTGTAAGAGACATTGAAAAGAAAATTATCGATAAAATGATAATTAATTGATGTTAATTATGAATAATGATGTTAATTAATTTAATTGACAAACTTGTATTTGAAGTTATTTATTGATTTATTTATCTTGTTTAAGACAAAATAAAAAACAATAAAAATACTCTTGCTGTATTTTTTTTATTTTTATAAATTTAGATCCAGTGCGGCAGGAGCAAATGCTAATTTATTGTGAGCTATTTAACTCATGTCCAAATGGGAGTCAATGACCAATCATGTTTCAATGAATTTTGATTTACAACCAATCACAGTCGTGTTTCACCTCGGTTTTATCAACTTAATTTCATCATTAAAGAAAGCTCCTCCTTTTTAACATTCTTGCGGAAAAGATTGAAGCATAAACCTTACCACTTGCAATTTCTACAAGCCCTTACGCCCATTGACAAAGTGAGTCGGTTTGAATTTTGTACACAAATGCAGCAGTTTATGGATGAGGATGGTTTTTGTGAGAAACTTGTCTTCAGTGACGAAGCAACATTCTTTGTGAATGGCAAAGTGAACAAACACAATGTGCGAATCTGGGGCACAGAAAATCCCCGCGTTATTGTGCAGCACATTCGCGACTCCCCAAAAGTTAGTGTGTTCTGTGCGGTTTCTCAGTTCAAAGTTTATGGCCCTTTTTTCTTCTGCGAGCAGAACGTTACAGGACACGTGTACCTGGACATGCTGGAAAATTGGCTCATGCCGCAGCTGACGACCGACAGTGAGACCTTCATCTACCAGCAGGATGGTGCTCCACCACACTTCCATCACGATGTTCGTGAATTTTTAAACATGAGATTGCCAAACCGATGGATCGGTCGCAGTGGAGAGAATGATCAGAAATTGTTGTCATGGCCTCCACGCTCCCCCGATTTGACGCCGTGCGATTTTTTTGTTTGGGGGTATGTGAAAGATTCAGTGTTTGTGCCTCCTTTACCAGAACTGCGAGCTCGCATAATCAATGCCTTTGAACAAATTAATAGGGACATGTTACGTCGAGTATGGGACGAACTTGATTACAGACTTGATATCTGCAGAATCACCAAGGGGGAGCATATGGAGCACCTGTAACATCTCAAAAAAAACCTGGGAAGTTGCTCTATGTATCTGTAAAAGTTCGTGAAAATATGTCGAATACTACAGCTACCATAAAATCATGAAATCGCTCCAATCATTTGTAATCACCCTGTATTAAAGAAAGCTCCTCCTTTTTAACATTCTGAATAGGGCAGAACATTATTTTGCAGTGACCGATTCTCTAAGAAATACGTTGAATATAACAATTTATATATCAAGGTGTAAGAATCCTAGAATGAAAATGGATCTCAGATTGTATACATAGTGCACGAATGTAACCAGATACTGCTTGCGGGATATAATAGAAAAACATTTGTAACAATTGATTAAACCACAAAAAAAACTTTGCACTTTCTTAAACTTATTATTTCCCAGGTGTTTACATCCAGAAAAATACAATTGACATATTTACATCATAGGACATGAGAAATTAATTAATAACCTATAATGTTGGTTATAAACAGTTTGATATGTTTTTTTTTTTTTTTTTTTTTTTTTTCCCACTGGGGTGCATTCTTACAATATTGCGATCCTTCGGTAATAAGTATATTAAAAAAAACAGTCAATATTTCCAATTCACCAATTAATGATTAAAATGATCAACATGTTTCTGGCTTAGCTGCAGAAACATTTTTACCATTTAAATCATTAATTGGTGAATTGGGAATGTTGACCGTATATTTTAATATTTTATCACCAAGATCACATGTGTATTAAATAAATAATATGATCTGGTTGCAGTGATGAACAAATAATGAAAACATAATAAACGTTTCTCATTTGTTTTCAAACATCGCCGTTTACATTAAAATAGATAAATATTTTAAAATAACTATATTTAAACTAGCTGGCCCGGCGAACGTCGTATCGCCTTTAAATATTTTTACGTTAATTTTTCCGATGTAGGCCTAATAGTTATCTGCTATTCGGGGCGGAAACAAATTCAACAAATCAAAGATCATAAAAATCGATCCAGCCGTTCTTGAGTTATAAATAATGTACGTAATCCGACTTTGTTTATATGTATGTAGATATATATATATTATATATATTATCGAAGTCCCGGCCACGCGTTGATGTGGCTAAGTTATAGGCCTACGTTTTAAATATGTTGTAGTAAACTAAGTGATAAATCTTAATCAAGAAAGTGTTTGTTTTAACATCATACCAATCTTGTTTCAGTTCTGGTACGTTAACTACACCCGGTATAAATATGGGTGGTGGTTTATGTGGAAGTGGTTTTGTTGATTGAGATGAATTTATGTTGTCTGCATTCTCATACTTATCATCCATAAGTGTATCATAAGGATTATGTACATTTATTGATGGAATATTTTGAGGAGGCTTGCTGATTTCATTATACTTTCGTTTTTTTCTACGAACTTGTTGGCAGTTTCGATTCTCATCATCATCAAGAAGTCTCTGTATAGTAATATCATCTTGTGATATATTATAGTCATCTTGTTTTTCATTTAATTGAGGCATGGAGATTGTTTCTGTAATATTAGGCATATTATTATAACTAACAGACTTACTTACAGTTCTGTTATTCCGTTTCTTAGGACCTTCATATGTTTTTAAATTGACATTCTTCTTAAATGTAAGATTTATGTCACATAGGCCTATACCAATTTGCGGAAATTCACTTGATATCTTATCATTCATGGTCTCTAGAACTGATTCGCCATATTGTTCAATGTGGCCCTTCTCGGTCCAGTTAAATTTAAAGTAAGTTGCTGTCTTTCAGCCAGATTACTTAAAACTAATACTTACATACCAAATTAATATTATTATCAATATATTGAAAATAAAACAAACACTGAACACACTTAAATTATGAAATAATCAATATTTGTAATTCAATTGAAATTCGCGGTTGCAACAAAAAGCACAGCCACCTGGTTAAATAATAAACCTTACACGGCCATCTGTTAGAATCGTATGGCACTCACAGATAATTATAACTCTTTGTTAAATAATAAATAAATAATTTGCAATAAAATAATGCGACTATAAATTTAGTTATAAACTTTCCTAAGTCTCAAGTTGAATCAAACTGCACACAGTGTGCAATATTTTATTAAAATCGGTTCAGTAGTTTAGGATTCCATCGCGGACAAACAACGTGACAAGTGATTTTTATATATTAAGATAATGATTTGTGAGTAAACAGCTTAATTGTATTCGTTAAATAGTCCTAACAAATGTCACTCTTGATTTCCAAATTCTCTAGATAAATTCACTCCTCACTTCCTGACATCGTGAATTTATCGTATAATTTAGAAATCACTTGTGGCATTACTTATGTAAAAATTTGGTACACTATTAAATTGGGATAAAAAGGAAACAGAAATAGAGAGTGTGCGTTGAAATTAGATATTTTAATTCCACCCCTATAAATAAGGACCACCCCAAAACAAAGTATAACGTTAAGGAAAGACGAAAGAAAAATTTTGAAACAGGATATCTTTGACTGTACATCCTAATTTCGGATCACCCTCGAACCTGAAGAACTGTTACGTATAATATATATATATATATATATATATATATATATATATATATATATATATATTTAATTTATGTATTAGACCAAATGTTTCTTTAAAATCATTTATCGCTTACTGCATATTTTATCTTAAATTTGAATAAATTGTTGTTCGAAACAATGTTTCCAATTTAAGAGAATGGAAAAAATAATACGAACATTAACCTAATATGCCTTGTATGGCATAGAACCGTCTTTGGTGTTGAAATCAACCTCCTTCTTGGTTTGTAGCCAGTGAAATTCTAACACCATTCCTCAAAGAGAAACTGCTCCAATTTGTTGAAATATGTTGGAGGAAGGCAATGAACACTATGACTAAATCAGATGATTATGTAAACCAAATTTCGTCATCGTGCTCATCTAACCAATCTTGGATAATTTCAGCTGTATTGAGTGAGGAATTACCATCGTGGGAGATGGAATCCCCTGCTGGCAACAATTCCGGGCCTAATTAACGGAAAATGTCACATAAAATGCCTTCCAGACTTCGACAGTTACTCTTCCTTTCAGAATGGCTATACAACCCCCAAACAGCAGAAATACTTCAGAATTTGTTTTCAAGATCTCAATGAATACAGCAACATCCCGGCCTATCTATGAACATGGAGGGGGAAAAAAAAAACTCGGGTAATAACAAACATACAAATAACGCCCAACAAATAAATGTAAAGGAATTAAAATAAGTAATGGAATGAGTTTTATTGGGACAAATCGTCGCATTCCACAACCACACGGGAAAATAAACCAAGATTAGGATTTCCTTGACATGCAGATCATTCTGATCATTGAAATTCATATTGGTGGATAAATCATTGAATCGGAAACTAAGGTTGGAAGCTCTTGACTCCTGTATCTTCCCAACATTGGTATACGGATGTCAACTTGGAGTTGGCAAAGCTCAAATGAACAGCTTTAGAATTTACCAAACAAAAATGGAACGGAAGGTACTAGGAAGTTGCCTCAGGGACACATAAGGAGGATGTCATAACTAACTGACATGGCTCTACGTGCAAACATTCTGAATGAAAACTGGAAGGTGGGAAGTCAACTTGAAAAGACTTCCAAATAGCTGATCAGGTTATAATTCCACCATGTGTGAAATCCCCTCCTCCAAATTGGCAGAAGAGGAAGGGCGAGAATTAAGTGGACCGACTCCATAAGGCAAGTCGCTGGAGTCTGTTGGTCCAGCGTAGCACGGAACTTAGAGGAGCCTGCAAACAGAGTTGGCATAGAAAGGTAAGACCAATATCTAGTGTGAAATATATAAATAAATAAATAAATAAATAGCGCCGAAAAGCAGTATAATGAGCTGATGACTTATGAGAGACGCTATAAACTGAGCAAACGCATTGGATCACCATATGAGAAAACGACGAATTACCCGTTAGCGGAGGCCGCAACACTTATACTCTCTGTGGAATAACTTGAGATGGTTACCGGCTACCGGCCTCGTTTGCCTGGAGTTGGGGGTAGAATTTATCGTTTGTCATTGTCTTCTGGACATGGGAGGTATTATATCAATGGCATCGACCCCAAAAAGCAGCCCCTGTGCGAAAGAGAGGGTGATTACCTATTGTTGTTTCTTTCTAAAAACCTGTCTCAGGTTGTTCCTTTTAGACTATAATAGGACACAGTGGCTGCATTTATTAATTTATTTGCTACTACATCTAATGCAATACAAGGATACTTTCCTTGACTTCTAACCACAAAATAACAATTACTGACTAATTTAATAATACTTTTCTAAATATAGAAAATGTATACCCAGTTAAGGATTCGATGCAAAAACAACATCCAATGGAATGACATCATAGGTAAATGTTAAATGTCTTAGTGTGTAGTTGAAATGCTAATCTTATGTGTAATCGTGCATTTAGTTCCGCGAACACATGGCGACCTCGGCCAAAATCTGCGTCATAAGAAACAAAAATGCAATCATTATGGTCTATACACAGCGACATATCCCAGAAAAGTATAAACAAGTCTTGATCAATACCAATACATTCTGAAAACAACATAAAAAAACTGCAAAGGACATCCTTAAGAAAGACAAATTATAAATCTCGAAGATATAGCGGTAAATCGAACCCAGGGCCCTTATGATGTTATTCATAGTCACGGACAATTGGTATAAAAAATTAAACCTGAAAATCCAAAAGGCAGAGATCTTAACTTCCCACATACAGCATGGTGGGCGTCCCCAATCAGGTTATCTTAACCATCACACAGTTTCAATATTGCTGACTTTATTCATATTATTTATATCCTTCCTTAGATTGTATTTTCAAATTTTGTGGAATGAAAGCAATTATGCTAATCTTCGCCTGAGGCTTTTACGACGGTTTATTATATATCATGTACATTAAGTCTCATTTTTATTAATTAATAATTACAAAACTACTAGAGAAAAAAAAAGTGTTTTCTCGGCATTGCAATTGCTATTTCAAAATGTTTAATTAATTTGTCGTTTTTATATAAACATATACTTTTTATTTGGGAAAATGAAATTATAAAAAAATATTGTTTGCTATCCTCTAATATCTGTTATACTTTTGATCCTAGATTAAACACACTATGTATATCAGACTGCTCTGCTCCTTAAAAAAATAAATCATAACACTGAGATAATGAACTTTGAAATTAGTGGCTGTGAATGGGATATGCATATTTTTTTAAATTTTTATTTTTAAACCGTTGATCGTCGTAATCATTTCAAATCTAGAAGCATTGGTCTATAGTCTATACCAAGGCTGTAAAACGTTCCGCCCTTTAAAAGCTCGCGAAGTTCTCGCAAATTGTAATGTGATTTAATGTTATTTTTTCCATTATTTTTTTTTCAAAAGGATTTTAAGAGCTGTCATTCCCTTTATGGAGTATCACGTTATATTTAATAGAAAAACAGATGAAAGTTTTAATCATTATATTAGTCATTATATATTTAAAATTAATTCTGTACTTATCAATCCTTCACTGTGATAAATACGTATTTCCACCGAACAACCCCTAGTAGCGAGAGAAACATTATATATATATATATATATATATGGCACCATGTTATGAGAGCAAAAACGAGGTTAATGAAATGAATTCTCCCTCCTCTATCCATCTTCAGTGTAACATTGAATTAGCTCATACGATTGTTGCATATGTAGTAGAATATAATTTTATTATCCGATGTGAAATGGGGAAACTCGTGTATCCACTGTTAAATTAGAAACGACTTGCAGGCTGGAACTTACGGCATGATGCAATACTCTTATAAAATAGAATGAATATTTTGTTTCCAGACGGTCAACGGACAACATCCCGTCTAGAGACAAGCAGACTATGGGAGTGTTTTTAGAGACTGTGACAGTTTAACATAGCGCCCCATGCATCTGGTTTTCTGATAGGACTTCCGTGTTAATTGTTTTACAGTTTCTCGCTTAAAAGTCAGATTTTATTTGAGACGTATTTCAAGATCGTACTATTCAAGATAGTGAAAACGAATATGTAAATATTTTAGTTTCTCGGAATAAAATAAAGACTTATTTTCTCGATTTAGTGATACAACATAGGCATTGTTAGGCACTATAGGACACAATTTTTTTACATAAGTAATGCCCCCCGGGCTATTTCCAAATTATCGATAAATTCACAAAGTGACGAGTAGATGATTTGGAAATCAAGACTGGCATTTGTTAGGACTATTTAACGAATAAAATTAAGCTGTTTACTAACAAATAATTACTTAAATATAGTTATTTTAAAATATTTATATATTTAATGTAAACGGCAATGTTTGAAAACAAATGAGAAACGTTTATTATGTTTAATTTGTTCATCACTGACCAGTTCATATTATTCATTACCAAAGGATCGCAATATTGTAAAAATGCACCCTAGTGGAGAAAAAATAAAACACATCAAACTGGTATATTAATTAATTTCTCGTGTCCAATGATGTAAATATGTCAATTATATTTTTTGGAACGCAAATACCTGGAAAATAATACGTTTAAGAAAGTGCAAACAGTGTTTTTTTGTGGTATAATCAATTGCTACAAATGTTTTTCTATTATATCCCGCAAGCAGTATCTGGTTACATTTGTGCACTATATATACAATCTGGGAGCCACTTGCATTCTAGGATTCTTACATTTTAATACATAAAGTGTTCTATTCAACATATTTCTTAGAGAGTCAGTCACTGCAAAATAATGTTCTGACCTATTCAGAATGTTAAAAAGGAGGAGCTTTCTTTAATATGATACAATTAAGTTGATAAAATCGAGGTGAAACACAACTGTGATTGGTTGTAAATCAAAATTCATTGAAATGTGATTGGTCATTGACTCCCATTTGGGGCTTAAGTTAAATAGACATACACATACTATTTGAAACGTGTAAATACAACTGAATTTTAAGTTATATCTTCAGGAACAAAATAGGTTTTTGCATAAAATCTTAGGTCTAGTTATATATTTTAAAAGTACCAGCATTTACTCATTCGACAGACTACACATGTAGGCCTACGCTTCTGTCGACTTGCAGTTTTTTTTTTTTAACTATTACACCATCTCACGATCAATGTCCGATATAATGCAGAATAATTTTGGTATAGTCTGTATCCTGTTTCTTCGCAGTTATATATTTTAAAAGTATCGGCATCAACTCTTTCGACAGACAACATATATGTACGCTAATGTTGATCTGCAGATTTTTTTTCTGCTTGCTATCTTATCTTGTTGGGATTTAGTTCAATATAATTACAGCCATATGAACAAACGGTATAATTTTACGTAGTCGCTCAATACATCACAAGAAAAAAAATTAAAAAACACAATCGGTTTTATTAATATCTGGAGCTTTTATCTATGGCACCTACAATTCAGATTAAATTTTTAATTAAACTGTAAACCTGCATTGCATTTAATGTCTCCATCCAAGTATTGCTATGCAGTCATTTTACTGAGTTTTCAATATATAAAATTATTCTGTAATGATCACCTTAATAATATAAATAACCAGTCAATCGAAAATTATAAAGATTTTAATGTTTTTTTATATTCTGTAGTTTCAAAATGTCGGGAAAATAGCATAAGCCCATTAATGCTTATGTCCTTAAAAGATCACATGTAACAGAATTAGATGAAAGAAAAATAATCAAATGCCCAATAAAATAAAAGAAACACGAATTTCCTACGTAAATGAAGAAAATTATATTTACATCTAAAAAAAAATGGACACGATTTTTTTTTTGTTTTCCACCTTCATTAAACAGGTCTATACCTAACCTAATTACAGACCATTGCAAATTACCACACTTATGAGATTTACTGAATAAAGAGTAAAATATTCGTTATAACCTGGCATAAACTCAGATGGAATGTAAAAGTATATTCTTAAAACACGTAAGTTCATATAATATATTTATTCTTAGGAAACTTCCTTATGAGCTTTTTTTAAATAAATTATATCTGCAATCAAAATATATTTTGTGTTATTGGATTCTACGAAAAGTTAAAATGTGGTTTAATAACAAATCTATAAGTTTTAATAACTTTTTTTTAAATGCCCCAGGTTTTGTCTTTCGACATTCCTGGTTTCTCTCCTGGCAATGACGTACTTGTAACCCACTTCTGAGGTTTGGGCGCCTGGAAGGCGGGGTTACGTTGCCCCGATGATATGATGGGTGATGATGATAATGGTGCGCCAGAGAGTCCCTAATCCTAAGCTTAACCTAATATGAATGATGATGATTGCGATGGCCATATGATTTCGGGGACCGTTTGGGCCTTAAAGTTTTCCTGACATTTGTCTTACAGGCCAGGAAAAACCCCGATAAAAACCTCACCCAGAAAAACTGACCCGACCGGGGATCGAACCCGGGCTCACTGCGTGACAAGGCAGCACGCTACCCCGAGACCACAGCGGTGGACAGTTGTAATAACTTTCTTCTATAGATTATCCCATAACGTTGAAATAATATTTTGATCACCTAAGTGTATGTTATACGATAATACAAAAAAAGAGATCTGGCAACCTAAAAAGATTATTGCACGCAAATTAGTAATACCGTCACAATAACCTTTCAAAGTCAAAAGACTATTAAACTATTAAAGTAGATTAGTTTTATTATGAGATGAGACAGCGCTTATTTCAATCTCATTATAAACAATGTTTATAGAAGACTACTTGAAACCACGTGCCAGTCATCGCACAAAAACGCGTTTTAACAAAATGAACCATTACAGGTAAGCTATTAGTGTATGTATACTTTACAAAAAATGTCGGCCGCGGTGGACTAGTGGTTATGCTCCTTGCTTCTGGTCCCGAGGATCGCGAGTTCAAACCCGGCTGGGGTCGATGGATTTTTTAGGATGGAAAAATCCAAGGAGCAAGTCCTCCGGGAGGGACTTTAAGCCGTGGGTCCCGAGTCTCAAGATTTTCAGGCTCGTAAAAAGCAAACTTTACCGAATTTTCCCGTCCTAGTACTACCTTGGTTTCCTAGATGTCAGTATGAGGCTCAAAAATGACATCTATACGAAAACAAGTGTAACTAAATTAGTATGGTTCAATTTCTTCCCTGTAGGGGGAGAGCGCCTAAATCTCTGTAAAGGGAAAACATAGGCTTAGAATACAATGCTTTACAATCTATTAAACAAAGTTAGCTAACAGGGATCAATTTCGCCACATTTAGCAGAAATCAGAACAGTAAAAGTAGATCTTCCGACTAGGAAACACGCCTAGAAGCACTCGCCACTGAAGATGCCCTCCGCAGTTGAGGGCGAAACGTCTGGTATCAACACCAACTATGGACCACGGCCACATAACCCGGAATCACTCAACATTATAGTAAAAGAAAACTCAATGTTGAATTAAAGTAGGCCTATATTTTAAATACTAATTAAGGAAATAAATAGGCCTATAACATAAATAGTAGTATTATCTTATTCTCATAGGATAAGGCCGTATGTTCTTAGCTACGTAAAACATTACTTAATTATTTACTCACTGGCACTATCGAAACCATAGGTTCATGGCCGCGCGGACATAAGCTCTCCATACATCCCTATGCTGAGCTAATGCTTTCAAATTATTACCTGTATAATCTAATTCCTTCAAATCACAGTTAATATTATTCTCCCACCTCATTCTTGGTGTACCAACTAGGCGTTTTCCCTCTGGTGTTCCTACAAGAAGCTTCCATGCACGTCTTTCATTTCCCATACGTGCCACATGTCCTGCCCATCCCAGTCTAAGAGACTTAGCTGTTCTTATTATATCTGGCTTCCTATAAAGACCATGTAGTTCATTGTTATGTAGTCTTCTCCATCCACCTGTCTGTTCATCTCTCTTTGGTCCAAATTTTTTCCTAAGAACTTTATTCTCAAATACTCGTACTCCCTTAAAGTAAGAGTCCATGTTTCGCATCCATATAATATAACTGGTAAAATAATATTTTTATATATTTTCAGTTTAACATTTTTTGAAAGGAGACATAAAAAGTCTCTGTAGTGCATAATAGCACGTGATTAAGTAAAACATTATTATTATTATTATTATTATTATTAATCAGCATCCCAATTTAAATCTCGGCGTGAAAGTGACCGACAAAATTGATTCACAAGCCTTTCATTTCAGGGATTTTTCCGTGTGTAATGGTATTTACTATTACAATATTTGTGTAATCAAGCAAATTAGTTCGTTTGGTAGCAAAAAGACGTCACATTCAGGAGATACCGGAAACAAACCCGAAGTCTCCCATATAAATTTGCGTTTTTCTCTGCCGTTAAGGCAAATGCTACATTGGATTTTCATTAACACGAATCTTCTGATTATTTATTATTTTTACTAGTTAATACCCGGTGTGCGTTGTTATGCCTAAATAAATGAAACATTAAGGAGTAATTAAATTGTATGGCATGTGCTGAGACGAACCAAATTTGGCGGTAGCTAGTCAGTTCTAATTGTCTTCTAATTGTCTGATTTCGCTCATGTTTTGATAATACCTACCTCAGTTTATTTTAATATGATATACAGTTTCGTTGTGAAACATCGAAAAGTGTGATAGCTACAGAGATTTTTTAAATATTCACTTCAGGTGAACTCCTACACCTAATGCTTTTAGAGGGTTCAATTGTGAATCTAAACCATCCAGGGACCCACTCAAACACACACAAAAAATTTCATCAAAATTAGTCCAGTCGTTTAGGAGTTCAGTGACATACACGAATAGAAAAATTATATAAATAAAGATGATCATAATTATTTACGAAGGGCTATATTCAGTGAACATTGTTAACTCATAACAACAGGCATTCATACCCCACTGTTATAAACACAACCGTATTAAACCCTATTTTGCTAACCAGAGGCTCAAAGAGAAGGATTCTGGGATTTACTGTATATATTCGGGAACATATCGGTACGAAATTTTTAATCGGAGTTTTTTGTTTGCATCTAATCTTTTAAAAATTGTTCCGAAACCCAGGCTTAAAAATGTGTCATCTTCACTTACACAAGCATTTATTTGCTTTTCTAACTGGAGAACCTGTAGTATCTAAGTTTATGTTATTTTCTTTAAGACCGGACATGATGTCAAGGCCTGTAACCGCCTTGTTTCAGACGATGGTCATAATTTTAGGTTATTATATCAGTTAAATAATGTTCGTGGTTCCTTTTTTATGTGATTTTGTTATGTGATTAGGCTCAAGACAAACCAACTCCAAATGAAGCAAAAATTCTTACTATTCCAACAATTTTTGTTATTTCACCTGACCATCCGTATAATAAGTATAAATACTGTATTTTAGACATCAGTAGACAGATGTCATTAAATTGAGTGTTTCCAACTTAATTAGCCGGCTTGCTTACCTCGGAATAGCGCGCCCGCCCTGCGACTCGAGGATCATGAGATCGATTCTGGTTCAAGGTTAACAGAAGTTTTGAGGTAAGCAAAATGAATGAACATGTCTACAGTCGGACGATACCATAAAAGTCATTGGTGCCTTATCAAAGAATGAGTGGCAAGTTAAATTTCTCTTAAACTTGAAGTTCATATCCATGGCAAATACTGAGGTGTAGGAACTCATCTTCTGCAGTAGTAATTAGCACATAAAAAATGAAATATATTAAGTCATGTATTTTTAATTCGTAGTATTCTTGTATTTCATTGTCAACTCTCTTTCTCCACTTCAACATAACTTCCAGAATAAATTCAACAATTAGTTTTTTCTTGGCCTATGTCACATTCAGTTTATTTTTAACTTTTCCAGTTTATTCTTGTTTTGTGTACTCGTTTTAGGGCATGCTTCATATTTTAATTTGTCTAATTTCCTCCTTGCTATGTTTTATTTGAAATTATATTAATCGTTTCTTCTAATTTCTTCCGCCTGCGTTTATATATATATATATATATATATATATATATATATGTATTGAAAATGTCCACCGCTGTGGTTTCGAGGTAGCGTGGTGCCTTGTCACGCAGTGGGTCTGGGTTCGATCCCCGGTCGGGACAGTTTTCTGGGTGAGGTTTTTATCGGGGTTTTTCCTCACCTGTAAGACAAATGTCAGAAAAACTTTAAGGCCCAAACGGTCCCCGAAATCATATGACCATCGCAATCATCATCATTCATATTCATCTTAGATTTAAGCTTAGGATTAGGGACTCTCCTGGCGCACTACTATCATCATAATCATCATCACCCATCATATCATCGGGGCAACGTAACCCCACCTTCCAGGCGCCCCAACTTCAGAAGTGGGTTACAAGTACGCCATGCCAGGAGAGAACACCAGGAATGTCGAAAGGCAACCTGGGTACTTTGAATTTTTTTTTCAAAGTGTATATATATTGAAAACCATTTATTAAAATCATTTATTCGACAAAACTGAACTTTAGAAACAAAAACCAAAAAATTATTAAATTATAAAATGCACTCATTAAAATGGACATTTACAATGTTTGAGGGATGAAAGAGGAGGCTATGATTAACAAAGTTTTTATGTATCAAAATCCTTGTAAATTAAAACTAGGTTTGGTCTAGTGGACTAGTGATTATAATGCTTGCCTCTGGTTCCAAATTTCGCGGATTCAAACCCGGTCAGAGTCGATCGATTTTTAAGGGCGTAAAAATCCTAAATATACCTATAACTTATTTTGGAAGATAAATAAAACCACGTGCATCGTGTGGTAAATTAACAACATGAATCTTAAGCTTGAAATAAGATGCCCCACAGCAAGTTTGTAGGCAATTTCACGTCCAAATTTGAAATGCGACGCTAATGACCTGAGATGCTAAAAATCGTCGTTAAATAAAACATATAATGTGACAGCTAGGATGTATCGTATCTCTATGCACTAAAAAAAAAAACTTTCACACAGAATTGTCTCTTCTTCTTCTTTTCATGTGATAGACCTAGTGGTCTGTTACGGTCTCAATCCAACGTTTGAAATATATCTTGCCTGGTGGGTGGTAATTTAAGATTTGACGTATTCTTGTTCTGCTCATTCTTCTTACGTGAGATTCCCAGTTTGTTTCTGTATTTTTGTACATATTCCATGACTGATTCTGTTTGTAATTCTTTGAGAATCTCAGAATTCCTTTTATGGTCTGTTCTTGAGTAACATGCAGTATGTCTCATAAATTTCATTTCTGCCGCAATTAGTCTTTGTTCATCTACACTGCAAATTGTCCAGGCCTCACTTTCGTAACATAATATGGGTCTGGCCAGTTTTTTTTATAAATTCTAGTTCGTGTGTGTTGCTGTACTATGTTTGGTTTGAAAATATTATTTATAATTCCTGTTACTCTGTAAAATGTTATAATTTTTTGACTGAAATCTTTTTCCTCTTCATATGTAACTTGGTGTCGGCCGCGGTGGTCTAGTGGTTATGCTCCTTGCCTCTGGTCCCGAGGGTCGCGGGTTCAAACCCGGCCGGGGTCGATGAGTTTTAGGACGGAAAAATTCAAGGAGCAAGTCCTCCGGGAGGGACTTTAAGCCGTGTGTCCCGAGTCTGAAAATTTTCAGGCTCGTAAAAAATCCTTAAGCCTGAATGAAAAGGCCTCTAAGCAAAATTTACCGAATTTTCCCGTCCTCGTACTACCTTGGTTTCCTAGATGTCAGTACGAGGCGGAACGCTGACCACGGACCACTAAAAAATGACATAGCCTATATATGAAAACAAGTGTAACTAAATTAGTATGGTTCAAATTCTTCCCTGTAGGGGGAGAGCGCCTAAATCTCTGTAAAGGGAAAACATGGGCTTACAATACAATGTAACTTGGTATCCAAGATAGTTAAATATGTTAGTTTGTTCTAATATTCCATTATTGATAACAATTTTACTGCGAACTGAGTCTTTTTCATAGGAAAGCCATGACTATAGATTTTTCTGTTGAGATTTATTATTTTAAAATGCAATTAAAATAATTCGCCATTCTCTTAATCAGTGAGTGTTTGGAAAATTAAAAAAAGAAGTCAGGGTTTGCAAGAAAGAAACTCAAGGCTGAAATAAGAGGCATGTGTCCCAAAATTTGTTGGCCCTATCTTGCCCCTACCTGGTTTGAATTGTGTCGTTGCTGAACTGAGCTGTTAAAGAGCATCGTTAAATAAACAACTACCACTATAATACTTCTACTACTACCACCACTATTATCACCATCACATCACCTGTATATGATCTAGTAATTTGTTGCCAAATTCGTAATGTTGAAAGTTTTTGCACACAAACAGGCGGTAACATTGACCGATCTACAGTAAATCTTGTCACGGATAGAACGCTCCCATATCCCTAACCGATTTACCTTATTTGTATGTCTAGCGGCAAAATGGTCGGTGTATATGGATTTTGGTGGATACAAATATGTGTTCTCTTTCATTTCTAAAGCAGGATTTTAATATTATGATAAATATAAAAGTTAGAGTTAATAATTTTGTATTTTAAAAATCTTTTAATATTTAAATATAACTTAAATACATAAAAACATCTAAATAATTCATTGTTGTTATTGTTGAATAAAAATGTCTCAGCAACAACGAAATTGTATTACATAACAGTTTTTCAACTTTTATAAGATTCATGATGTGTTCCGTTGAGGTTTATTCAAAATTAATATAAAATTATAGAATATTCACCTGAAAGGTCCGTCTCCTCAACTTAATTATCATTTAACTGTAGCGCTTTCGGGACTTGTCCCATCATCGGCAGGATTCAAAACTGGTGTTTCACTGAAGATCTGGTAGAGGGGGTTGTATGTATTGGGTTCGTTTTCGTTTATCAGGCTGTCGTTGTGAGCTGCTTTCATGATTTCCATCTCTTCGAGTACGTTTATCTTCGCTGGATTATTTTCTCTGTGCATCACTGTTAGGGTGTTTTCAATATTTAACATGCGATGTCCTTCATGGATAACGTGTTTTGCATAGCTTGATTTACCTTCTGCGTGAACGAAGTCTCGAAAATGTTCTTTGAATCTGATGTTAAAACTGCTGTTTGTCCTTCCTATATAAAATTTGTTGCAGTCCTTACATGTCAGTTTATAAACTCCTTTGCTGTTGAAAATGTTATTTTCTTCAATGTTATTGTTTATTATGTTGTTTAATTTGTTATTGGTTCTGTATGCTATTTTTACGTTTTTATCGGCTTTCTTTAGTGCATTGGCTAATTTTGTCGTTAACATTTTGAGGAATTAACACACAAATTCAACATAAAACTAATAACACGATATGTCGATGATGTACTAGTAATATATGAAAATGAAAACAGAAAAGAAAAAGAAATACTACACGACTTAAACAACATGCATGAAAAAATCACTTTCACGGAAGAAATAGAAGTTAACAACAGCATAAACTACTTAGATTTGTCTATAACCAAAAATCTACACAACAATAAACTAGAAATCGGTATCTACCGGAAACCCACAAACAATGCTCTGGCCATAAACAAAAATTCTACACACCCTTTTCAACAGAAAATTAGTACATTTAATAGCTTAGTCAGTAGAATGTTGAAACTCCCATTAAGCAAAGACAATTATATCCAAGAACTCAACTACATTAAGTATATGGCAAAAACCAATGGCTATAATGAAGAATTCATAGATAAGCTCGTAAAAAAACAAAAAAGAACAACATAACCAACATAACTAAACTAGAAAAAGAATCTGACAACAACAAGAAAACATGGATAACACTTACATACACAGGAAAAGAAACAACAAAATTAGCCAATGCACTAAAGAAAGCCGATAAAAAACGTAAAAATAGCATACAGAACCAATAACAAATTAAACAACATAATAAACAATAACATTGAAGAAAATAACATTTTCAACAGCAAAGGAGTTTATAAACTGACATGTAAGGACTGCAACAAATTTTATATAGGAAGGACAAACAGGAGTTTTAACATCAGATTCAAAGAACATTTTCGAGACTTCGTTCACGCAGAAGGTAAATCAAGCTATGCAAAACACGTTATCCATGAAGGACATCGCATGTTAAATATTGAAAACACCCTAACAGTGATGCACAGAGAAAATAATCCAGCGAAGATAAACGTACTCGAAGAGATGGAAATCATGAAAGCAGCTCACAACGACAGCCTGATAAACGAAAACGAACCCAATACATGCAACCCCCTCTACCAGATCTTCAGTGAAACACCAGTTTTGAATCCTGCCGATGATGGGACAAGTCCCGAAAGCGCTACAGTTAAATGATGATTAAGTTGAGGAGACGGACCTTTCAGGTGAATATTCTATAATTTTATATTAATAACAGTTTTTGTAAATAATGCTTTTAAAAATTGTTTTAAGTCATTGTTGTCAAAATTATAAATTTTATGTTATAACTGTAATAAGAACATCTGCCTAACTTAATATTCTTAAATGAAAGTAAACTAAACTCTGATTGGATGTTAAAAAAATTAACTTTCTTATTTAACAAATCAATTTAAACTTTATATTTAAAGGACTATTAACCAATAGAATTTAAAAATAACATCATGTGATGTAATAATGTTCTTAAAAATTATAAAAGAATTACACTATTCATTCTGCATACAACTTTCCACAAAAATAGAAGCAAGAAGAGATCTGATAAAATGTAATATTTAATAAACAGAAAGAATAATTGATTCAAGAAAAGAAAATAATTTAATTTTGAATTGACGGTGAAGAATAATACCACCTACATTTACTTAATCTGCTGGGAACTTTAAGAAGTGAATAAATTTGCAATTATTTCTACAAGAAACAGTTTTTTAGTAATTTTAAAGTGTTTTCCTATCCAGTGTACCAACTTCCGACCCTAAGAAGAGAATTCCTCTGCCGAAAATCAAACCCAACCTGAACCAGTAATTCTTTTTGGGACACCAATTCTTCTTCAAAATGTTACTACAACATCTGGCATGAAGAGAATTACTACTTCAAAATGTCACCACAACGCGGGACAAAGCAATTTACTTCTTTATTTTTGAAACGCAGTAATGACCTGCACAACTGTGGGTCACTACACTGGAATTGATAAAAAGTAAATACGTGAACATCAGAACGATATGAAATATCACAATTATCTAATAGATTTATCCAATACCGCAAATTTCAATGTTACTAACTCGTCCTAAAATATATTTCTAACGTAAACGAAGACAGATTTTTTTATGAGGACACACAAAACATATTTTACCTTCTAAGAAGAAAGGATAGTAGGGTATACTAAAGATACTCAAATTGGAAAGTTATATCCAACGATTCTAGTACTCCCGCCCCGACCTCGACAGTTGTAAATAATTAACTAACTCACTCACTCGGCTCTATTGAATCCATAGGTTCGTGTCAAATAATGGTTTATGTTATTTCCCCACCTCATTCTTGGTCTATCAACTGGGCGTTTTCCCACTGGTTTTCCTACAAGAAACTCCCATGCACCTCTTTCATTCCTCATTCGTGCCACATGTCCTGCCCATCGTAGCCTATGAGACTTAAGTGTTATTATATCTGGCTTCTTATAGAGACCATGTAGCTCCCTTTTCTCCGTTCACCTAATTTGGATTAAATTTTTTTTACTAAGAACTGTATTCTCAAATACTCATAATATTCTTTCTTCCCTTAAAATAAGAGTCCATGTTTCTGATAGTTGTAATATGTCTGATTTATTACCTTTTCATCTATGTCACAAAAAACAGCAGATTAGCAGTGCTCTTCTATGTTACTCTAAACGGAATGTGAATGTATATATTATATATATACACACATCCATTAACAGTAATTCTGCCCAAGGGCAGGTCTTTCACTGCAATCATAACATTTTAATGCTATGCTTTGCAGCTTTACTAGGGAATTATAAATTATAGGTGTGGTAGCTTTCCGTTGCTTTCCACAGTATATATATATATATATATATATATATATATCACACACACACACACACCTTAACATTTTGTTTAATTCAATGTTTAATTAAAGGGTGATAATAAACGTTAACTAGTTGATTAACTGTTACAAATAAGATATTTTTAACATATTGTGAGAGAGTAGACGGCTAATTTTCGAAAGAGGAAACTTAACAAAAAAAATTAAAGCAAGGCGCATAAATAACAACACATAAACGTTAAGTCACGTGATCTTGACGGCTACTGACGTCAATGGTGACCTCCACATGCCTGCGGCTTGACTGTCATGTAGGGAGAAATTGCATTATCTGTTCGTCTTTCCAGTATGTCCATCCTCCAGTATTGCCCATGCCGATATTTACCATAGGAACATGCTTCATATACCAACCTGGTTAATAATAATTAGCAAAGCGTTCATTATGAGATCTTATTCTTTTTTTTCGTTAGTCTAATATCTACATTTCTAGATACTTTTACCTGCTTCACATCACCCGGGCTTTAAATGAACAATATCTGCCCGGAGAAGATTTTTAACTCTTTACTGTGAATGATGTGACTTGTCTTTAAATGTTAGTGTTGTCTCGGAGGTGATCCCGCATTGGGTGGATCACTTGGATCAGGGAGGCCCTCAATGTCCTCCTGTGGTTATAAAAGTATTCATGTGATCCAGAGTAAAAAGTATTCTCCCGACAGATTTAGTTTCTGTAAGCTCCATATGGAGAGGGGTCCGTAAAAGTATCTAAAAAGGGAGAGGTTAAACTGAACTGAACTAGAGAAATAGAAGGGGAAAATTCCGATTGATTGAGGGTCTTTCCACTTTTCAGCGGTTGTCCCTTTTACCAGCCGGCTGCTGGCCCTTCACATCCACATGTGTCAATCACAGAGGTAGATGATCAACAGCCAGTGTACGGGTGACATGTGGTTAGCATGTCGAGTCCCCCAGCCGTTATAGCTGGTTCCTCAACCTAGAGGGGAAAATACAAATGCTTTTTATAGGGGGTTATGGTCGTCTAGTTTTGCTATACAATCAATATAATCCCAAGATGGATTCATCCATATCTGTATCATTTATTTCCAACATGCGATGGGCGGATTTTACTTTTCCCTCCTCCAAATGAAGCCGTATTGTGAGTATGGAAATTATAGTTCTTAAAATTACATGGTTAATAATTACAATTTTCTGTCATACCGGTATTTAATGTTCGAAAATACGATCACATTTCTCCATTATTCCACGAATTGTCATGGCTACATCTAAAAGAGAGAAGAAAATCGCACTGTCTAATTCTCCTATTTAAGATCCTACATACCTCGATTCCCAATTATTTATCATCCCGTTTCCAGTATCTATCCTCAAACCATAACTTAAACACAAGATCACAACATAGTCTCTTACTTAATATACCGCAACATAGGACATCACATCACTCCATGTCATATACCATCTCCACTTCTCGCAACTGGAATTCCCTACCACAAGAAATAAGGGGCTGCCGGACATTGGCATCTTTTAAAAGAAATCTAAATTTATATTTGCTCTAAACTCGACTTCATTATTATCCAGTGTAAGATATATATATTAATTGGTGTTTCGCGTATAATGTATGATATTTATATTATTATATTATTACTATTATTATTATTATTATTATTATTATTATTATTATCGTATCATTATTGTTATTACCCTATGAAATGTTGTTTGTACATGACATTTACATTGCTACATTTCTTGTATCTTTAACTGTTTATAATTAGTACAGTGTACATCTATATTTGTCGAATATTTATTTGTATTTGTGCTGGTTGAGTGGAAGAGAGGGCCTTATGGCCTTAACTCTGCCAGAATAAATAAAGTATTATTATTATTATTATATTATTATTATTATTTAAAATCTAGGTATCTCAAGTTGGGTTGTGGGCATCTAACAATAAGCATTATTTTTAAAAGTTATGAAATGTTAAATGCTATACTTTTCTTGAGACTATTTAACTCATGCCGCAAATGGGAGTCAATGACCAATCACATTTCAATGATTTTTTTATTTACACCCAATCACAGTCGTTTTTCAACTCGATTTTATCAGTTTAATTTTATCACTGTAAAATCAAGCTCCTCCTTCTAACATCCTGAATAGGTCATAACATTATTTTGCAGTGACTACATGTGACTACTAGATTGTATATATAATGCACGAACGTAACTTTATCGTCGTTGCGGGAGATAATATAAAAACATTTGTAGCAATTGATTATACCACAAAAAATATAGTTTGCACTTTCTTAAACGTATTCTTCCCCAGGTAATAACGTTCCAAAAAAATATAATTGACATAAATATTTACATCATAGGACATCAGAAATTAATTAATATACAGCTTCATGTGCTTCATTTTTTCTCCACTAGGGTACATTCTTGCAATATTGCGATCCTTTGGCAATAAATAATATGATCTGGTTGCAGTGATAAACAAGCGAAACATAACGTTTCTCATTTGTTTTCAAACATTGCCGTTTACATTTAATATGTAAATATTTTAAAATAACTATATTTAAATAATGATTTGTGAGTAAACAGCTCAATTTTATTCGTTAGATAGTCCTAACAACTGCCACTCTTGATTTCCAAATTATCTAGATGAATTAACTCCTCACTTCGTGAGTCGTGAATTTATCGATAATTTGGAAATCACTCGTGGCATTACTTATGACTATTTGAACTCATGCCCCAAATGGGAGTCAATGGCCAATCACATTTCAATGATTTTTTATTTACAACCAATCATAGTCGTTTTCCACCTGGATTTTATCAGTTTAATTTTATCACTGTAAAATCAAGCTCCTCCTTTTTAACATTCTGAATAGGTCGTAACATTAGTCTGCAGTGACTGCATGTGGCTACTAGATTGTATATATATTGCACAAATGTAACCTTATCGTGGTTGTATATATATTGCACAAATGTAACCTTATCGTGGTTGAGGGAGAAAATACAAAAACATTTGTAGCAATTGATTAACCCACAAAAAAAAAACACATTGCACTTTCTTAAACGTATTCTTCCCCAAGTAATAAAGTTCCAGAAAATTATAATTTACATATTTACATCATAGAACATCAGAAATTAATTAATATACAGCTTCATGTTTCATTTTTTCTCCACTAGGGTGCATTATTACAATATTGCGATCTTTTGGGAATAAATGATATAATCTGATTGCACTGATGATTACGTGAAACATAACGTTTCTCATTTGTTTTCAAACATCGCCGTTTACATTAAATATATGAATATTTTAAAATAACTATATTTAAATAATGATTTGTAAGTAAACAGCTTAATTTTATTCGTTAAATAGTCCTAACAAACGTCACTCTTGATTTCCAAATTATCTAGATAAATTCAGTCCTCACTTCGTGAGTCGTGAATTTATCGACAATTTGGAAATCACTCGTGGCATTACTTATGAATAATATCCAGTGAAAATACTTGACAAATTACTTTCACTTTTATCAAACGACCACTTTTGATTTCAAAGCAAAATATTGGAAATTTAAAGGAAAAGTCATTATTTTGTCTTCATGACAAGAGAACATTAATACATTTCATAAAATAATTTACGATCAACGACCACATTCACTAGACCGTGCGATGACGATAACACCCAGTTTTGTAAAACTTCCACGAGTTTTCGTGTAAATTTCCATTTCATTATTTAAAGCAGTTTTCTATATCGTTTAAACCTGTAATGCTAGTGGACGAATTCTTGCATCTCTCCAGGTAATTGATAATGAAGAACTACTACGTAAATACATTATCCCTCCACCCAACAAACAAGTTTTAAACATATTTTTCAATGCCATGGAAAATTTAAAGCTATAATAGGACATACCTAGAGAAGGTCAAGAACATGTCTATTTGTATTTTGCTCGTAAGGATCGGTGGACCCAAAGTGTATAAAAATGGACATGACATTGAGGATGATACAAGACAATGTTTTAGGCAGACAGTGTTTTGTTTTATGACACTCTTTAACTAGATGGATTACTAACGTCGCAATTCAAATATGGAAGAGAAAAATCAACAAATTTTGCGCAGAGACCTCTATTTTCAGGATTAGGGTTGTTTTATATATTATAATGATATATTATAATGATATTGCCATAAATTTAACATGACTCACGTCTTTACTTTCTTTCCGAAGAAACTACACTCAGGTAAAAATAATACCGGATGATGATTTCAACTATGTTTTCCACCAAGGTCGTGGGGCATGAGACAAATCTGATCAGCATATGAGATCCGCCTTGAAACATCTTCGTATTAGTACCGTAGAGTGCGTTATTTATTAGCAATAAATAACAATGGTAATATGGTAATAAATTATTACCATATTACCATTGTTTTATCATGGAGCATTTTCTACCATGAAAACAAAATTTGAAAATAGCGCATTAAAATGATATCTTGGTGTAGGTGAATTTCATGTAGTAGGCCTAAATGAACGTGTCTTACAAGCATTGGGTCGCTAATGTTTTCTCGAAAAAATATATTTACAGAAGTTTGTGTTTTACATAATAATAACAACAATAACAATAATAAACAGTTGCCAGATTTTCACACAGTGCTTAAGGATGCGAAACTGGGAAAAAAAAAAAAAATCTTTAATATTCTTCGGACCTAGGTTCAGTTTTAACACAAATTAAAATATACGAAATGGCTTAAGCATTTTTTTTGTTGACTTACGGAAGAATTATTAACCTTACAACCGCATTCATGTAGCACTTAATTTTTAAAAAATACAAAATTAGTTTTCCTAAGAAAACCAATTTTAAGGATTTTTGTTGTGGGTACCCCAAATAAGTTATATGTAAAATTTGTACACATGATCGGAGTTTTTCGCCGTTTTTCTCAGTCGTCAGCGTAATGCTGGGTTGAAATTTTATTATTGTTGCCCCCACTATGATGGTTGCCCAACGGCTCGCTTTGTTTTCCCGCAGTTATTATAATAATTAAATACAAAGATGCCGACTACCGCCACTATAATAATTCCGCATGTTAATCATTGTCAAGCATTGTCGCGCGGCAGCCGCTTTTATATAAACGGACAACCATCATAGTAAGACGATAATACCACGTTCCATTTCACAGTCAATAACACTTTTATAATTCACTATCAGTTGCATTTACACGGGGCACAATACCGACAATAATGAATTAGCCTATTGATGCACGCTACGGTACAAATTAAGCAGTTTTAAAACCTCTGGTCGGTGCAGTAAGAGAGAACCAATAGGCCTATATAGTGAATCGATTTAATATTGAACATTATTATCTCCTCTGTTTTCAGAACATTATTTTACAATTATTAATATGCAAATGTTTAAACAAGCGTTTAAAATAACAGCATTACATCAGTTTGCAATACTCAATACAACGTGCTCTATATCAATTAATATATTTGATAATAAACAGATATTGGTAAAAGTAAAGTCTCTAAGAAGAACATGTAAAAATCATAAAAGCACCCCACGCTTTTGATGGTAAAATTATTTTCTTTTTGTTGATAATTCTAGTTTTATTCTATATGTGTTGGAGATGATTTTTTGTTGACCACTTTAAATTTATCCCAAGCGTGTTGGAAATTAAAATTATTTTTCATTTTTGAGTTCGATTTTCTAATAAAGCGTGCTGTTTTAGTTTTTTAAAAGTATTATTTATTTTTTAGTTTTAATATTTTACAGAATAAGATAAGAAAGTAAATATCTTTAAATTCCATACTATTGTAGTATGAGCTAAAAGTATTACTCTTCTAAAAAAAAATCCTCCCCAGCCGGATTCGAACCAGCGACCTACGGATTATTGGAATTGTATACTACTAGCTCACCGCTCTACCAACTGAGCTCTTACAACCATTGACTAATAACTCGACAAGTCCGTAAACTATTATACCAGTTTTAATTTTTTTGATTTTCTGATGATTCTGGCCAGGAATTTAGAAATAAAATATGAAATTATTGTAGTGTCACGGGTCCTTTACAAGTATACAAAGTTTCAAGTCTATCCTATGTTTCTAAGTGGGTGAAAATCGTGTTCAAAGATTCCGTTACAAAAATAAAAAGACGCTTTCTTTTCTGATGATTCTGGCCAGGATTTTAGAAAATAAATATGAAATTTTTGTATTGTCACGGGTCCTTAACAAGTATACAAAATTTCAAGTCGATCCAATTATTTTAAGTGGGTGAAAAACGCGTTGAAAGATTCAGTTACATAGATAGATAGATACAGGTCAAGCTAATATAAAGCGTGTAAAAATAAAGATACGCAGGCTTTGGAGGTTTGGCAGCAGCTGTAAAAACCCGAGGATAGATAGATAGATATGTTAGACAAAGTGGTTGAAGGAAGAACAATGCTGGAACCCATAAAGAAAAGGAAAATAAATTGGATTGGCCACTGGCCAAGAAGAAAGTGCCTGTTGATGGATGCCTAGAAATAATGGTCAACGGAAAGGTTAGATTATAGACAATATTAAAATAAATGCAGATACAAAAAGGAAGGGCGAGTTAAGGAAAGAGTGGAGAATGCTGAGTTTGCAGTGAAAGACCTGCTCTTGGGCAGAATACTATGTATGTATGTATGCACTTGATTTGTAATTAAATCGTAAATTGTGTCAGATTCGTTCTTTGTGCTGCATGGATGTACTAAAGTAGACATAGGAAGTATGGGGGCGAAAATTACAGTATGCAATAACAGTTACGGACAAAGGCAACATGTAATAAACCATGATATAAAAAGTAAATTCAAGACAAATAGCAAATATGCTAATTTAGTAAAATACTGTAAGAAACATTACAAGAAAATATATAATAGGGGATTGAAATAGTTCAACCAAAGAAAAATATACCAAGAGGAGGGCAGAAAATGTTCCACAAAGAGGACGGCCTACAAATATTTGAGCGAGAAGAAAAATTAATATTTTAAATGCGGTTACTTAAAAATAATTCGAGTATAAGTGCATAAAAATTAGTTCGGAATATGGGGTGAGGTTCGGGAAGAAAAGTATCGTAAGTCCAGAAACAGAAAGAAATGTTATTAGAAAAGGAGGGTACAATGGTAGATCTGCAAAAAAAAAAAAAAAAAAGGCACAAAACACACGAAAAGAAACACAAATCCTATTGGACCTAAATGTCATAAACGTAACATGACATTAGATGTTAAAGTGACTACAAATAACAGTGAAATAAACTATGATGGTACAGCGAAGTGAGTTAAAATAAATAAAAGCAATCCATCCATCCATAGTAATTCTGCTCGAGGGTAGGTCCTTCACTGAAATCATAGCATTTCCATGCTATGATTTGCAGCTTTACTAGGGAATTGTAGGTGTGGTAGCTTCCCGTTGCTTTCCACACCGATGAAGGATGATGACGATAATGATGAGGATGATGATAACCATATAATTTCGGGGGCCGTTTGGGCCTTAAAGTTTTCCTGACATTTGTCTTACAGGTGAGGAAAAACCCCGATAAAAACCTCACCCAGAAAAACTGTCCCGGCCGGGGATCGAACCCGGGCCCGCTGCGTGACAAAGCAGCACGCTACCTCGAGACCACAGCGGTGGTAAAATCAATAACATCTAAATATATATATTTTAATCGAAGTTTTTTCCATTTTGTAAAATGGGATTACGAAAATGATTAGACTGTTACGGCATAGTAAAAAAAGATCCGAAAGCTTCAACAAAGAATTTGGTAAACCTGCTGAAGACACATTCATGCTAATAATGTACTTCGGGGTTGTAAGTGCCAGTAAGTACCAAATACCATTATAGGGGCTTTTGAAGTGGAGTTCTATAAAAAAAAGTTACTACATCCACTGATGATTTCTTCCATGTCACTCTAAAATTTCTTGTGATGGATTTTGTATCTTTCGAAAACAAGCTCCACAATTATTGTAATTAAAATACTTTATTGATCAACAGTTTTGTAAAAAAAAAGCTATAGTTAACAGATCAAAGCATTTTTGATCGATGTTTATCCAATTAGAATTGATTTTGACAAAAGGTCACAGACCGAATAACACCACAGTTGTAAACAAAACTTTATCTAAAATCCTGAAAAAAATTCTTCAGACGGCAGTTATTTTAAGCAATGGTTTGGGAGGAGGGGTTAAATACACGTTAATGTAATGACTAATGACAGTTTTGATAAATGTCGAAAAATATATAGTCTATAAAAGCCTTAGGAGAAAACGAAATGTATTACAAAAATAGCCAGTATCACATATTGTTTTCGACGAAAACAATACAACATTACGATCCATAAAACGAGACTTAGAGCGAGTTTAAAATCAAGTTACTTAACGTTTCCTCTTGTTTCGGCTAGAAAATGCCTTTGGACAGGATTAACAGAATGCAATCAATGATCACAGTTGACTATTTACACACTAAATACACAGACTTAGCATGAATCAAATGTTGACTAATTTTAGAAATAGTATAATTTACATTAGAGTGTAACATTAGTGCAACGAATTACGTTTACGTGTGGTATATTTATCATATTATGAAATGTGCTATGAATTTTAAGTATCCTCCTTAAAACGCGCAGTTTGTATAAGGAAAAGAATTAGACGGCAAATATATTTCAATAGAATGAATCGCACTCAATCATACAAAGAGCTTCATTTAAAGCGCGCAAAAATTAAATAGGAAATAAGGAAAATCCTATTGAACATTTGGATATAAACATTTCTTGTGAAATCAGCTCAAAATATATGAGAGAGAGATTAAAGAAATTACGCAAGACGGTTTAATTGGAATAAAAATTTGTAAATGATAAAAATGAGGAAAAGAAACTATCTGGATCACGGAAAAATATCTGTTACGTGATATACTTGAAGGTGTGGTGGAGGAATAAATGTCTGAAGTGAAAGAAATAATATGACAGACAACATATAGATGAACGAATCGTATGCATTATAGATACTTTTTGTGAAAGCAACTTAGGAAGAAATAGGATAAAGCCTAAAAAAATTACGAAAGACAGTTTAATTGGAATAAAAAATTTGAAATGATAAAAATGAGAAAAATAAACTATCTGGATAACGGAAAACTATCCGTTACATGATGTACTTGAAAGGGTGGTGGACGGAATAAATGTATGAAGAAGTGAAAGAAATAATACGACAGACAACATAAAGACAAATGGAACGTATGCATTTTCTGGACATTAAAATGGGGTAGTCAAGGGAAAAAATGTCATGGGATGTAGGATATATAATTCGATAGAGAAAGATAATTTGATCGTATGCATACATGAAGAGAAAAGCAGGACAAACAGAAGAGTAGAGAATGATGCGTTTTCAGTGAAGGACATGTTCTTGGAGAGAATTATGCATGAATATTTCACAAATAATTGTTGTCCATACAAATGGTGTTCGTAAGAAGACATGACTGCAGCACGACGCATAGTGATCCCAAATTCCGAAAAGCTGGCCAAAATATGAACATAATGTTTGACTCTAGCGAAACTTGGTATATGGAGGGTTTTGAGGTCGCCGATTACGAACATGAAATCTGTCTTTGGAAAAACAAAATGACGGACCACTTAGTGCAAAATTAAATATATTCCCACGAAACTCAGTAAATGGGAATTTTGTAGATCGCTGAATATGAATATTAAGTTATATATTTGGAATTAGAAAAACGTTAGGATTTAAGGCTGAACACTTAATGAAATATGTAACATATAGGCCTATACAGTAACATTTTATTACAATAGTTTAAAAAAACACATGCTGTGTAAATAATTGTTTATTGAAAATTCGTGTTGGAAATCAAGAAAGCATGTTTAAAGAACCAACAACTATTACAACTATATTGTAACCAGGGGGGGGGATTGATACGGTGTTGTGTCATCAGAAACATAAGTAGCAGTCACATCGTCGCTTACATGATTCGAAGGTTTATTACTTGATTTTAGCACTGACGATTAAACCAATATATCAACCGCGTGTGCATATAACGATTCCAATTTTTAAGGCATTTTCGTAAACTGGAGATAAGTGCATCCGACGATTCTAAAAACTTATAAAAATCGCCTTCAAGATTTTTAGTGTGATCGCATTTTCGCGCAAAATCTTCCCGAAACCTTTTGATGCATTTATTATATGATTCGTGTTTCTTCGGACATTTGCTCAATAGGAAGCAATAAATAGTCTACGATTTTGTGCCAATCAATGAGAACGGTGCGAAGTCTTACTTCAGCTGCTTTTTATGGCTTACATGTCAACCTGAATGCTGCATTTCTGACCGTTAGATTGAAGATAAGGCTGTATATCATGGTACGTGAGGTCAACCGACCTAAATCCTTTCGGTTATTAAATTGCATAAGAAAAAAGAAACAACAACAACAATAATAATAATAAGAAGAAGACAATGAATCCCATTTCATATTAACAGCTGTCTCAAATCCTAATTCCTAATATAAAAATTCGTCGGTCTCGGTCGTTTAATAGTTATCATGCTTGCCTCTCAACATAAGGTTTCCGCATTTAAATCGACAGGAGTCGATTAAATTTTTCATGGCATAAAAATCTTTTTTAGCACTTAGCGTCGCACCTTTTGCGTTTTTCCTTTTCTTTTTCTTGTTCATTAATTGTTAAACGAAGTATGACTAGAAATAGTGCAAAAGTTTCGTTGTTCAAATTCATAAGATCATTAATCTGAAGGATTCCACATGCTGAATTTTTAAGTAAGCCTATTGGTCCCATTACCCGGGCTATGAACACGCGTATATTCCTGTTATTCTCACTGATATCTTTTAATTATTCCATCTCCTTCGTATGCACAATTTATGACAAAATAATTTTTACTGTATTTCTCTTGTATGGTTTCCAGTAATCTTCATACACTGTAGTTATAATTTATTTTGCATCATACAGTAAAACGTGTTTAATCCGGAACGTGAATAATGCGGAAATCTGTCCAATGTGAAAAAATTATTGGTCCCGGCGAAATAATAGTAATTTTACGTGTATGCATTTTGCATAAAACGCAATCTGTCCAACTCGGAAACGGAAGTATATTTCTATACAATTCATGAAAAAAATTATAAAGCGAAAAAGGTATGTATATTTATTAATCATCAGTTTCTTTTTCTTTTTCTTTTTTTTTTTTCTTTTTTTGCTGAAGGCAGGTACCAAGACGGCTTTTACAAATAGTGATTCAAACTAAATGGACAAATAAATATCAAAACAAAATAAACCTAATTGTCACTGACCCTAAAGTTCATTGTTAAAAGCTGTTGTATTTCACATGCCGATATGTACTTTGATAAATGCCACGTTCGGTATATTACTGTTTCAACTTATTCCTTGCAATAATTTTGATTGAATAACACATGTCTCTTGTGCTTTGTTTCCAGTTTATAATGTCGAGTAAAAGGAAAAAAAAATAATTAGTACCAAAGAGAAAAAAAAAATAGTGTTGCCGCTTAAAGTAAAAATAGAAATGCTTGATCGTTTATATGCATTGGCGAGTCGTTTGCGTCTATATCACACTGTTTCAATGTTAATGAATAAAGAAATCCGAAAACAAAATAAGAAAAAATTGCAGAATTCACACTGAATATCAATCATAATTGAAAGACCTTTTAAAAATACTGTTCTTTATGTCCTTGCCTAAACCTGACAATAATAATAATAATAATAATAATAATAATAATAATAATAATAATAATAATAATTAATAGAAATTGTTCAAAATCTCTAATTAATTGATTTTATTTTGATAATTTTTATTTTATTCTGTAACCTTGGAACGTATCCCCTACATACCATACAAATTATCATTCCATATTCACGGTTTCTGTATTTGCGGCATATTTGCGGAACATACCCCCGCGAATAAGGAGCGTTTACTGTATAGATTCTACCTGTATAGATTCGGCCTCATTACACACCCGTTATGTGAAACACAGATACCTGTCTTACAAATAACAATTGCGATGTAAAATCTTAAATTAGTTAATTTCTGAGAGCGATCTTTCACAGGTAGCGTTCTGAATTTGCGGAATAAAGATGGTTAAATTGTATGCATCATTCTCATTAAGCGAAAAAGTGAAAGTGATTGAAGATAAATCTCCAAACATTTCCGGACCGATGCTCCAAAGTCAAGCTCTAACTCTTGTTAAATCCCTAAGGGAATAACGATTTCAAGGAATCTTCACGATGGCTGGACAGTTTAAAAAGACGACACAATGTAGTGTGGAATTAAATTTGCGGGGAATCAAAGAATGTGGACGAAAGTGCAGTTAGTGAGCGAAAACCGAAACTGCATACTTGAATTTCAGGATACGCGCCTAAGAGACATTTTTAACGCTGACGAAATGGGACTGTTTTTTCAGCGCGTTACCGTCGAAGTCGCTCATACTTACTATACTTCACTTTTCAACGGCAGTGGAACTACAATTAATCCAAGGTACATAAAGAGACATGTCAACGGCCATACCATGTTGAAAATACCGGTTCTCGTCCGATCACCGCAGTCAAGCAACATTGGGCGTGGTTAGTACTTGGATGGGTGACAAGGGGCACGCCGTAGCGTAGTGGTTAAGGCACTGAGCTACAAGCCAGAGGGTCGAGGGTTCAAGTCCCGTTGGGGTCAGGATTTTTAAACTGACCCAAACCCTCTAGCGGCACTAGGGCCCTGGGGTCGACTCAGCCTCTAACGAAAATGAGTACCAGATGCTTGTTCTGGGGGTAAAGGCGGCCGTCACGCAGGGCTGACAACCCGGCTGACATAAAGTGCCGATTGTCTAGAAAAAGTGGGAGCCTTAACCTCCTACTACCCCAAGGGCCTCCGGGCCTGTTGTGGGATCACTTTACTTTTTTTTCTTTTACATAAAGAGACATATACGGTACTCTATAATCTAAGATTATTAATAAGTTTTGGTTTTTTATAATGCGGAATTTTGTCCAATGTGGAAAAAAATTGGTCCCATACGATTCCGCTTTGAGCAAGCTTTACTGTACTATATAAAAATATAATTTAACTTTGTTTACATGGACAAATATATTTACTAGAGAGTGAGGATAGTTTTTTGTGCAAAAGTGGACAAATGAAATGTTATTTATATTACCCATTAACTGAATCGATACATTTTTTTTACAATGCCCCAGGTTGTCATTTCGACATTTCTGGTGTTCTCTCCTGGCATTGGCTTAATTGTAACCCACTTCTGAAGTTGGGGCGCCTAGAAGGCGGAGTTACGTTACCCCGATGATACGATGGGTGATAGATGATAATGAAGCGCCAGGAGAGTTCTTTAACCTACATTCCAGACCATGGGCAATCACAGGAATAATTCCCTTTAAGGAAAAATTCCTATGGTTTGGCCGGGAATCGAACCCGGGACCTCATGAACAGTAGTCAGGAACGCTGATCACTAGCCCATGAGGCTGGTCAATCGATACATTTTAATATGCGATTTCTTGAAGAATGTTTTATTGCATTTTTACCGTCTATGATCCGCCCCGTCCAATTCTTCCGAACATCGCAGTAATGATTATCGATAAAAAATCTTATCATATACATGCCTTTTCTAATTTTTCCGATTTTACAAAAATTACCAAAATTTCTGTATAACAGAAAATAAATAAAATTGTTACTTTGTAAGAAAATACTTTTTAAACTGATAAAATGCATTACTCTTACGAGATAGTGCAAACAAAATTAAGTATTTTACTTGAAAGATATGACTCCAGGTTTGTCAAATTCTGTGTAAACGCTCGGGAGATGATTACAGTACACTTATTTTGGTAATTTTTCGACATAACTTAGTCCATGTGACCATAGATTCAAAATATCTAGTTAGGCAACATATTAAATTAAAACGTATACAATATTTTATGCAATATTGCATAAATACAAGCCTATTCACTCAACGTAATATATAAAAAAAATACGGTATAGGTCTATTATCATTATTCGTTTTGTTAGTGGATACAGAGATACACAATATTTCATATTTATGAAATTTTAATAGTTTGAACTTTATTCGCTTTTATATGCTCAGCGAACCATCACGCTGTGGAAATTTACAAATACAATTAATTATAACAATTATAATTATAATTATCTCTTAGTCCGGAAGTTCATGCCCTAAAACATGGTTATCAAAACTGTGAAACAACAATAATACAATGCTATAATTTGCATTATTACAGCCTACGTGGATTTACAGAAATAATTAAAATGATGGTGTTTAATGTTAATAATGACAATAATAATAATAATAATAATAATAATAATAATAATAATAATAATAAACAATAATAACTCACTGGGACTATCGAAACCGGAGATACATGGTCGCGCGGACATAAGCTCTCCATACATCTCTACCCTAAGCTAATGTTTTCCAATCATTCCTCTATAATTCACCTCCTTCAAATCATGTTTAATGTTATTCTCCCACCTCATTCCATGCCTATACTATGGGCACATTGACTCTAGCTTTCCTACAACATGTTCCCATGACATTTTTACTGTCCATCCGTGTCACATGTCCTACCTATTGCAGTTTACAATACCTAATTGTTTTTATTACTTCCGTTTTCTCGTAAATATCATGCAGCTCATCGTTACGTAGTCTTCTCCATTCACCTCTCTGTTCGTCTCTCTTCGGTCCAAAAAATATTCTAACCACTTTATTCTCAAATATTCAGAATATTTTCTCCTCCTAAGGTAAGAAACCGTGTTTTGCATCCATAAAGTAATAAATAGTATGATAACTGTTTACATACAGGGTGTCTCTAAAGTCGCCATCCATTTCCATGAAAACGCTATCCCCCCCCCGCTCTGCAGACACTGTTTAGCTTAGTGCAAGATGTTTAGCTCGGAAGAACTGGTTGTCATTGTTTGTGCACGGGTACGCGAATTGTCATATGAAGACATCAGAGCGGAATTTTGCCATAAATTCCGCAAACCGGCCTCAACAAGGGCACACGTTCGTCTGCTGGTAAACAAATTTAAGCCTATGATGAGATGAGGCTCGTCACTGACGACCACACGTATTGGCAGAAACACTGCGGCAGGTTCAAACTGCCAGTGATAGGAGTCCTGAGTAGGGAGCTTAATGTCCCTCGCAATACAGTGTGGAAAATTCTACGAAAACGTCCTTATCACATCCCAGTTCTGTACCATCTTAAGGAGAGAATTTCGCCTATCGTCGGGCATTGTGTTATGACCTCCTGGAGGCTGCAGAGAACGAGACTTTAATGGATAACATTTTATTCTCCGAGGAAGCCACTTTCCATGTTTACGGGAAAGTGCACAGACACAACAGACGAATATGGGATTATGAACAACCACATGAGGTATCGGAGTGGGAACGTGACACACCGGAGGTTAATGTTTGGTTAGGTATGACAACATCAAAACTGTTGCTGAGAAGTCAGTAACTGGTAACATCTACCTCGACATTTTAGAACTTCCTGGAACCTCTGCTTTAAGATACTGCATACTGGATACAGTTGTCTTTTAGCAAGATGGTGCATTTTACAAACACTGCCCATTATTACAGGAACAGAACCTTTGGGAGATGGAGAGGTAGAGGGTCATTTCGGCCATGGGCTTCCCGTTCACCGGATCTGACCTTGGCGAGGGCGGCATTTATAACTGACATAGCGGCACGTGAAATACGATGGCGGTGGCTTTTAACAACGAACTTCAGGCTTAGTGACAATAAGGTTTGTTTTACTTTGATATTAATTTGTCCATTTGGTTTGTAAAAGCCGCCTTGGCACGTGTCTGCAGCAAAAAAGTTGCCGACGTGTTAATAAAGGGTACTAATCCTTCTAATGTACCGACTGGATCCGCGGATACAGGAACCGTGTTTCAAATTTTTTAAACCGCGAATAATAAAACCACGAATGAGGGAACCGCGAATAAGGGGCTTTTACTGTAATTTATTTTTGTTAATTTTATTGTTTTATTTAAAATATTAAATAAGTTAAACCAACTGATGTATCCTATAGGATACATGACCAATTTAAGGGTTAAACCAACAAAAAGAAACTGACATCCTCAGACTTCCATCGGGAAAAAAAGCTATAAACTAAAGCTTACCACTTCCTGATTAAACAACTACATCATCCCTCCACAGGCCTTCATGTAATTCTGCCCGAAGGCAGGTCCTTCACTGCAATCATAGCATTTTCATGTCATGCTTGCAGCTTTACTAGGGGATTGTGCAGGTGTGGTAGCTTCCCGTTGCTTTCCACACCGGTGAAGGATGATGGTGATGATGATAATGATAAGGATGATGAGGATAAGGATGATGGCCATATGATTTCGGGGACAGTTTGGGTCTTAAAGTTTTCCTGACATTTTGTCTTACAGGTGAGGAAAAACCCCGATAAAAACCTCACCCAGAAAAACTGCCCCGGGATCGAACCCGGGCCCGCTGCGTGACAAGGCAGCACGCTACCTCGAGACCACAGCGGTGGACATATATATACTGTGCGTTTGTGTGTGTGTGAAGAATTTGTAACATTCTAGTGTTTTCCAGATTAATGAATCCATTTATTTACCATTTCCAAGTACCATTTTAAAATATTTTATGGCAGGTATGAATAAAACAAGTTGGAATTTCAGAATAATCGTCTTATCTAATTAAAACACATTTATCTCGATGACAGATAACGAAAATGGGCCGCAAGATATTCTACAGCAAAATAAGAAAAATATTTAGTTTTGACCATCTTAAGCATTTTAGTTCTTCAATAATCGTTTATTCACAGTTTTCTACCAAAGGCAGGTTTTCACTACAAACTCCAACATTCTCTATAATCACCACACTATAGGCTATCTGCAGTTTTTACTAAGGACATTTTAGATAAATGCGGTAGCTTCTCGTACTGCGTGACAAGGCAGCAGGCTACCTCGAGACCACAGCGGTGGACATCCTCTAAATACTGAAGTCGGAAAAATATAATGTGTAAAAATTATAAAACTTCTAACTAGACTACCAGATTTTATTAAATAGAAAAATCTAGCATATAATATTTTCCCGAAGTAAATAAATCAAGCCAGAATAAAACTTTATAAATGCAATTCAAGTATTGGATCCCCTATAAATTTTATAAACTAATGCACTATGCCAAAGGAATATTTACAAAAGTTGTTCCCAAATAGGTAAGGGTATATATACTTTAAAAAGTATTCTGATTTTCTTTATTAATCCATAGGAATAATTATGAACTAATTATTATCCTTTAGGTGGAAAAAAAAAAAAATATATATATATCGGCCGCGGTGGACTAGTGGTTATCCTCCTTGTCTCTGGTCCCGAGGGTCGCGGGTTCAAATCCGGCCGGGGTCGATGGACTTTTAAGGATGGGAAAATCCAAGGAGCAAGTTCTCCGGGAGGGACTTTAAGCCGTGGGGGTCCCGAGTCTGAAGATTTCAGGCTCGTAAAAGATCCTTAAGCCTGAATGTAAAGGCCTCTAAGCAAAATTTACCAATTTTTCCCGTCCTAGTAGGCCTACTACCTTGGTTTCTTAGACGTCAGTATGAGACGGAACGCTTACCACGGACCACTCAAATGACATCTACACGAAAACAAGTGTAACTAAAATGATTATGGTTCAAATTCTTCCCTGTAGGGGGAGAGTGCCTAAATCTCTATTAGGGGAAACATGGGCTTACAAGAAGAAGATTATATTCATACCTCCGAAAAGTGCTAAATTTTGCTTTTAATTTACAAAATAGGAATACAATGCTTTTATAGTCGATGGTTAATAAATATCACATCTTAATGGAATATAATTATCTTAATTTAATTATTAATAAATGTAAACTTGATAGATTTTACTTACTTTGTGGCAATATAAAGATAAATATGGACACATAAAAACTTAAACGAAAAATATAGGTTATAGAATTATGCATGAGGCAGACTTGCTTATCGACATGATAAGAACCAGGGGGCATGAACCCCTGCGGATTCGGAGGCCCCCCGGGTATAGCAACATGTATTATGTAAACTCTATAAAAACATTTGAAGCAACCAGTATTTACCAGTAACTACATGCATTATTGTCAGTATTTTACTTTGCACTTACTTCATTCAACTGTATATTGTGTTAAGTTATTAGCGAACCTTATCACTACTACATAATAACAAAATATTCTAAAATGTACAGAAAACAGATCTTACATAAGAAGTGCACTCAATGATCTAATCGCAATTTATCATTTTTAAACTTCCAATGCATCAACTATAAGCTCGATCTACACTAGAGAAATAATATTTAGGGCAATATTAATATAGGAGGGTAAATTTATTAAATACAGGAAAGGTCTGGAAGATAATTTCAAATTTGTAACTGAATATTTAATCGGCTAAACTTTAAAACCTGTGACGTGACTTTTTTAATTCCTTCATGAACTCCTGCCAAATTTTATTCTTAGGGTTTCATTTTTCAAATTATTTCCCACCATTATAATTTTTAAATTTCAATATATTTTTCTATGATATTTAACCGTACGTTACATGAAGACATGACAGCCATATTGATTTTAACAAATATTCTATGCAACAATGAATAAGGTTCCAATGCAAAAAAAAAGTGAACGCTACCATATCGAATTATGCACAAAGAGGACAAAATCATTAAACCAAAATACAAAGCATAAACATTAAATTCTTAAATTAATCTTAATGACAATTTGGCTGCAATAAGAATAATAACATAGGAAGGTAGGCTACACTAAAAATCATGGAGGTTAACTATACACTAGCATACTATAGTTTTATAAAGTAGTTCATTGCTATGAAACGTAGGAATATCCTAAAATATTAATCAGTCGTCTGACAGCGTACCGTAGATGTAGATAGCCTATATATAAAATAATTAGGATATTAATAAGATAGGAAAAGCACATAAAATCATGGAATTTAGTAGGGCGTATTCATTAATATATTCTATCTACCTATAGTGTTCTGTCCGAGGACAGGTCTTTCATTGCAATCATGGCATTTTCATGCTATGCTGTGCAACTTTATTAGGGAATTATAGGTGTGGTAGTTTCCAGTTGCTTTCCACATCGGTGAATGATGGTGATGATGATGATGGCCGGATGACTTTCGGGGATCGTTGGGCCCTAAGGTTCCTAACATTTGTCTTACAGGTGAGGGGAAAAAAACACGAAAAACCTCACACAAGAAGCCTTTCTCTACTGGAAATTGAACCCGGGCCCGCTGCATACAAGGCAGCACGCTACCTCGAGACCACAGCTGTGAATATTAATATATTATGGTTTTATAAAGTAGTGCACGATTATAAATGGAATACGAGAATGTATAGTTGTATACTCGATTATTCATCTTATTTGATACAATTTTATGTAGGCTATGTGAATATAAGATTTTAATAACATTATGGGAGTCAATGATTAGAATATAGTCTATAAATATATACTCAACAGTTGGTATTATTATGCTGATGATGTATTGTTAGCTGATAACGAGGAAATACTAAAACTAAATAGGCCTATACATATTATATTAAATAACACTAAGAAACTAGGGCTAGAAGTAAATACCAATAATCTAAATAGGGCTATATAGTCACATGTGGAAATAAATTATATAATGGACATGGGCAATTTATAACAAATGAAGGACATTTTGAAGAAGCGGCAAAATTAAAAAACCTAGGAGTTATAATTACAAATAAGAATGAGGTCCAGAAAGAAATTAAAATAGGCTCAACTCCGGAAATGCATGCTACTATGCATTAAGGGACTTATTGCCATCCCAACTTCTATAAAAATGTACTACATATAAAACGGTTATTCTTTCATTTATATAGATGCTAAAAAGGTATATTACTTTAAGAGAGTGTCTAAGAATGAAGTTCTTAAGAAAAATATTTGGAGCACAGAGAGACGAACGTACAGATGAATGAAGACGGTTATATTATAGTCAGCTTCATGATACTTATGGGAAACCAAAAGTAATAAGAATAGTTAAGTCCATTCCATAGTGTTTCACTGCAATCATAGAGTTTTCATTCTATGCCTTGCAGCTTTGATAGGGAATTATAGGTTTCGTTGCTTCCCGTGAAATGATAAGGATAATGGCCGATGATTTTCGGGACCGTTGGGCCCTAGGCTTCCTGACATTTGTTTTACAGGTGAGGAAAAACTCCGAAAAAACTTCACCCAGGAGCCTGTCCCGACCGGGAATCGAATCTGGGCCCGCTGCGTGACAAGGCAGCACGCTACCTCGAGATTACAGTTGTGGACTAGTTAAGTCTGCGGGCAGGATATTTGGCACAAAGTAAAATGAAAGAGGAGCATGGAAACTTCTTGTAGGGAAACCAGACGAAAAGCGCCCATTAGGAAGACCAATAATGAGATGGGAGAAAAACATTAATCCTAATTTAAGGAAGGTAAATTATACAGGGAATTATTGTAAAACTTTAGCTGGGATAGGAATGTACGGAGACCTTATGTCCCCGCGATTATCAACCTCCAGGTTCGATATTACCAGTGATTTAATCAGAAGCGAAAAATACTCTGAATTAAAAAAATCAGGGTTAACTATTCTTTTAGTAAAGTGGTCAACTATAGACCTTAGGAGATCTATGGGATGATATAAGGAAGTTATGTCTCCCATTCTTCTAGACAATCGGTACGAGATGTCTGCCTTGCGTGACAGTCGCCTTTACTCCCAGATCATCTGTCTGGTACTCATTTCCGTCAGAAAACCCCCAGGGCCTTAGTGCCTCCAGAATGTTTAGATCAGTTAAAAATCCTGACTCTATCTGCACTTGAACACGCAACCTTCTGGCTTGTAGCGTATTTCCTTAACCAATTATGCTAAGGCGTCTTTCTAGCTATTTTCTTACAATACACATAATGTCATTATGGCCTACATATTATATGTATAATGTGAAAGTATTTTTAGAGGAATACTATTAATACTCATTTACTCTATCCACAACTATTTTCTTTCATAGAGTCGGGAAGGTGTATGAACGCGGGTCCCCACCATATTACCATGGATATGTATCTATACCCGTATATCTCCAAATGGAGCAAGGGTGATAGTTTGAGGGTATTACTTAACCAAGCTTATTTCCCTTCAGACGTCAGCAAATAAAAAGTGGTTACTTCATCGCCACAGAGAGACACCTAGAAGGCAACTAAGTTATTACTTGGATGGAAAGGCCGGTCAAATTTGCTCACTGACTAATTTAGGCATGAGGCTTTTTTACGAGCTCGAAAATCTTTAGACTCAAGACACATTGCTTAAAGACCCTCTCTTGGATTTTTCCACCCTAAAAATGATCGAACCCAATCTGGTTTGAACCCGCGACCCTCGGGACCAGAGATATGAACTTTACCCCTAGATCATCGAGTATGATTTACCGTGGATATATACTTCCAATATAAAACCGGACACGCCTCACGGGGTTTCACCCGTCAGGCTGCGCTCTCTCCCCGTCCGCATTTCACTCTGCCAGCCGCAGAGTGTCCGGTTTTATACTGGAAACCCTATATAATAGCAAAATAAAATTACCGTACCTCATTCTTCATAGCGAATGTAGACCTACTTCATTATATAGCTTCCTTCTTGTAGCTACTATGTGGATCGTTCGTTTGCATATTTTGAAAGTAATTTTGTTGGCGGAGAATTTTTTTTTTAAGTTTTTAATCGTATGAATGTGATTATTTCATAATGTAAATGCCAGACTTTACTTAAATTCATTATTATTATTATTATTATTATTATTATTATTATTATTATTATTATTATTATTATGTTTTTGCGCGAAAGTGCGTTTTGTCGTACTTACACCAATGGTGACCATGATTGAAAGTTCAACTTCCTACATTTCGGGATTTTCAACCTAAATAACTATACTGTAATATTACATTTACACCCACGTGCGGGAAGTAAAACCACTATCCTCTATGTATACTACGTACAATGCATATACAAAAAATGTCTAAAAGGTAGTGTTAATATACATTATACGAAACAAATCACTGCATTTTAAATGAACTGAACTTTATTTGAAACAATATAAAACAATAAATAGGCTACATACTTGCGGCCATGTTATCAATAATGATGGTCTCACGGCCTCATGTAGGCCTACTTTCAACTAATAAACATTGCCCACACTTTAACGTTAATCAATTGTTTATAATGAACGCACATATTTCCAACAAATATATTATTTTACTAGTATTTATTATTTTGAAAACACTATCGTGGAAAAAAATAATGCACAACACACGTTTGTAAAATGTTTTACAAAATCTCGGAAATTAAAAACTTCGCTATCGATCGATTTTTAAACATTTTCCTAGATTCTATAAATACCACTTTCCAACCTTGCATCGTAATATAGTATTACACGAATACCTTAAAACAGATGAGACACGTTCGTCTTTAGGTATCTGGGAATCTGCTTCCAATGCACAGTTTTAACACATCATAAAACCATAACATTGCGTTATCTCGGCTACGTAACTGTAAGCAGCAACGCCACAAAATTAACCTATTAGATTATTTACATACTTCCCAAAACCTTAAAAACTGCACTAGGTAATAAAAAGTCTGTTATCCATGATTTTTTGTTTGGTTTATTTGCTTCGTTTACAGAAGATTTAATACACTATACTAACATTTTATATTGGCAGTAATATCTACAAATTAAAATTATCAATAGAGAAAATTATAAGGTTTTGGAACTAATATGACAATACTTGATCCCTAGTGTGAATAGGTCATGATAACGCCATTATTATCGTATTGCAATTTTCTAGCAACTAACTACTATTTAGGGTAATCTCACATCTTTGGAGATATATAAGATATTAATTAATTTTTAGTTTTATGAATCTGGCTCCAGGAACCACAAACAACACAACTCTGATCCTAGATATCATCCTAGGAAAATATTTTACCAAATGAATAAGAGGAGATATCTACATAGGCTACTTAAAGCCGGCAACTCTTAAAAGCATACTGAAATAGCAAAACATATAAAAATAAAAGCTTTTCAATGCTACATGCAACCAAACTAATCGGTAAGCGACTACAACCAACTATGTGGATTTTTTCCCCTCTACATTTGCAACAAGCATTTTCTACATCCCTGCATTTCTCTCTTACCATGTTATCTTCGCAGATAGCAGGTGAAGTAACATCAGTCCTCCTATCGCTCGATCCATTTGCCAGCCTCTTCGATAAGAACTGAAAGAAAATAATCTTGTTAAGTCCCTAGAATCCCACATGTTCTCCCAATTTCCTTATATTTAGAGATCCATTCATATTTCTTACGCGGTAATCGTAATCCCTATTCATTAATGTCTAGGTAATATTTATCCATATCTCCGATAATCATAATATTTATTAACTTAAGACGGAATTCAGTTTTATTATTTGAGACATAGGTAGGAATGAGGGAGCTAGTGGATTGCATACCCTAATTGAATATAAACACGATAAGTCCGAAGGGTCAAGCCCGACTGAATTGGGTACTGCCATTGTAAGCATTTTATAGGGAGTCACGTGATGTAATGCATGAACTATAATTTCAGTTTTATGAACCGAATTTGGCTATTTCTCATACCAACTATGAAAACCATGTTCCCAAATTTTGTTAAATAAAGGGTGCAGCAAAACTGCCGATGTATCCAGGTTAGCTTTTATAATTTCAACATTAAAAAAAACTTAGAATGAAACAATTCTATTAATAAAAAATTGCAGGTATAACCTATATAAACAAATGCCTGATATTTATTTTGAGAACCTGGCGGCCAAAAACCTTATCAAAATAAGAACTATGGAAGATAACATCACAAAAAGAAATCTAGGAGATTAAATATCGTAAATGGAAATGGATTGGACACACTTTCACGAGAGTTCTAGACAGTGTGACAAAAATTAACTTTGCTGTTTTTTTTTTCTCTCCTTGCCTTAGTTTAATCTCTACCTTTGTAGGTGTTTTTGCTGCTACACGGAGCTTACAGGGACACAATCAGTCGGAAGAAGATTTGGAACATTGAATCACACATACTTTTTTGACCACACAAGGAGAAGGAGGGTTTCCCTGGAAGAGAATTCTGCTCAGTCCCAGGGCCACCTCCGAGACTACACGAATTCTTAAAACAAGACACACCTTTTGCTCAGTCATTCACACTAAACAAGTCAAATATGATACGAATGATGATTATGATGACCACACCCAGGAAACTTGTTCCGAGGATCGAACACGGGTCTGCTACGTGCGAGGGAATGGCATTACCCAGACATCACGATGGTGGACACCTTTCTTGCTTACAAATAAATATTGTCAATTGTAACTCGTTTCATCATCCACTGCCATAAGCTATCAAGGAAAATCACCTCAACCAAATTCCAAAACTATTTTCTCAAATAAAACATAAAAATTGTTAATTTTAAGGCACAAAAAATAAGTTAATAGCATAGTGTAGAACTTTTTTTTATAAAAAAACAAATTTATTAATATTAGAACCATTGATTTTGATTAAAAGACTAAATTATGCAGAACTACTAGCATGGATGGATATTAGAACTAGGTTGAAGGAACTGTATTAGGCCTACATTTATTTTGTTTATTTATTTATTCTATCTGATGAAGTTAAGACCGCAAGGTCTTCTCTTCTACTTTACCAGGGTTAAATTATACTTATAAATAATAACAATTACGAACTATCTACATGTTGATTAATACGTAACAGGTTACACAATATAAAGTTGACAAGGAAATAAAGAAAATAATAACTATAATAACCTGTAATTTAAGTAATTGGCTTGGTAAAGAAAGTGTAAAATATAAAAGAATAGTAAAAGTATACACGAAACACGTTTATAGGCCTATATTATACAGGGTGGACCGCTCGAATGGACCTAATTTCAATTGCTTGTTACTGGCAAACGGTTGAAGATAGAAACTTAAAACAACGTTCATATTACAGAAAAACTCACCAAGTTCTGATATCCAGATCACCACATCTCTATATGAGCCCCAGCAGTCACTGTGACGATATCAAAGCGATGAACAATTTCTTGCCAAGTACGTTGGAGTATGTCTTCTGGAATGTTCTCAATAGCCTCTATGATGCGCTCACGAAGATCACGAAGGTCTTTGACTGGGGTGGTGTAAACTTTATCTTTGACATAGCCCCAGAGAAAGAAATCCAGTGGTGTTAAATCGGGAGATCTCGGGGGCCACGCGATTGGTCCTCCCCTACCAATCCAACGGCCAGGGAAAATGTTGTCCAAAGTCGTACGAACTTCATTGGACCAGTGGGGAGGAGCACCATCTTGCTGGAAAACGATGTTAGGCTGCAGTTGTTCAATTTGTGGAAAGAAGAACTGCTCCAGCATGTCAAGATATGTGGTACCACGAACAGTTTTCTCAGCGAAGAAAAACGGTCCAATGACCTTATTATGTGACAAACTGCACCAAACATTCATCTTCGGACTATCACGAACATGCTCTTGAATAGCGTGAGGATTCTCCGATCCCCAGATCCGCACATTATGCCGGTTTACCTTGCCTGACAAATGGAAAGTGGCTTCGTCCGAGAAGAAAATCTTGGTCATGAAGTCAGGATCAGCGCCGAGACGGTCCAGCATCGTATTGGCGAATTCCACTCGTTTCGGCATGTCATTCGGCTCCAGACGTTGCACTAACTGCACTTTATATGCGTGCAGTTTGAGGAGTTTGTGGACAATCCGTTGTAATGTCGATTTTGGTATTTGAAGTTCCCGCGAAGCTCTTCTTAATGACTTCCGGGGGCTTCGCTCAAATGCGGCTTGAACATTTGCTACCATTTCATCGGATGCTCTGCGACCACCACCATGCTTCTTCAACACAGATCCTGTAGCTAATAATGTATCACGCCACTTCTTTATGCTTCTAGCAGTTGGAGCATCACGGTTAAACACACGCCGGAACTCCCTTTGAACTCTAATGATTGATTTAAACTCCGCATACCACAAAACAGCTTGCGCTTTCATCTGCGGAGTCGCCATTTTCACAAACAATTAAATCTAAGAACGAGAAACGTATCTTTGTGCCATCTACCGACAGGATTCGAAACTTGGTGAGTTTTTCTGTACTATGAACGTTGTTTTAAGTTTCTATCTTCAACCGTTTGCCAGTAACAAGCAATTGAAATTAGGTCCATTCGAGCGGTCCACCCTGTATTGTCTAAGGAAATATTTAGTAGTAAGCTTTTTTTTTTACTGTTTTTGAGTCGGGCAGTCCTTGATCTACGAGGGGAGGGAATTACAGAGTCGGGTGGCTGAGGAAGGATGAGGAATAATGAGATGTTCGATGTAGAGGAACAACTAGAATTAAATTTTCTCTCGATCGTGTGTTTAAGTTATGCTGGGAAGATACTGAATGGAAGCGAGTAGAAATGTAAAGGATTGATGAGTAGACAAAGTGTTATATATGAAGCAGAGGCAATGTATCTTTCGCCTGTCTTCCAATCGGAACCGACAACATTTCAAATACTGGAGTTATGTGAAGTGATTTTTTTTTAATACGAAGGTTGCATACAAAAAACGTGCACACGCATTATGAACTCGTTGCAGTCTTTGTCCGAATGTGATATTCTTGCCTGTTAAGAGTAAGTCACAATAATCGATATGCGGCATAATCAAGAGACAAGCACTTTTTTCAATGAAGAAAAACGGACATTTTCTAAACATCTTTATAGCCTATATGATTCTTCTGTACGTGTCTGTCACTGAATTCCTCCTAAACGACTGGACTGATTTTGATGCATTTTGTTGTGTGTGTTTGAGTGCGTCCTGGATGATTCAGATTCACAATTGGACCCGCTAAAACCATTAGGCCTAGGTGTAGGAGTTCGCCTGAAGAGAAACATTTAAAAATCGCTCTAGCGGTCACAATTTTCGATGTTTCACAACGAAACTCATTATATCCTATTAAAATAAACCGAGGTGTGCATTCTCAAAAAATGAGGGAAATCCGAAAATTAGAAGTAGAGGTTTACCTGAAATTAAAAATTAACAACCGCCACGTTTGGTTAATTAACCTTTAATATTTAATTTATTTAGGCGTAGCAACGCAAGCCGCGTATTAGCTAGTTGAATAGCCTATAGGCCTATATTTTCACAAGTTTCTCTTAAATGAACCTGCCAACTAAGATTTTGGTCAAAATATGCATCAAGATTTTTCACTGAAGGTTTAAATGGAATTTCAGTTTGCTTCATATTAACCTTTAATATTTAATTTATTTAGGCGTAGCAATGCTAGTTGAATATATGTTTTACAAGTTTATCTTAAATGAATCTGCGAACTAAGATTTTGCTCGAAACATATACCAAGTCTTTTCACTGAAGACTTAAATGGAATTTCAGTCTGCTTATGCCTATATTTACAGAAAGTATATATGAATAATAAATTTTGTTTAATAGACTTTGATGGCCAATGACTAGCTTGCGACTTATCAGGATTATATAATGGATATTATATGGATGACCTATATCCATTTTTTTGTTGCAAATATTAATTTTCCATCCAAAGGATAAAAATTAACATTAGTTCACGTGTTTACAAATGTGTTCACTTTATTTCTTCTTCTTCTTCTTCTTCTTCTTCACTTCCTGGTTTAGGCAAGAGTTGCCTGTTCCGTCTTCACTAATAGATCTAAGACCACCTCTTCCGAGGACGTCTGACATCTCTTCTTCCTCTTGGAAAATAATGGAAGATTTTATTTGGTAATCTTCCTTTCTTACATTCTTTCTACATGTTCTTTCCACTATATATATATATATATATATATATATATATATATATATATATATATATATACTACATATTATAAGTTTGATACAAGGACGTCTCATTTAAAAATAGAGGACTAAAAGTGTTTGAAGTTGTTTCGCTTGAGTTCGTTTCTGTAATAAGGTATTTATTACTAAGTTTAAGTCATAAAATTCTAAAGCAATTTACCACAAGGCCTCATTAGAAGCTAAATGAGCACAGCTGAAGACTAACGCCATAGTTAATAAATGTGAATCAGAGAAGGGTCACGAGATGACCCCAGAACTGCCGAGAACTGGATGCAGAGGAGGAGAGTATCCAAGTCTGATAATATACGAGAGTCAAAAGTTCAATATTAAGTAGATGTGGACCGAGAAGCGCACGACTCATAAAAAAGGGTTTCATCCTCACAACATAATTAGCAATTATCACTACAAGTTTCCTCATACGTAAAATGCGAAAACAAAATGTCGATTTACATGTTAGTTTATATTAACTGCGTTATATACCCAATATATAAAAATGTTTGTTTGTTTGTTCGTTCGTACTTTATTTGCGGTCATACCGTTGATCCGATTGTGATGGGGCTTTTTGCAAAATGTTCAGGAGATTCCCGGGATGAACGTAGGCTATAAGAGAGTTGTGATACTCAACTCCTACACCCTTAAAAATCACCCTTTGTAGTGGATAACGTGAAATAAGTAGCTCTTTGGACGCTTAAATGGCTTGTGCTGCCTAAACCATAACAAATACACAAAATTAAATGTACACAGAATTGAATATCTCAAAAAGCTCTATAAAAAAGTCCGCGACAGCATATGTTTATCTCTTACGGATAACTCACACTAACCATTTTTCCATCTTTGTCTTTCATTGATGCCAAGATGATCGAGACAAGTACGTATGTATATTCCTGTGCAAGCATAGCAGCACATGGCGGGGTATTCTTTTACGGATAACTCACAATAACAAGTTTTGTCTTTTAGCTCATTTATGACAAGAAGATCAAGATAAGTAGATCCCTGGGCAACGCCGGGTAAACAGTACGGGGTATTTAAAAATAATTACGATATAATTTTTTTTCAATTTACTTATCTAACTAAACATAAAACACAATAATTTTCGTATTTCAGCTCATTTATGCCAAGAAGATCGGGATAAGTATATTCTCGGGCAACGCCGGGTAATCAGCACGGGATATCTAAAAAATATAAATTTATAATTATATTGCTTCTACTTATTCAACTAAACATAAAAGCACATTAATTTCCATTTATTTAGACGTAGCAGCGCATGCCGGGTATTAGATAGTATTCAATATAATAGAATAAATATGATATACTTTAAGTAGAAAATGTACGGTTTTCTTAGAAAAAAACTAACAGGAGTTAATTCCAGCTAATGTAACGATTGAACATTAGTCTGATTTTCACACAGCACATAGAGGATGTGAAATAACAACTTTTTTTTTCATTCAGTGTTTTCGATAGACCTACAGAATAATAGTCACCTATAATGCTATCAAATTCTCCTGGCGTAATATTTTTTTCTTTTCATTCTCCAAGAGCGACAGGCCTAAAAGACCTTTGGCCTACCAGCCGGCTACTAGCCTCACATCCACATGTGTTGATCAAAGAGGTAGGCGATCGATCATCTAGCCAATGTAGGGGTGACGTGTGGTCAACATGTCGGGTCCCCCAGCCGTTGTAGCAGGTCGTCTCAACCTGGGGTCGCTACTTATTGTAGCTATTCAAATGCCTCACGATGCTGGGTGGGAACCGGTCCCATACTGGCTGAAATTCCATGAGAAAATTTCTTCCCCCATGAGGACTCGAACTAGCGCAAGTCCCATAACTCGATGCCAAGGCATCTTGCCTTTACCCACTCGGCTACGGCTAACAAGTTTATTTCATTTTGATTTTTCAAATTTATTTTATTATAAGCCCAACCATGGGACCGAATATGTCAAATAAAAAAAAAGTACAGCTTTTGATACCGAATTTCAATTGGTGTCGAAAATTACGTCCCTCTTTGTGCTATTAATGGAGTAGTATACATATTTGGCATATGGTGAATGTTTTCAACATATAGGGCCTATCATTATTTCAAGTATTATGTACAATTATTTTTATTTTATGTATCATCAAACACAATCTCACAAACACATACACAAACAAACAAAACACTTTTATTTTTATTTATGTAACATCTACACTTTTTCACAAACCCGAACTGTATATGTATATTTTTTCAATAAAGATTAAATACATAGTTAGGGACATAGAGCAGATGTGGGGATAAGGGTATTATGCCCGTGGTAACCGTGGGGTGGTGGTGGTGGTGGTGGGGGGCTCTAAATAAAATAAAATAAAATAAAATAAAAAATATAGGGAAATAAAGCCTTGGAACCCATATCGTATAGGCCGATATGATCCAAGTAAAAGAAACTCAAGCCTGAAATAAATTACTTCTGAGCAAAATATAGTCCACAGTATTTGTTCAACTACATTCTATCTGCCATCATATTATATTCTACATCAGTTAGGAAAAACCAGGTAAGTCTTCAAAGTGATTTTTTACAGGAGAGCAAAAAATAGTTCAATGACTTACATCAAAGAGTACATAAATCAAAAATTCAATGCTTAATAACATCGTCAGTATTCGCTTGACGACTTACCCGTTTTTACCGAACGTGCATCGGACCAAAAGCTATTGGGAGATGTTAATATCTCATTTTCGACCAAAAGTTGACTTACCCGGTTTTTCCTAACTGATGTAGAATTATATCAGGCGCTCGCATGACTATTTGAACTCTTCATACTATAATTTTCTCTAAGCAATATCTCTCTCGTGATGATGATGATAATGATAAGGATGATGATGATGATGGCCATATGAAATACTCGTATATACAGGTGTAAATGAATTATACAGTATAAATTGAACTACGTATAGACGGGTATTATATAAAGCATTTTGAGATAATGAACTAATGGTCTACGAATAAGAATGTCCAAGCTATGATTCAATTTGTAAAATGGTTGGCACGCCACTGATTATTTCAAATTAAAATGGAAATAATATGATACAGACCCTGTAACTTGCAACAAGCATGCGCCTTTAGCTCAGTGGTTATAGCAGTCTAATACTTATTTACTCACTGTCACTATCGAACACATAGGTTCATGGCCGTGCGGACATAAGCTCTCCATACATCCCTATCCTGAGCTAATGCTTTCCAATCATTCCCTGTATAATCTACTTCCCTCAAATCATAGTTAATGTTTTCTCCCACCTCATTCTTGGTCTATCAACTGGGCGTCTAATACCGACGCAAATGTAAGATTTATGTATCACGTTCAAAACAACCTACATGCCCATACTAAACAAAATTCAGTGTCAACATATCACAGTGAAAAAAGAACGACAGAAAGAGAAGAGGGAAAAGAAGAAAAAAAAGTCGCCTGCCGTGATTTGAACCATCAGTGTTCGAATCTTAAATCCATCACTTTGACCATTAAGCCACAAGTTAACTACACAGATTCCGCGTGTTTCACTCTAAGCTAAGGCTCACATTGAACCAATTCTACTGTAACCAGTGCAGTGGCGTGGAATCATCTGCTCAGATCGACATTTTAGGGAATTCGATAAGCCAATATTTCACAAACGTTGTTGATGAATTATTAGCAATCAGGATCTCGGTATTAATACTCAGATATGAAGTTATTCTAATATAATTTTCTCTCCTAGTATGCTCTCCTGTTGATTTATCTGCATCAAATGTCTTTTAGTTTGATTCCCTATAACTCGCCCATTTTTCCTTGTAGACCATTGGTTCTCTACCTCAAATTACTTGTATAACACCCTTCTGTAAGCAGTTAAACTTGAGCGGTATAATTAATTTACCGGTCATGAACCTACGGGTTCAATAGTGCCAGTGAGTTAGTTATAATTCATTTACACCCTGTATGTGTATATACAACTGATATTGAATTATGAAAGTAATAAATAATTACTTGCAAAACTAAAACTAACATTTTTAAATTGCTAATAGAAAGTACAAAAATATATAGAGCAGAAACATAGCAGTTGAAATCAAAAACAAATTCGAAATTATTAACCAGAGAAATTATTTTTTACGAGATTCTGGCAGAATATCTAGAAGAGGTAGAATAATGAACAAGAAATGATGAACGTTCAAAATTCATTATTGCATTTTGTGAAAAACAAAATGGCTTGGACATACAGAAATGATAGCTGAAGAGATATTTTAAAAAATCTTAATGGATTTACCTGACAGGATAAAAAGAGAAAAATAAAAAACAAGATGGGTGAATGGAATTTTAAGCTCATTTCGGAAAGGGGTCGAAATATGGACACAGGAAGATGAAAACAGTGAAAACCCTGCTAAATAAATAAAATATTATAGTCTATTAAGCGATGATCAGTGTGAAATGAAATTCGAACCCAGCTTTTGGCCTGATACGGTAAAGAAAAGTGATCCCACTAGAGGCCTCAGGAGGCCCTTGGGGTAGGAGGAGGTTAAGGCTCCCAGTTTTTCTTAACAATCGGCACGCGATGTCAGCCCTGCGTGACGGCCGCCTTTACCCCCAAAACAAGCGTCTGGTACGCATTTCCGTTAGAGGCTGAGTCGACCCCAGGACCACAGTACCGCAAGAAGAATTGGGTCAGTTTAAAATTCCTGACCCCGCCAGGACTCGAACCCTCGACCTTCCGGCTTGTAGTGTAGTGCTTTAACCACTACGCTACGGCGTGCCCACCTTGATACCGGTAATGAGGAAAATTAAGAAACATCAGATTGGTTAGTACCAGGATTTGAACACAGCCTCCCGATTAAGAGGTTTAAAAGCTACCATCTCGTCCAAATCATTAAATTAGTATAATAACAGTTACACAATTTACGTATTATTAGAGTACTTCGAGGTCATTCGTATTTATACGCCATTATGAAACGGGTTATTACGATAATTTAAAAAAAATATATTAATGGTATCTCAAATTATCGAAATTAGTTTAATGGGAATTGCTTTGAATTAAGTCCTTTATTGGATGGATCGAGTGAACAGTGGAAGGTTAGCAGCAATTCGATGAAATAATGGATTGATATGAGGAAGAGTTTACAGCCAGCTGTAGGTCGAATACCGTATTTACTTCTGGTATGTGTATAAGATAACATTACATGCATACAAAGCTGTTCAACTACTCTGTAAACTGAAGGTTTACATATTGAAGGATGTACACTATTACACATCCAAGTTAACTGTTCACGGGCAGAGGGGAAGAATTTTAGCGCTAGAGTCGCCGATCTACTGAATCTGTGGAAGGGATGTAGGAGAAAACTGTACATCCGATCACGTATTGAAATGTTTCAAATTCAAATGTGGGGGAGAATCTCTAAACATGTGTGAAAGATCTTAACATGGTTGTCAAATTAGTCATTTAAGCACGGAACGCTCAAGCGGTCGGATCATTTAAAATCACAGTATTTGTCGTCTCTCTGTTACCAGCCTCACAATAAATCACAAGTGGCAACATGTAATGAGAAGGGCAAGGAAGGGACAGCTCATTCCTAGACGTAACCCCAAAAGTAACAGGGTTGTCAAGTTAGTCATTCTGCCACTGACCAGGCAGAACGACGGATCATTAAAATACATAGTATTTGTCAGCTCTCTACCTGCCAATCAAAGAACATAATACAAAGGACAGGAAGTGGCAACATAGTAAGGACGAGAAAGAGAAAGACAGTTTGTTAGTTAACATATTTTCCGCCTGCACAAAACACTTGGATGGGTAATATTTTGGTTTTGTCAAAATGGCATGCATTGATTGATGAAAGAAATTATATGTTCCGTTCATGAGATGTCAATACCCATTGTATTTCTAAATGATTTAGGACTTAAACTTTTTTGTAATTTATTATAATCTAAGTCAATTCAATTTTGAAATAAGACAATTGGACGGCGTTATGCATCAACCGGCTATGCGTCATTATGTAAGTTTCGAGAAAAGCACGTTTAAAGTTTTCAGTATTCACAATTTATTGTAGCGTCAAACTAACAATACTGAATATTGCAAGTTGTTTTCCTTGTTTGAAAGTTATACATCAACAATCTAAGAGCGGGAACATTTGGAGCTTAGCTGCATGATGCAAAATTTAGATTAGCATTTATGAAGATCTGGTTTCATACCCATTTGTTGCAAAACATAGAAACTATAATAGGACTGGTGGCATTTACATTTTTCTTTAATAATAAGGCTAAAATTAAATATTTGGCGCTAAAAATGCGCGTACACTTATTTCATGAGCAAATGCAACAGATGGCATCAAAATCTTGATTTAAAAAATGGTGCTTACGGTTGATGCATAACATCGTCCAATTGTCAAAATTGTCGTGAGAAGTAAAGTAAAGTGATCCCACAACAGGCCCGGAGGCCCTTGGGGTAGTGGGAGGTTAAGGCTCCCACTTTTTCTAGACAATCGGCACTTTATGTCAGCCGGGTTGTCAGCCCTGGGTGACGGCCGCCTTTACCCCCAGAACAAGCGTCTGGTACTCATTTCCGTTTGAGGCTGAGTCGACCCCAGGGCCATGGTGCCGCCAGAGGGTTTGGGTCAGTTTAAAAATCCTGACCCCAACGGGACTTGAACCCTCGACCCTCCGGCTTGTAGCTCAGTGCCTTAACCACTACGCTACGGCGTGCCTCCGAAGTAAAGTGATCCCACAACAGGCCCGGAGGCCCTTGGGGTAGTAGGAGGTTAAGGCTCCCACTTTTTCTAGACAATCGGCACTTTATGTCAGCCGGGTTGTCAGCCCTGCGTGACGGTCGCCTTTACCCCCAGAACAAGCGTCTGGTACTCATTTCCGTTAGAGGCTGAGTCGACCCCAGGGCCATGGTGCCGCCAGAGGATTTGGGTCAGTTTAAAAATCCTGACCCCAACGGGACTTGAACCCTCGACCCTCCGGCTTGTAACTCAGTGCCTTAACCACTACGCTACGAGAAGTAGCTATGCATACGACAAAGTCTGTTTCATAATCCCTAAATTACACAGCTCTAGTGACTGTAGACTTAGATATTAAATATCTCGGTTCACCCAGGTTAAGTGAAAACTGCTCCAGCTTGAACTAATCCACCTACCCTCAAGTGACTTAAGACGTCTTCATTGCCAATGTAACTGTCGTGAACGGGAGATTTGGAATATTTATTCTTGTCATCATTGATAAGGAACATTTCCGGACATGAGTTCTTCAACAAAGCTTCATTTGCAAATTATTTCTATTACTCCTGGTAGTATGTAAACAGAATTACGAAACATTATATATATTCCCATAAAGAAAGAGAAAGAAAAAAAACAATGTTGGCAATTATGGCTAATCAGCTAACGTGCTCCTAGGGCATCTATATGTTTCTTTTCACAACATTCTTACATATTAAAGAAGAACGGAAGAAATGAAATAAATAAATTTAAAACGCATTTTTAAAAAAATGCATAGAATCTTTGACACTAGCCATTAGTTACTATAATATTTCCTCAGTTGACACCGAGTTAGGGTCCATTTAATGGTCTCAAGGTTCAAGACCTGGTAACAAGAATACTTTTTTAAACGTTTAATGTAAGATAGTAAATATCATTTGCAATGACGACCTTTGCAATTAAGAGCGAGTACGATATCGTCTGGATTGAAGCAGGCGCCAGAGCGTGGCCTCATAATGACCCCAAGTAAATGAGTGTGGTGCTAATACAATTTGTTATATTTAAATTATTAATACTTCGCAATATTATACTAATATCACAACATAGATTTACCGTAATTGTATATACAGTAAACCTTGCTTAATCCGGAACGTGAATAATACGGAAATCTGTCCAATGTGAACTAATTTATTGGTCCAGGCAAAATAATAGTAATTTTACGTGTATTTATTTTGTATAAAACGGAATCTGTCCAACGCGGAAACGGAAGGCTATTTCTACACAATTCATGAAAAAAATGTTTATAGGGCGGAAAGATAGAGAGAAAAATAAATTAGTTTCCACTTAATTGAATTCTCGTTAGGCGAATTAACAATAAGTGATGACTGATAACTCCTGTCTCCGGGAGAAGTAGAGTTTCTACCTGTATCTGGAATGTTCTTTCGGCCTTACTGCACACAGGTTCATTTAACAAATATTTGGCGTGTGACATCTGTCTTACAAATAACCAGTGCAATGTAAAATCTTAAATTATTTTAAGATATGTGTATTGTGTACGTATCTTTCACAGGTAGCGTTCTGAATTTACGGAAAAAAGATGGCTAAATGGTATGTATCATTGTCATGAAACAAAAAAGTGAAAGTGATTGAAGATAAAGAAAAACAAACTCTCAGTACGCGAAATAATGACTAAATTTATGAGATTTTAAAACACAAAGAAAAAATAATGAATGAAATGGTCAAATGAAGAGGATAAAAATAAAAATCCAACGAGGTGTGGGAGTGTTTCACAAGTCCGCGATAAAAAAAAATCTCCAAATTTCCCGACACGGGACTGTTTTCTCGCGTGTTACCTTCGAAGTCGCTCATACATACTATACTTCACTTTCCAACGGCAGCGAAACTACAATATTAATCCAAGGTACATAAAAAGTCATACGATGCTCTATAATCTAAGATTGGTTAATATTTTTTTGTTTTTTTTTATAATGCGGAAAGATATCTAATGTGGAAAAAATAATTGATCCCATGCGATTCCGCTTTGAACAAGTTTTATTGTATTTACTATATTAATAAAGAGTCTCTAATGTGAATAATCTAGAAAAAATTGTGTTTTATAGCACTACATACTGTAATCTATATAAGAGGTCGGATGGTTAGTTAGTTGGTAGGTAAAAGGTAAAGTGATCCCACAACAGGCCTCAGGAGGCCTTTGGGGTAGTAGGAGGTTAAGGCTCCCACTTTTTCTAGACAATCGGCACTTGATGTCAGCCGGGTTGTCAGCCCTGCGTGACGGCCGCCTTTACCCCAGAACAAGCGTCTGGTACTCATTTCCGTTAGAGGCTGAGTCGACCCCAGGGCCATAGTGCCGCCAGAGGGTTTGGTTCAGTTTAAAAATCCTGACCACAACGGGACTTGAACCCTCGACCCTCCGGCTTGTAGCTCAGTGCCTTAACCACTACGCTACGGCGTGCCCCAGTTGGTAGGTATAGAGCGTATTTTTCTTTTAACGCTCTTCAGCTCATTGCAGGCACAATTCAAATAAGGACTCATTTTGTCCAGCGGCCTCTTATTTCAGGTGTGATGTTATGTTCCGTAAATCTTTGACACGAAACCCATATAGCCTTCTAAAGGATGCTATACTCAGGAATTTAACGTCCCTTAAAATCCATCGATCCTGGCCGGGGATAAAATTAACGTTAAACTTCAAACAAATATTTACATTCATTTTAATAGCCTTGAAGTAGAGTTAAGGTCATCGTATCTAGGTAGGCTGGGTATTTCTCTTGCATATTTCAGAAGTTTATTTAATTTTAAAATGGTTAATTAATACATTATAAAATGCGTTCTGGCAATGAAATTGGAGCGTTTTGTTTGACAACTCAGAAATAAAAACCTAAGTCAAAATGTTCGGGCACTACAGTTTAAACCATGGATCACCCGATTTAGCCTTTCAAACACTACGTCCTAAGCCAATTCACTGGACCACATTTTTCAAAATAGTCTTGCATGTCATTTCAAGATTTTTTTTTCTGGCATTGTCAAAACTGAACAACCGGTTTACCCAATCATATGCATTTCTCCCTTGAGTATTTCACATTCTGTAGTTTGATTCCTATTAATGTCACGAATTCAAATGAATTTAAAAATATCACATTTATATCGCAACCAGTTGAACCAGGTTTATTTTTATTACAACAGCAATTACTATCACAACCTTATTTGATTAGAAGAGAAAAAAGAAGTAAGACTTACTGGGTTAGTCAATTACACTTTTATTATTATAGAGGTTTATTACTTTTTTTTCAGTTATGAATTTGATTATTTTCAAGGAGAAATCATTTTGGTTGCATAATTGAAATATCGTCCGAGGCTGTGGTCTATAAATAATGTCGTTCCTTCAGACCTGGTTCGATTCAAGCTAGGGACAAGTTTTCTTGGTAAGGTGCTTTTCGCGGAAATTTTAAGGCACAAATAGTCCCCGAACATCATCTTATCATAACCATCCGGATCATATTCCACTTGTTTAGTATAAAGTACGAGTGAACGGCGAGTCCTTTCTAAAATGTTCGTGTTGTCTCGAAGTTGGCCCTTGCATTAAGCTGATCACTCATCCGCGGAGGCCTTCATGTCCTTTTGTGATCAAAAAGCACGCACGTGATGAGTTTAAAATCCTCTCCCAACAGATCGTATCCCTAAGGCCGTGTGGCGAGGGGACATGAAAGTACTTATAAAGGGAGAAGTTAAACTAAAGAAACAAAATAACGAAAGAAAGAATTAAAATACTTCTCATCTCCTGATTTATTAATGTAACATGTAAAATATAATAGCCTAATACATTTTATAAAACGCAAAAATCAGAATTGACCAAATAAATCTACGACAAATTACAGAAAAATAAAAATAACATTATGATTAAGCATTAGTTGCATAGAATGGAAAAGGAAAGACTACCACAAAGACTGTTAAATCTCAAGATACAAGGAAAACGATCACGAGGAAGATGGGTTAACCAAGCGAAGAAAAGTCTACAAGAGAGAAGATATGACTGGGAAGAACTAAAAAGAAGCAAAGCATGGGAAGATAGAGATGGTTGGATGCATATTTGAAATCGACCGTCCGAAAGGAGGACACGATAAAAGGATGATGATGATTATGCAATAGTTCTTCACTGCGGTATCACACATTTAAATAAATAAACTGGTATGAGAAAACGAATTTCGCCAATTTGGACTTAGAGATTAAAAATACATAATAAAGCCCATAAACAAACAAAATTAAAATTTTATAAAACAATGGCTGTCCCTGTCCTTTTGTATGGGGGTGAATCTTGGATTACCACTACCAAACAAGAAAGTAAAATCCAAGCAGCCGAGATGAAATTTTTAAGAAGAGTAAAAGGCTGAACTAGAATGGACCAGATAAGAAACGAGGATATCCGTGAAGAACTGCAGATCTACTCCATAAAAGAAAATATATTTAACAACAAGATACATTGGAAAGAACATGTAGAAAGAATGGAAGAAAGAAGATTACCAAATAAAATCTTCCATTATTTTTCAAGAGGAAGAAGAGATGTCGGACGTCCTCGGAAGAGATGGTCTTAGATCTATTAGTGAAGACGGAACAGGCAACTCTTGCCTAAACCAGGAAGTGAAGAAGAAGAAGATTAAAAATGCGTGATCAGAGCCAGTGTCCACTAACTTTCGCAATTGATATCATGAACAATCAAATACAGACATTTAATTATACCGTAGTGTTCTTTCGAAAAGATAATTTTGAATTAACAACACTACCGAATCCTATTAGCCATGAATTATATGGCTATTTGTAGCAACATCTCAACTAACTGATGGGAACCAGGTAAATATCGAGTGGACATAAACTAAGGATTTTACAATTATATGTAAATAAATAAATAATAGTTTTAAAAAACTAAAACAACACGCTTTATTAGAAAACCGAACTAAAAAAATGAAAAATAATTTTAATTTCCAACATGCTTGGGATAAATAATTTTAACATCAAAAGCGTGGGGCGCTCTTTATCAATTAATATATTTGATAATAAACATATATTGGTAAAAGTAAAGTCTCTAAGAAGAAAATGTAAAAATCATAAAAAGCACTCCATGTTTTTGATGGTAAAATTATTTATCCCAAGCATGTTGGAAATTAAAATTATTTTTCATTTTTTTAGTTCGGTTTTCTAATAAAGCGTGTTGTTTTAGTTATTTAAAACTATTATTTATTTTTTTATTTTTTACTTTTAGTATTTTACAGAATAAGATAAAAATGTAAATATCTTTAAATTCGATTCTATTGTAGTATGAGCTGAAAGTAATACTCTTCTAAAAAAAACCTCCCAGCCGGATTTGATCCAGCGACCTGTGGATTACAGAAATTACATACCACTAGAGTGTACCGCTCTACCAACTGAGCTCTTACAACGATTGTCTAAAAAGTCGACAAGTCCGCAACCTATTATACCAGTTTTCATTTTTTTGATTTTTTGATTTTCTGATGATTCTGGCCAGGATTATAGAAACAAAATATGAAATTATTGTATTGTCACGGGTCCTTTACAAGTACACAAAGTTTCAAATCGATCTAATGTTTCTAATTGGGTGAAAATCGTGTTCAAAAATTCCGTTACATACGTACAAAGACACTTTTTCTTATTTTCTGATGATTGTGGCCAGGATTTTACAAAACAAATATGAAATTATTATATTGTCGCGGGTCCTTTACGCGTATACAAAGTTTCAAGTCGATCCAATGTTTCTAAGTGGGTGAAAATCGTGTTAAAAAATTCCGTTACATAGATACAAATACACATTTTTTTGATTTTCTGATGATTCTGGCCATGATTTTAGAAACAAAATATGAAATTATTATATTGTCACGGGTCTTTTAGAAGTATGCAAAGTTTCAAGTCGATCCAATGATTTTAAGTGGGTGAAAATCGCGTTAAAAGATTCAGTTATATAGATACAGGTCAAGCTAATATAAAGCGTGTAAAAACTAGACCTATATTTTTAACTTCTACCAACCAGCTATTAAGTCCATTAAATTTGTGCACTCAAACTTAGAATGTTTCCAATAGACATATGAATAAACAAAACCATATATCATTTATTAAAAGTTATCCAACTGATAAAGACACTTGTTTGAAGCAACACAATCCAAAAATACACCGGTTCCAGTCTTAGTTCCCATAATTAACCAATGCTTTTTCATGTTTTTAAATTTACCTCCAATGCTGACGAATTTAAAAACATATCCTCCAAGAAAGGAAGATATCCATTATATTTAAATATCTTATGTATTACAAGGCCAGAATCCCGATTCCCCAAGAAGATGCTAGAATCCAAACTAAAAGAAAGAGAAATGGAGGAAGACCCATGAAGAGAGAGAGAGAGAGAGAGAGGAGAGAGAGAGAGAGAGAGAGAGAGAGAGACCAATTCCACTGATAAGATGGAACAGTCGAAATGTCTAATCATTGAGCCTGACGATAAATATTTTCACGATAAAATTATGACTAAGATAAAAAAATAGCCCTACGTCACAAATAATTATATACCACTTCTTCTGTTAGAAATATTTTTTAATCATGAAATGGCCACTATCACGAAAATAAGTTCAGCCTAAAATAAAATAATTGAAACAGATATCCAATTTATACATCCTCAGAGACGATTAAAAAGAGATTTGATTGAACTTTGAATCCTCAGAATGTAAATTCCCCGTATCGCCATTGAATGGATTATATGCTAATATTTTATGTATATAATATGTTACCGTATTAAGTTATATAACTTTCACAATGTATTATTATACAGAGTGATTCAAAAGTCTCTTGAGATTTTCGTCAAACCAATGTTTTATGCCAAACTTGTTATTACATGAGGAAAGTAATGACTATTGGATAATTAACTCAGTACAATTCAATGTGTTGGCCCTCTAAAGTAACGGCAGAGACTCCACTTTTTTTTTCTGTACAGCGAAATACTTTTGCCAGCATAGCTGGTGTGATTGCAGCTTCCGCTGCAGCTATTCAGTTTTCTCAATTGCTGTAAGGTGTTGATCCTCACTTCTTACACTTTGGACTTAACGAACCCCCTAACAAAAAGAAGTCTAGTGATATCAGATCTGGAGAACAGGCCACCCACATTCTCGGTGATCCAAGACCGATCCACCTATCAGGGAAAACTTCCTTGAGGTGGTTACGAACAATGATGACAAAATGGGGTGGTGCACCATCTTGCTGGAAAACAACAGTGTCTTGTACAGCTTTCTGTGCCAGGCTGCGATTCCAGGTATTGTTCTAACATGTCAAGATAGTTACTTCCAGTTACTGTTGTTTCTGCAAACATGAACGGCCCGTAAATGTGTGTTTTTGTTTTTCCCTGCCACACATCTACCTTTGGTGTGTCTCTCTGAAACTATTGTATGGCGTTTGGCTGTTCGCCTGCCCAAATCCTATAATTATGCCTATTGACATGTCCACGTGTGTAGAATGTTGCCTCATCATTGAACAACACATGTTCCATGAGGTCTTCATTTTCAATGGCACTTAACAGGTCATCACACATAGTTTGTCGAGCTACACAGTCTTGTGCATTATCTGGATGTGATAAGGACGCTTGTTCAGTTTGAAGCGCAAAGTACGCCATACAGTGCTTTGGGACATACCGAACTCTCTGCCTAGTCTTCTGGTTGATGCACCGGGACTTCGTGAGATGGCATCCTGTGTGGTTTTCACGTATTCTGGTGTTGTAGACGGCCTCCCTCTACGTGCCTCAATAGCAACAATCCCGTCCGTTTCATTTTCAGTACCAGATCTGTAATATCTTGCCTGCTATGAACTGGTTTTCTGAACTTTCTAGTGAATTCTTCTTGGACCTGTTCATACGTCAATCCTCGTGTATGAGCGAAAACGACAGATGATCTTTCCTCTATTGTTAGCATAGTTTCCAATTACATATAACAAAAATATATAAATTAACGATATGAGGAAAATGCCAAGAGGCTTTTGAATCACCCTGTATAGTGTAAAATTACAATGGTTTGGACACACAAAAAGGACACATGAAGATAGAAGATAGATTCCACAAAAGAATTCCACCTGGCAGGAGGAGAAGAGAAAGACAAAAAAAAAAAAAAAAAGCAGCCTGAATTAATTAAATTTCAGCAGGAAGAGGAAGAAGGGATTGAAATATGGAAACTGGAACAGAAAAAATTGGCGTAAAGCGATATCATTGTAATGGGCGCAGGAAGATGTCAACATCGAAATATCTGGCAAATGAACAGATAAATAGTTTTTCTACATAATTTCTATAAACATAACCGAGATAGGCAGATTCTATATTAGGCATATCAAGGAAATCAAGTAAATAGTTTTCAGAAATATTTTTCCCCTGAAATAAAACTTCTCAGAAATTATACATAATACTGAACTATTGTTTGGATATAAGAGTTCCAAAAAGGAAACCGTATGATAAATAACAACTAAATAGCAGTACAGAAACAGAATTCCAACTAACGATTCAGTTTCACTTAGAATTTTATTGACGTTAGTTACATGGTAGTAGAAAACATACACGCAATAAAACCCAAATTATGGTGAATTATGTTCGCTGATCACTATAATTCTCCGCTAACTGAATGCAGCGATGCTGTTTAGTTGAACTCAATAACGTATGAAACGCGACATGAATACCACCTGAGCAAATAAATAAATCAGGCTTACACTACGTGATATTCTATCAATATTCCTGCAAATTTTTTACCCACACACACACACATACGATGCCCAGTTAAATCTACTTAATCGGCCAAGTTGGCTCATAGCGTTTTACGCAAGAAACCTGGGAGTCTCGGGTTTAAACTTTGTGCCTGGCCATTTTTTTTAAGTTAAGCTCAGGCATCAACGGAAATGTTTGGTTAGATTTCTTATTAACAGGATCCATTAGGCCTACACCATTATGTCATAATCCATTACAATCCGCGTAATAAAGCTCCTCAGACGAAAAAGTTGAATCCGTGTTCGAGTCCTGTAGCGGAGATTTGGAAAGTTTTCTTCATTCACTGGGCTATGGGAGACTCGCTCAGCGCCCTATGAATTGAGTACTTATTTACTTACTCACTGGCACTATCGAACCCGTAGGTTCATGGCCGCGCGGACATAAGCTCTCCATACATCCCTATCCTGAGCTAATGCTTTCCAATCATTCCCTGTATAATCTACTTCCCTCAAACCATAGTTAATGTTATTCTCCCATCTCATTCTTGGTCTACCAACTGGGCGTTTACCCTCTGGTTTTCCTACAAGAAGCTTCCATGCAAGTCTTTCATTCCCCATACGTGCAACATGTCCTGCCCATCGCAGTCTACGAGACTTGACTGTTCTTATTATATCTGGCTTTCTATAAAGACCATGTAGTTCATTGTTATGTAGTCTTCTCCATTCACCTGTTCGTTCAACTCCCTTTGGTCCAAAAATTTTCCTAAGTATTTTATTCTCAAATACTTGTAATCTCCTTTCCTCCCTTATAGTAAGAGTCCATGTTTCGCATCCATATAATATAACTGGTAGAATAACAGTTTTATATATTTTCAGTTTAACGTTTTTTGAAAGGAGTTGGGACATCAAGAGTCTCTGCAATGCATAATAGCACGCATTTCCAGAATTGAGTCTATGTTTAATTTCTTTGTGCATCACATTCCTATTTGTGATTATTGTTCCTAGGTATTTGAATTCAGCCACTTCCTCAAAATTTCCCTCATTTGTCATTAGCTGTCCATTTCCATTATATAATGTATTTCTACGTGTGACCATATATTTAGTTTTATTGATATTTACTTCCAGTCCCAATTTCTTAGTGTTACTCAATAGTGTGTGCGTGTTATCCTTCAGTATCTCCTCGCTATTGACCAATAGTACATCATCAGCATAAACTAACAGCTTATTAATACAATTGAGTTGTAAGCCTTCTCATTCTCTAAAGATTTAATGGCATGCTCTAGTACAAAATTAAATAGTAGAGGAGATAGTGCATCTCCTTGCTTCAACCCATTCTGCCTATACGCACCCTACTCTTTGTGCCATATAGACAGATTCGTATAAGTCTAACTAACTTTTTAGGAATTCCGAACTCCAACAGGATACTATATAACTTCTCCCTTTTAATTGAATCATATGCTTATTTTAAGTCTACGTATAGTTGATGTACATTACCATTATATTCCCATTTATTTTCTAAAATCTGTCTTATACTCAAAATCTTATCTGTTGTAGACCTGTTTCTTCTAAATCCACATTGATGATCTCCTAGAATGTCATCAATATAGCGAGTAAGTCTGCTGACTAATATACTGTTAGAATTTTGTACGAAGTTGAAAGTAATGAAATGCCACTGTAGTTGCAATCAGCTTTATCTCCTTTCTCATAAATATGAATTGAGTAAGGAAAACTTTTTTTTTAAGGTAAAATAGGCCAGATCATAAGGCTACCCATCTTACCTACCTCTTTCTTGTGACATAAATCCTTATGGCCTATTAACGTAACTTTTTTTTACATTTTACATTATAAATAAATTACAACTCCAACTCCAAGCGTTACAGGCCTAGAAGGCCCTTGGCCTACCATCCGGCTGCCGGCCTCACATCCACATGTTAATCACAGAGGTAGACGATAATCTTGGCCAGTGTAGGGGTGAGATGTGGTCAGCATGCCAGGTCCCTCAGCCGTTATAGCTGATCTTCTCAACCTGGAGTCACTACTTATTGTAGTTACCCAAATACCTTACGATACTGGGTGAGCACCGGTCCCATACTGGCCGAAATTCAATGAGAAAATTTCTTCCCCATGGGAACTCGAACCAGCAAAAGTCCCGCAGCTCTACGCCAAGGCATCTTGCCTTAAGCACTCAGCTACGACGTGGGACAAAAATAAATTACACTCAATGTATTATACCCCATCCGCTGGATATCCGACTCAGAAGTTTATGTTATAGATTAAAGAGAGAACTCGCCCTGTACTGCCAATAAGGAAGTGGTTGACGTGGGAATGAACATCTGTCACAATCAATCACTGCTCTCCTGACGCAGCTATAGCGCGCCAGTAAGGTTTGAAATTTCTGAGATGTTGTCAACTATATGTCTACTAACCGCATACATAACGCGGCCCCTCCCACTGAATATCCATATCGGCAACACTGTCGTGAAAACGTCAGTGCCGGAGAATCGGTGGCTGGACTATAGTATACATCCTACAACGTTAGTTTTCAGTTTCCTTAACCGGATTTCAATTAAACCAATTTTGTCTTCAGAAGGCTAAGTATTCCCTATTTCTAATTATGTAGGCCTAGTTAAAAAAATGTATGACATTTAATAAATCAAGTCTACCACTGTGGTCTCGAGGTAGCATGCTGCCTAGTTACGCAGCGGGCCCGGGTTCTATTCCCAGTCGGGACAGGCTCCTGGGTGAGGCTTTCTCGGGGTTTTTCCTCACCTGTAAGACAAATGTCAGGAAGCTTAGGACCCTAAGATCCCCAAAAATCATCCGGCCATCATCATCTTTCGCCGGTGTGGAAAGCAACGGGAAGCTACCACACTTATAATTCCGTAGTAAAGCTGCAAAGCATAGCATAAAAATTGCTATGACTGCAGTGAAAGACCTGCCCTCGGACAGAATTACTATGGATGGATGGATGGATAATAAATAAAATGATGAAGACAGCTAATAATCGCTGCAGCCTTGATTTCTGCTACCATAACGAACCTTATAATGGGCAAATATATATTTTTTTTACCATGCAATCCATTGTTTTAAATGTAATGTAATTGTTTGTATTTTCGAAAAACAGAATGGAACAAAAATTCAATCTGAATATATATTAGATTCGTATGTAATTGGTACAATAAACTATACATAAACGCAATTTTCTTCGTGAAGGCCAGCCTCTTCAAATTTTACATCATTCAGCATACGTAATGGTTATCAAAACGAATTTGGACTCTGTCCACGAACTGACCACATCTATTGCAGTAATTCCTTGTTCTGACGTCACATACACTGATTGATTAATTAATGTTAACTTGTTATCAGTTAACGCGGTCACTACACCATCTATACAAGTTTCCTTCAACTATCAGAAAGTATACAAGCTGTAACAAAACTCAACGGCAAATTTCAGGAATGAATTCCTCCTATTGAAAGAAGAACAGAAGTATAATACAACATGGGTCCGGAAATTTATAATAACCGAGTTATTCGAACTTTTATGAATGTTAGTGCAAAACTCTCGTGTTCGTATAAGCGGCGATGGATTACTTCAAAAGTTTTCCGATCTGGTAATCTGTGCTTTTTGTATCGTTCCTGACTCAAACGACACGTCCTCAAAGCATTAATATCCACCGAATCATACATGTAAAACACGCAACCTAATTCTTCATTCCTGTATATAACAACAGTCTACAACCAACAGAAAACATATTGTCAATTACTACTGTAAACCACTGAAGAAACACCAGTCACAGACCACGACCACATAGCCCGGAATCTCTTAATACCGTATTATATTATTTTTGTTTTCACTTACTTGACTAAAAATTAAAAAATACGTATTTAATTTATTTAGGCGTAACAGCGCACGCCGGGTATCAGCTAATATTCATTATTTTCTTAACGATTTATTACGTGTAGACCACGAACCTTCAAAGATATTTTAATACTAATTTATTATTATTTCTAATTTTAATAATATAAATTGATTTTTTTTTTTTAGTTTTTGGCTAATGAATAATTTTAATTTAAATTCGCGAATATTACTTCACCACTTAATCTATACTGTAAAAATGAACATCCAAATTTGCAATATTGTAATACGGTGTAATACGAGGGCGGATCGGAAAGTAACGCACAATAATTTTTTTCTGCCTTGGTATTGCAGCTAGAATGTTGAAATTTCACAGAGATATAGTTTGACGTTTTCACTACAGATGGTATTTTTTTCTCAGGTGCACCTCTTGCGAGAGAAGCTAGAACTATGCAACAAAGATGGCGCGCATGCTACAGTCGTCCACCTGTGAGGAACAGAGAAGTGTTGTTCGATTTTTGTGGGCCAAAGGGCATAAACCCAGTGAAATTCACAGGGACATGCGTGGCGTGTATGGGGATGAGATTGTATGGACCGTAGCAATGTCTCCAGGTGGTGCACATTCTTCCAAGAGGGACGCGTGAACCTTAGTGATTCGCCACGCTCCGGCCGGCCGACAACAGCAGCAATCCCGCAGAATGTCAGAGGCATTGAGGCGGCAATTCTGAACGACCGCGTGTGCAACTGCGAGCCTTATCGCAGAAGTTCAACATTTCCTATGGTGCGGTGTACGATATTGTTCATGAAAATTTGAAATTCAGTAAAGTTAGTGCTCGCTGGGTGCCTAAGAACCTGACAGACGACCACAAGGCCAGCGAATGATGGCAAGCTTGGACCACTTAACGCGGTACACCGCACAAGGACATGACTTTCTGGAAGGAATCTTCACAGGTGATGAGTCGTGGGCGTACCACTACACGCCCGAAACAAAGCAGGCATCAATGGAGTGGAAACATGCTGGTTCCCCAGTAAAGAAAAAATTCAAAGTGACTCAATCTGCCAGGAAAGTGCTTGTGACAGTGTTCTGGGATATGCATGGTGTTTTATTGGTGGACTTTGCTGAACACGGGACCACTGTGAATGCTGCGGCCTACATTAAAACTTTGGTGAAGTTGCGTCGTGCCATTCGTGACAAACGTCACAACATTAACGTTAAACTTCTTCATGACAATGCTCGCCCCCATGTTGCTGCTGTCGTTCGTCAGAAAATCGCCGAATTTGGTTGGGAGGTGCTCCAGCATCCACCATACAGTCCGGATCTTGCACCATCGGACTTTCATCTGTTTGGTCCCATGAAGAAATTCCTGGCCGGCAAACGCTTTGAGACAGATGTGGAAGTGAAATCAGCAGTGCGCAGAAGGCTACACTCCAACCAAACGGACTTCTACGAACAGGGCATATTGAAACTGGTAACACGATGGGAAAAATGTGTTGACAAAGTTGGTGACTATGTCGAAAATAGGTAAAGGATGTAAGTTCATTTGTGATTTTTTTCCTTTTTTTTACTATTAAACTTTTTAAAAAAAAATATTGTGCGTTACTTTCCGATCCGCCCTCGTATTATAAACATAAGTATGTACATTACACTACATATGAGTTTCTGGATATTAATACAATATATAATATGTGTCAACTAGGTAGTTTTTGTTAACAATACTTCTTAACAGATCTTTCGGAATACGGAGTAGTTAACTGGACACGATACGTTTCACTATTCGTCAGTCTTACTGGACGGTTGAACTTCGAACGTAAGTTTCCTCTAAAAAAAAGATAATTCTGAGGTCATGTTTAGCCTATTTTGGCGGAATGGCGTCCGACTGGTCTGGATGGCCGGATTCAATTCCGGGAATCAGTAAAGTTCATATTTTATTCACTCGAATCCTATCCCGATTGGTCATGAATCTCACTCTGCCTACCATAAATGATAACCGAAAACTCTCCTGCAGATAGCGTATATTCAATAAGCGTATATTTATAATAATAATAATAATAATAATAATAATAATAATAATAATAATAATAATAATAATAATAACAATAATAATAACAGCTTTATTTTACCTGGCAGAGTTAAGGCCTTGTCTACCACTCAACCAGGTTTTAAAAAATACAAAAAAAATAGTCTTACATCTAAATTACAATAAACATAAACTATTACATGTTATAAATACAATATGATTAATATTTATAATGCAGTTTGATTAACGAATTAATTATATAATATGTACAAGATATATATATATATATATATATATATATATATATATATATAAACGAGAAAAAATTATTAATGTCATAATATAAATTTAGGCTATACTATTTTTTTAAATTATTTTCAGAAGCATGATATTCAAATTCTTACTTAATTTACGTATTTCTAAACAATCTGAACGAGATTTCAGCCGGGTTAATAATCCTGCATGTAAACTACCGTTACCTCAGAATATACATAAAATAACTAAATCACAAGTACTATCGAACCCGTAGGTTCATGGCGATGCGAACATAAGCTCTCCATACATCTCTATCTCGAACTAAAGTTTTCCAATCATTCCCTTTATAATTTACCTCCCTCAAATCATGGTTGTTATTTTCTCATCTCATTCTTGGCCTATCTACTGGGCGTTTTCCTTCTGGTTTTTCTACAATGAGTTTCCACGCCCCTCTTTCACTCCACATTCGTACCACATATCCTGTGCATGCAGTTTACGAGACTTAACTGTTCAATATCTGGTTTCCCATAAATATCATGTGGCTCACTTTAATACGTCTTCTCCGTTCACTTTTCCGTTCTTCTTTCTTTGGTCCAATAAGTTTCCTAAGAAAATGTTACTTATTTCCATTAGGGGATGAATCGAATCCAGTATCTTGAATCGCCAGAAGGTTCAGGTCAGTTTAAAACTGAACCTATCGGAAACTGAACCCGCGATCTTCCAACTTAATAGCATAATGCATTAACGAACTATGCTGCAGTGTGCTCCCTATAAGAAAATAGTAACTGTCCATTAACATTGTCCAGAGAGAGAATCTACTGTAAGTAACTATGACTTTACCGTTCGATATCTCAATAAGTAGACCTATTCAAGTCAAATGAGGTACATTTCGAATTCTGTCTTACATGGAAGTGTTCGCAAATGCTCTAGATTCTAGAATTCCGTTCTTGAAATTAATAATACTTCCTCTTTAAAGTGGAATGGGGTTGATGACATCTGTAAGTATCGATTTTGGCCACGTTCCCGGAAATTGCAAACTAATGATTTAAGAACGCAGTGAAAGCGTTTTTTAAAAGGCCCAGGAAGTCTAAGTACTCAGTTTGCAAGTATGCCCCCTATTGGGTTTGTATATATAACAGAATGCGGAAGACTCTCTGAAATTGCTTAATGCTGTAAAGAAAAGCAATAGAGCACGTATATTTTGAAACAAGATGTATTGCCTTCTCTCAGCAGTTGATAAAATTTAACTCTCAACACTTCCAAACAAATACGGTTCCAACAACTTAGTGATCTATAAAAATAATTATGTAAATAAAATCCTCGGGTAAAAAAGTTATCTTATTTGATATTACGAACAGAGTATTTGACTAAGCATTGTGACTTATGAATGAACCGAAAAGATAGCATTACTATAGCGAAAAAAATAAATTCTTACTTACCCCAATGGATGGAAAATAGCTTATTAAATACATTTTATTAACCAATTTAGACTTGCGACGGTAATGACCGGAACTGTTAAAGAGCGTCGTAAAATTGAATTATAATATTTATACCTATAAACATTTCTAACTGATTCAGTGGCACTATTGAACCCGTAGGTTCATAGTCGCGCGGACATAAGCTCTCCAAACATCCCTATCCTGAGCTAATGTTTTCCAATCACCCCCTGTATAATCTACTTCCCTCAAATCATGGTTAATGTAATTCTCCCACCTCATTCTTGGTCTACCAAATGGGCGTTTTCCCTCTGGTTTTCCTACAAGAAGCTTCCATGCACGTCTTCCATTCCTCATTCGTATCATATGTCCTTCCTATCGCTGTCTACGAGACTTAACTGTTATTATTATCTGGCTTTATATACATTTTTACCAAATTACCGTAATCTGTTACTTACGACTGTTTCCATCATCTATCCGAAGAAAGTTGTGTCCTTACTTTACCCATACGAAAATTTTCATTTGCCTTGGCTTGTAACTTACACCCACATTCGGTTACATTGCCGATAAGCTACTTCTAAATCACGAAAGTCGACCAATTGGAATTAGACTATATAAATAAATATAATGGCTACATTAGTGCATAAGTATCCGAGGGTTGAGGCATAAGTCATGGCAAGTATTTTCTTGTGAGAAGTTGAGCGTGGGTGAAAAATCTAAAATATACATATGAAATAACAAGGGATAAACGAAATTTAAGGAATTTATCAACACGCCAATATTTTGCTCCTCATGTTTATTAAGGTAATTGTCATATCAATACAGTTTTCATGTTCCAGAATCATTACATCACACCTTTTTATTTTTTTTTTCACTCTCTTTTTTTACTCTCTTCCTCACTCACTAACTCTCTCATTCTACAGGCCCTCAAAGTAGTCTCTTAAAACGTTCACAAAACGCTGCCAACGATGTGGGAGGCGCCAAACACCATCTGCTTCACCATTTTCTTCACCATGTGTGAATCTGGCCATGTGTTGTTGAACAGCATTTGTAATGTCCATTCGTGTCCCAAACCGTAAACAAAGAGAGCGAAAAAAAAGGTGTGATGTAATGATTCTGAAACATGAAAACTGTACTGATATGGCAATTACCTTAATAAACATGAGGAGCAAAATGTTGGCGTGTTGTTAAATTCCTTAAATTCCGTTTATCCCTTGTTCTTTCATATGTATATTTTAGATTTTTCACACACGCTCAAATTCTCACATAAAAATAGTTGTCATGACTCGTATATTGTTCCAATCTAAAAGATTTTAGCCTACAAGTAACGAGCAAGTAAAAACTTCGACGCATCTTAATATTACCATAGTCCAATACCTGAAGTTACATATAATCAGTTATTTTCCGACTTATTAAGCGATAAAATATGTATGTTTGTTTTAAATAGGATGAAGATCGTTAAAACATCACACTTCCTTAAGCGTGGCGCCTGAAAAACGGAGGATTTAGCATAATCCCGGAAGTTTATAATTTTATAGGTACCATATAAACATTAAAAGAGTTTCTCATCATGATAAGAGCAGCGAAACTCGCAATTTATCCTTCTGAGATGAGTACCTTATGAATGTGGCAAACGCCCGCGGTACAGGTAGATAGATCAAACCTTTCACCGGACAAAACTAAATAGCAATTACTATTTTCGCTTTTCTGATGGGCACCGGTCAAAATTCCATGAACAAATTTCATCCCCTATGGAAGCTCGAACTAGCAGCGTCCCATAACTAAGCGCCAATGCATAATCCCTTCGATCCCTCGACACATTATTATTATTATTATTATTATTATTATTATTATTATTATTATTATTATTATTATTATTATTATTATTATTATATTAAATAAAGTTACAAAAACATATTCAACTGTCAGCAGATATGAAACAATTTTAACCCTAGTTCTTAAAAAACACTTAATAACAGTTTATATAAAAACAAATTAATATACATGTTGTCAAAGTTAAACAAAGCAGTAATTTCAGCCTCAGTTAATTAATTTCAAATTTAAACGATGACGGCATCATGCAGTTTATCTTGATTAAGGTATGAAGAAAATTTAGAACATTTCTCTTCGATAGATTTATTGATAATAAGAAACGCCGTAAAGATCCCCTTTCTAATGGAAAGTGGCTAAGGTAGGAATAGGAATAGAGTACCATAACCAGAGCGACGACGTTATATTCGCTGAATAAGAAATCAAGTTTAAGTATGAAGCACCTAATTAGCTTTACGTCGTCATTGCAATAAGACTCGGGGATAAATGGGTAGGGTACACTGTGGCACTGATGTAGTATTGATTAACTGTACATAACAGATAAGAGCATACTATTTCTGTAGAATGCAGGCTTTCACGGCCGGTTATCATAATATTAACAGATTCTGGGCTATGTGGCCGTGGTCTATAACTGGCGTTTCTTCCAGACGTTTCTCCCTCAACTGCGGAGGGCATCTTCAGTGGAGAGTGCTTCTAGATGGTGTTCCCTTGTCGACATCACCTAGAAGCACTCATCACTGAAGGTGCCCCCCGCAGTTGAGGGAGAAACGTCTGGAAGAAACACCAGTTATAGACAACGGCCACATAGCCCGAAATCTATTAATATTAATACTATTTCTGTTACGTGTTTATATACAAGTTTAGCGATGACTTCGACTTTAAGTGAAGTTAACTGAAATCAGTAAATTCAAAGAATTTAGTATTTTGATATCGAATGGTTAAATATACAAAGTATGTTATGTCTTTTTCACAAAATCAGAGACTGTAAGGAGAAACGAAACTTGTTGAAATAACATTGTAGTACAAATAAACATAGAACATTCGTTACGTCATTAAATAAAGGAGAATAAATAAATTTGCCAATTCAATCTGAGTTCTATGGAGATATGTGTAAAATGGTGGTACGTACCAATATACCTTTTCACAAAAATAGAAACAATGAGAAATTATACATTTTAATAAAATTACACTAACTGTAACAACATTACGAAAATACTACGTATCTAAATGTTACAAAAATGTTATCTCGCAAATACATCACTCCATGAGTAAAAATAAAATTTTGATTTCCATCAGAATGAAAGTGGAAAGCAACGGGAAGCTGCAAATCATAGCATGAAAATGCTATGATTGCAGTGAAAGACCTGCCCTCGGACAGATTTAGTATGGATGGATGGATGGATCAGAATGAAAATCAGGATTCTGTCGGGAGAACGCAAATGCAATTGTGGGAGTACTTTCGCCAGACAGTAAATAATTTCTAATCAACTTCTGAACTTTGAGAAAAAATTAACAAGTATTGGTCACATTTTTCAAAACTATGCAAACCATTACTTGACATTTTTTATTATACTGCTTTAGCTTTTTACACGTACCTATTCTTATTGTTTTTACTTTAAGAGTTACGTCATTGCCACTTGTGACGGAGTACTAGAACCTCATTATCAGCAATAGGGTTTTTGTTCATCCTCTAATCATAACTAATCATTAATTGGGACTTCTATAAACGCAACTCCAATATACTTTCCTATAGCTAAACCAGTAGGTTATTAAAGCATAAAAAGAGGGAATATTTGAGAGAGAAAATTAATGATTTTGAAAAGAATGGAAAAAAATAGGACATCAGATAATTATATCAAGGAATTAGAATAGAGAGGAAAGTGTTTAAGGCTAGAACAAACATGGTTAGGAATGAAAATTGATATATAATTGCAGATTCCAGGAGTATATTAAATAGATGGAAAAGTTATTTTAATCAGTTATTAAATGTACATGCAGAACAGGGTATTGAAGAGAGAGATTTACAGACAGTAGATGTGTTAGTCACAGAACCAAGTGCACTAGATGTTAAAATGACGAAGAAAAATTGAAGACGTATAAAGCATCAGGTTCAGATGATATTCCAGCTGAATCATAAAATCAGAGGGATAAAAACTGATGGGCAAGATACGTCGGCTGTCTAGTATGATTTGGGAAAAAGAGGCTATTCCAAATGAATGGAAAGAATCGATTTATCGCACCAATCTACAAAAAAGAAGATAAAACTGATTGCAACAACTACAGGAGCATCTCATTACTTTCAACTTCGTACAAAATTCTAACAAATATGTTAGTAAGCAGACTTACTTCCTATATTGATGATATAATAGGAGACAATCAATGTGGATTTAGAAGGAACAGGTCTACAGCAGATCTGATATTTAGTATAAGACAGATTTTAGTAAATAAATTGGAATATAATGGCACTGTGCATGAACTATATATAGAGTTCGAAATGGTATACGATTCAATTAAAAGGGAGAAGTTATATAATTATCCTGCTGGAGTTAGGAATTCCTAAGAAATTATTAAGGCTTATACGAATGTGTCTGAATTGAACAAAGAATAACATTAACCATGATTTGAGGGAAGTAGATTATACAGGAGATAATTGAAAAACATTTTCTCAGGATAGGGATGTATGGAGAGCATATGTCCGCGCGGTATGAACCCACGGGTTCGATAGAGCCAGTGAGATAGTTGGTTACAATTGCTAATTGTATATTATATATCCACTAAACTTACCTATTCGTAAGTCACGTTTTTCTTTTTTCCTCTTTTTTTATCAGTGACATTGGGCCTATCGATGGCAATAGTAAAAAGAGAGATTATTTACACAAGTTCAAGGTTTGGCTTTTCTCTTCATTGTAATTCACGATGTTACTACGGCATTACACTGCGTAAAAAAGCCAATCACTTGTTTACGATATCGATTCTTAAATCAAGGTTTTAAATTTGTAAGCATAGTATTTGACTATAACGATAGAACTTTCCGAAGCGTGTTCAGCTATTCGATAAACAACCAGTTACAGCTTCTACTGAAATTATCTACAAAAAAAATGAATCCTTACATTAAAAATTGTAGTGACGTTCAAACAAAATGTTGAACTGAATTCTAAAATAGACTTATGATACAACATTTACACCGACAATGTTACAATGATTAAAATATACTGTACAGACCTAACCAAAATATTATATAGTAATCTCAAATATCTAAATAGAATTGAAAAGCCGCTCAGAACAAGGTTGTAACCGTCAGTTTTTTATTCACTTTTACATGGAACAAGATTATTAATGGGGTAGGCCTAACGCAAACTTCTTATCTACCTAAAAATAACAAATATATTGTGTAGAACACAAAATATGTCTGTATTGTCCCATACACTATTAACATTTAATTTATTAAAAAAAATCAATTTTGGGAAAAAAATTAAAAGCTTGTTCGGCGGAAATTGAACATTATAAAACAGGGTTATATTTTAGTATAATATTAGGAAAAAATACAAATAAAATAACACACATTTACAGATTTATTATCCTATATTATAACTTAATGTAACTTAAGTAAGCACTACATATTAATGCTATTATCAACTAGAATGGTAGGCCTATAGTGATATCCATCCATAGTAATTCTGCCCGAAGGCAGGTCCTTCACTGCAATCATAGCATTTTCATACTATGCTTGCAACTTTACTAGGGAATTGTGTAGGTGTGGTAGCTTCCCGTTGCTTTCCACACCGGCGAAGGATGATGATGATAATGGTAAGGATGATAATGATGATGGCCATATGATTTCGGGGACCGTTTGGGCCTTAAAGTTTTCCTGACATTTGTCTTACAGGTGAGGAAAAACCCCGATAAAAACCTCACCCAGAAAAACTGCCCCGACCGGGGATCGAACCCGGGCCCGCTGCGTGACAAGGCAGCACGCTACCTCGAGACCACAGCGGTGGACTATAGTGATACAGGTAGATTAAATGGATGGATGATATAAGAAGAGGTATGAGGGAGATAGATCTGGAAGAATTGGAACAGGAATGTTGTATTACAGTGTAAGCCTGTTTATAAATAAATAAATAAATAATAATAATTATTATTATTATTATTATTATTATTATTATTATTATTATATTATTATTATTATTATTATTATTATTATTATTATTATTACCTAATTCAGAAAGAATGAAGTTATTGAGAACATACCCAAAATACGATTTTTTATTTATTTTTACAAATCTTCATCGATTCTAAAAGACACTGAAAATTAAGAAAAGTAAGGTCAAGTCCACTTACCAGCAAACCATAAAGAATGGAGGTTAACGGAGACGAAAATTTCAAAATCGATCTAGTAAAAGCAATTTTCGATATTTCGCAAAGAAACACGGTAAATGCCATTTAAATAAAACGAGAAAATAGCCGTAATAATGGGTATGTCTGCCAAAAAGAAAACTGCTTTTAAAAATAATTAAAATGCAGTCTATTGATGTTTAAAACTTTTTATAATAATCTATTAAATTATAATCATATTAAATTTTATTTCATGAGCTTCAAAATGAACCCAGATGCTACTACCCATCTTAAATACGTAACATAAGTCATTTAAAAAATGTAATCGCCTACATCTGAGATTGTATTAGTTTTACTGGTTTTATAAAATAAAGGGGACCCTTTTCCATGCCTGCTAATGGTGGACTTGATTAACGTCCAGTGGAGGTTACCTGTTGGAGTGAAATACGTGGGGACTTCGTGTGCCTCGAGCCACCATGATCGGTGTGAAGGTCCAACAGAAACCTAAAACAGGACGACTGAACGAAGATAAAACTAGACTGCAGATAGCTGGTAACTAACTCACCCGAACACGTAAATACTCTTAAATCTCAAGGAAATAACCACAGATAGGGTGGATAAGATAGAAAACAGAATTAGGAATAGATTGAAATTATAAATAGAATTTAGGATCGAGTATTATAGGATATTCTAGGAGGCGGAGGAGAGAGCACATGGAATCAAGAATCTGTATAGAAGGCCGAGGATTGCTTTTGAGTAGACATAGGCCTAAACCAAGAGGGAGATCAAGAAGCAGACCAAGGAGAAGGAAGGAAAATTTTGAGACCATTACAAGGGGATTGCTGCCTAATAAGTGAAGTCAATAAGAAGAACTCAAAACACTGGAACATGCCTTTAACAGAAAGGATACAGTAATTCATTCATTTCAAATTCCATTAAAGTGGTCTCGAGGTAGCGTGCTGCCTTGTCACGCAGCGGGCCCGGGTTCGATCCCCGGTCGGGACAGTTTTCTGGGTGAGGTTTTTATCGGGGTTTTTCCTCACCTGTAAGACAAATGTCAGGAAAACTTTGAGGCCCAAACGGTCCCCGAAATCATATGGCCATCGCAATCATCATCATTCATATTCATCTTAGATTAAGCTTAGGATTAGGGGGCTCTCCTGGTGCACCACTATCATCATCACCCATCATATCATCGGGGCAACGTAACCCCGCCTTCCAGGCGCCCCAACCTCAGAAGTGGGTTACAAGTACGCCATGCCAGGAGAGAAACCAGGAATGTCGAAAGACAAACTGGGGCATTTGAAAAAAAATATATATATGTAAGGGAAAAAATGGTGGCTATACTGGCCTCTTATTTCACATGGAATGGAAAGAAAACCTTTTCTGGAGGAAGAAATACCAAGAGCAAACCAGCGAATGAAAAAATACTGGGTATGTATGTTCTGGTGAGTGGAAGAGAAAGCCTAACGGCTTAACTCCACCAGGTTACAATAACTTGAAATTGTCAAGAAAGTAGCGTAACGAAAGCGTAATGTGATAAATGATATGAAAAGGAGAACAGCTACGTTACAATTTAACCAACAGAAATGAAAATCATTATAGCAAAGAACCTACCTTCCACTGTGAAGATCAATGCCCAAACTCACCTTGAAGTATGTTATGCATAAATACGTAACGTACTATATTGGAGTATAACGTAATAAGTAAACAAACTGAACGACACTTGAGAATTGAACTGGGGACGAAGATCAAGTAGTATCTTCCTCCCGTGCCGTCACACCTGCGCTAGGCATGGAGGAAGGACCTGTCTTCACGTCCGGGGGTTCACCGATAAATATAACGGGTGAATCACAACTAAACTGAGTAAATTGGAATCAAGGTTTGTCCTTTCTCGAATAAGTAAGAAACAACATATTACGCACTAACTTGGATGCAATCCACTTAAGCGATTGTTACAACTTCCCACTACGAATCGTGAATTCTGTAAGCGGAACTATAATGATAATGGGTAGATGTTTCTCGATACTGTGCGAATATTCCTCCGCCCCTAAGTATAATAATTAGATGGTATAATAAAGAGATGATCTGGGCATAAGCTTAGAGGCACTTGCAAGGTGACTATAAAACTCGGCTCTGTATCCCTTGTTTGCGGATTCGAACAAAATCAGAAAAATGGATATATTCAATAGGGATTAATTAATGGCTAGATATATTAAGGACCCCCCCAGGAGCTATCACCTTGACGTGGTGGGGGGGCTTAGTACCCGATGAACCAGACGACTCTACTGGGGAAGATTGACTTAGGTTAATCTTGCTGGTGGGTAAGAGGCGAGGGGAACTAAGTATAGCTCACAACGAAGGAATGGCGTCTGTATCCATATTGGGCGGCCACATCTTCGTCAAGTCTTCAACGGTCAACAGGGCGACAAGGAATAGCACAGCTAAACTTGTAGGGCTTGAAGAGCGGAAGAAGCAGCCCTCTCTTGGGGGGTGGATACCCAGAGGAGCATGTTTGGAGGCTCAGAGGAAGCAGCCCTTCCACCATCCTTGTCCTGCGAAGCGCTCGTAACGCTTCCAGGAGACATTTATCTTACTGAGAAGCTTCATGGAAATCAGCCGGATTGTCATAAAAGGAACCGACCCAAGCAAGATAAAAGGATACGATTTGGAATAAAGGACATTTTGAAATTAGGAAATTGGAACGTAAGGGGAATAAATACAAAAGAAGAAGAATTAGAAAGAGAATTAAAGAAAAAAGAAATAAATATAGCAACAATAACAGAAACAAAAAAGAAACTAAAAGGAACAAAGGACTTAAAACACTATACTATGTTGTATAGCGGAGTAGAACAGACAACAAGAGCGCAGTGTGGAGTAGCAATTTTAATAGATGAAAAATGGAAGAACAAATTGAATAGCTATGAGTTTATAATGAAAGAATCCTGATAGCCAGATTTAAAATTGAAAGAGGATATATGATGATAATTGCTGTGTATGCCCCAGAGGAAGGTAAGAAAGAAGAAACAAAAAAATTTTATAAAACATTACAAACATTAGTTGATAAATATACAAAAGATCATCATTTAATAATAAGTGGAGACTTAAATGCCAGAGTAGGCAATGTCCCTATACCTAATGTAATAGGAAATAATGGAGAAATAACAATAAATGATAATGGACAGGATTTGAGACAGTTTTCAGCCTATAATCAATTAAAAATAATGAATACCTATTTCCGAAAAAGGACATACATAAATATACAAGAAGTGGATATAACTCAAGATCAATAATTGACTATTTAATCGTAAACAACAAGCTAGGAGCCTTGGTAAAAGATGTGAGAGTACATAGAGGCAGCGATATATACTCTGATCACTATCTCGTGATAAGCAAAATAAACATAATAGCTAAATGGCGGAAAAATAACATAAAGAACAAAAGAAACCAAGAAGAAGTATATAAAGTATATTTATTACAAGATCAAAGTATTAGACAACATTATGAAAGCAGAATGAATAAATATATATCAGAGATAGCGACGTCAGAAGATATAAATATTGAATGGGAAAATATATCAAATGTAATACATAAAACAGCAAATGAGATATTAGGAAAGAAAAATAGAATAAGAAATAGGAAGGGCTTGAGAACTTGGAATGCGAATATACAAAATGCAGTGAATGAAAAACAAAAAGCATATCATACATACTTACGACTGAAAACAGAAGAATCTTATGAAGAATATAAAATGAAAAGGAGAATTGCTAAAAGCATTATAAGAAAAGCCCATCAGGAGTCATGGGATAAATTTATAAGCTCAGTAGAACATGATATGTATGGAAGACAAGAAATAGGTTATAAATTAGTGAAACATCTAAATCAGACTGAGAAAGATTCTGCCAGATTGAATATAATCCCAGAACAAGAATGGATCCAACATTATGAAAAACTTTGGAAAAAGGAGGAAATTGAAGGAAAAGAGAACAATGAGGAAGAAATAAAAGTGGAAAATATTGATGTAATAGACATAAATGAATTAGAAATGGCTTTGAAAACCACTAAGAATAGGAAAGCAACAGGATTAGATAATATAAATATGGAATTAATCAAATATAGTGGAATATTGTGTAAACTACGAATACTTCATCTAATTAATATATGTTGGCAGACCTATGGGATTCCAACCACTTGGAAAACAGCAATTGTGAAGAATATATTCAAAAGAGGAGACCGGAGAAATTGCGAGAATTACAGAGGGATTAGCTTAATGAATACTGGCTACAAGATATATACGAAAATAATAAATAATAGATTGAGAAACATAACAGAAGTAATAATAAGTGAAAATCAAAGTGGATTCAGAAAGGGAAGGTCATGTATAGACAATGTCTTTACACTGAAACAACTCATAGAAAAGAGAAGAGAACATAACTTAGAAACTCACATAGGATTTATAGATTTGGATAAGGCCTTCGATCGAGTAAACAGACAAAAATTATGGGAAATATTACGAATGAAAGGATACCCGCTGTGCCTTGTTGAAACAATAAAGACATTATATGAAGACACAAATATAATTATAGATACCGGATTCAAAAGAACAGATGCAATCAAAACAAATACTGGATTACGACAAGGATGTAGTTTATCACCCACTTTGTTTAATATATATATAGACGATATTTTTAATAAATGGAAAGTTTTAGTAAATCCAGGAATAAGAATGGATAATAAAATGTGCATAAATAATCTTCTATTTGCTGACGATGTAATCATAATACAGAAAAATGAAGACGACTTACAGAAATCAATGCATGCATTAAATGAAATATGTAAATTATACGATCTAAAGATTTCTGTAAGGAAAACGAAGACCATGGCTTTTAGAGGAAGAGATCCAGTGAGAACCAAAATTATTTTAGAAAATCAAAGTATAGAACAGGTGTCTAGTTTCAAATATTTGGGCTGTGATGTTGGCTACAATGTGGAAAGAGATATTGACTCCAAAATAAATAAATTTCAGACGGTGTGTGGAACAATACAGAGAACATTCAAAAATAAAATTAGAAAAGAAACCAAGATAAAAATGTATAATGTTATGGCGGTTCCCACAATATTGTATGGATGTGAAACTTGGGCTCCAGTGAAAAGACAGAAGGATAGAATACAGACGGCAGAGATGCGGTTCCTAAGACAAGTAAAAGGATGTACAAGACTTGATAGAATAAGAAATGAGGATATAAGAGAAGAATTGAAAGTACAGCCTTTATTGGATAAAGTCACGAATTACAGACAGAAATGGATTGATCACATGGATGGAATGAGTAAGGAGAGATATCCATTGTTAGCCAGGAACTATCAAGCAAGAGGAAGGCGTGATGTTGGAAGACCTAGAAGACGTTGGGCTGATGCAATATGAAGTCGGAACGGGCAATTGCCTAATCCCTGGAGTGATGATGATGATGATGATGATGATATATTAAGGAAAGCTATTAAATAAAAATGAATACTAAGCCAGGATGGTTTTATTTTTCCAGGGCGTAAATATCCTGAGTATGACTTCCTTTGAAAAGAAGTAACAATAATAATAACAATAATAATAATAGCAATAATAATAATAATAGCAATAATAATAATAATAATAATAATAATAAATAATAAACATTGTCATGTTAAGTAATATTCTTCTTCTTCTTCTTCCTTCCAAGTAACAGGCCTTGGCCTAATACTTGGAAGGAATAATAATAATAATAATAATAATAATAATAATAATAATAATAATACTTAACATGACAATGTAGGCTTCATAGATTTTACCACGGAAGTTACACAATTTGTTACATTTCATTAAATATTTAAAACTCTTTCAAACTACAAAAAATTAATAGTTCAATAGCCTTTTGATAATACATTTAAAATAATTATTCGTGTTATTTTTTGGGGGCACGCCGTAGATTAGTTGACTAAAGCAATACGTTACAAGCCGGAAAATCGGGGGTTCGCGTCCCAGTTGGATTAGGATTTTTAAAACTAGCCTAAACATTCTGGCGACACCATGGCTCTCGGTTCGACTCAGTTTCTAACGAAAAGCCTACCTCACTGTGTTTTAGGAGTAAAGTTGACCGTCACGCAAGGGCTGACAACACATCTGACATCTCGGTCCGATGTCTAGAAAGATGGAAACCTTAACCTGCTAATATCCTAGGATCTCCTATGATCTGTAGTGGGATCACTTTAACTTTTATTAGAGATTTATAGTCTGCAAAGCAAAATTATTCCGAATTTTTGTTAATCTGCAGGAATGCAGGAAGTCAGTTTCATTTAAAATATTGTATTAATGGATATTCAATACACTTTCCTAATACTATTTACATTTTCATAAATATAGAGTTCAAGCATAGATTTTAGTTCTTTAATCGAATTGGGCGGGCAGATTGCCCTGAACTTCGCAATTTGAAAGATCTATTACGCTATCCCAGTATGTTATGGAAAAATGGAATGAAGTCTACTCTATGGTGTTATATGAGTTGTAAGCTGTCATTCGGCCAAGAACACCAGGCACTTCTGTCGCCATACCGTCATTTTTGAGTTGGACCCTTGACCACAAGGAGGGACTACAAACCTCCCATTAGCCCATTCTCCCTTTTATTGCTCAAGCTCGGAGTCATGTGTCAGTATTCTGGTGGGCCTCCTACTAAATGCTCAGAATCATATTTTTTCAACACTGTGAGCGTCAATAAAACTATTTTTCTTAACATGAGATGATGTGAAAGGTGAAATGAAATGAATGGATGAGAAAATGAATGTCATGGAAAGGAAAGGGGAAATGGAGAGTGTTGGCGGAATGAAATTCGGAAAACGGGAGAACCCCGAGAAAACCCAAAACTCCGGGTCTATCACTAATACCCCTCTGGAACCGCCAGAATTCCAACCTGGGATCCCAATGCGGGCAGTAAGCATATATATATATATATATATATATATATATATAGGCTATATCGAGCAACAAACCGAGCTCGTAGTGCGACATAGGATGGCTTCGCAGTAGCGTGTGAACATTGAAAACAAAAATTCAAATGTACGTAATACAACGTAGCACATCGGCGTTCCTATTCCGACCTTTGTTGTCTAATATACATGGATGTGAGAATTATAATAATAGTAAGATATTTCAATAACTGTTTAAAACGCTCCAAATTAAAGTCAAAATTCTAATAATTCAGTTCTAAGTCATTATCTCATCATCATCATCAAGGATTAAGCCCAATAGCCTGTTCCGATCACATTATAGGTCGAATTGGTCCTTCCATCCCTTCAATGGTCTTCCCAACAATCTTCTCCCTTTTGGTTTATAATTATACATTCTTCTTGGTATGCGCTGTTCATTCATTTGTAATACGTGATGAAGGTAAGCATTTTGATAGTATTTTATTCTTTCACAGAGATTAAATATATTAAGTTCTGTTCTTATATATTCGTTTTTCTTTTTATCGGTCCTTTGCTATCCTGCTATTGCTTTCAACATCTTCATTTCTGCAGCCTCTATTTGTTTACTATCTGCTTTTGTTAATATCCAGGTTTCACATCCATAGATAAGAGATTGAACTGCCAATACTTTGTAAAATTTTAAAATACTTTCTTTTCTAGTTTTATTCAATAAAGTACGTTTAATTGTGCCACATAAATAATTGAATCGTATTTTAGTGTGTTTATCTAAATTTCTGTCATTACCTAAATGACAACCCAAATAATTAAAATTCTGAACTTCGTCTGTAATTACATTGTTCATCACTACTTTTGTTCTTATTGCACATTTTCCTTTCAGAGCTAATATTTTTTGTTTTAGATGTAGATATTCTTAAATTGTATTCATTACCTGAGACGTTAAATAAAATACTATTACTTCGACGGGATGACAAGAATCCCACATAAAAGATCATCATCACCTTCAAGGAATGGGCCTGCTGGCCTGTTCCGCTCCCCGATGCACAATATGCTACAGGTCGTCCTTCCAAAGTTGTTTTGGTCTTCCTACATTTCTTCAGCGAGGTTTATAATGAAGCATCTGTTTTGATAAACGATTATTTGGCATTCTTTATTCAAATCAATTACATTTATTTCTGTATATTCTCTCGTTTATATTATATATTTGTAATTCATCTCTGATATATTGACTTTGTAGCGGGAAGGAGGGGCGTAATCGTGGGTCTTATATCTCATGGTAATGGATTTCCGTCGTGGGAATGGCGAGGAGTGAACTACAGGACTATAAGTACGAGTAAGGAGGTTTTCCAAGATATACACAAATATCTCTACAATATATGTATTAATAAAATGCAGCACACGGGCAATCAATTATTACAAAGTTTACATACACTTTTATTAATAAATATATTGTAGAGGTATTTGTGTATATCTTGGAAAGTCTCCTTACTCGTACTTATAGTCCTGTAGTTCACTCCTCGCCATTCCCACGACGGAAATCCATTACCCTGAGATATAAGGCCACCGATTACATCCCTCCTTCCCGCTACAACTTCTCTTTTGATCTCTTAAAGATACACCTGAAATCTCATTTCAATTGTCTCAATTTTATGTTTATCAGAAATCGTCAAAAGCCAAGTTTCAGGGTCAGTTTCACCAAGAGAGGTAACTGTATTACGCCAGTTTTCCCCATGTATAATGCATAGCTTAAACTGGTCAAACTGACCCTTAGTCCCATATGTTAACGTTGGAACGGTTACTGTTTTGTAAAATTTCAATTGAGTTTCCCTTTTTGAGCTTATTTATAAAAAAAAATCGACATATCTTATTACACCTTATTCATGGCTGTAATATTGTTTCCTATTTTTGAATGAAATAACTTTTATCAATCCATTTAAAAAACTCCATGGTGCGACTGGCCTAGAAGATCCTTGGCCTACCGTCCGACTGCTGGCCTCGCATCTGCATGTATTAATCATAGGGGTGAACGATCATCCAGCCAGTGTAAGGGTGACATGTGGTCAAGCATATCAGGTCCCCCCAGCCGTTATAGATTAACCTGGAGCCGCTACTTATTGCAGCATCCCGAAATCCTCACGATGCTGGGTGAGCACTGGTCCCGAACTGGCCGAAATTCCATGAGAAAATTTCTTTCCCCATGGGGACCTGAACCAACTCAAGTTCTGTAGCTCTGCGCGAGACATTTTACCAAATCCCTTACCCCTGCCTATTAATATAACGTAACATTCATAATCTATTTCGTAGATTAAAATATTTTTCTCACTTGTTTGTATGTCTCTTCTCGTACTTAGGTGAGCCGAAATACTCTCATCGCTCATGTTCAGATGCTCTCAAAATTTTTCATAATAGAAGAATTTCCTTTTGGCCATTAATGAAAACTTTACTATATATATATAGGGGAACGTGGGGCAGAATGGGGTATCTAATGTTTGATCCAATGTATTTTACATTATAAATAAGTAAAATTTTGTTCTCTGATATGGATATGTTCATTGGTATTTAATAAACAGAAAAACATAATCATATTACAAATTAATAAAAAATTCGGGGATATACATCCAATAAAACTAGAGCAAAACATTTGCCCCGTTGTGCCCCATGGGGCACAATGGGGTACTAATTTTTTATTTGTATTTTGCATTGCTAATTAATAATAGGGTAACTGCAGGTAATAACGCCACCTATTCAGATACTGAGCTGTAATTTGGAGAAATATTGTCCGGGATGTCTCTTATTTTTATATAACATTACTTGAGGTCCTAACTACCTTACATCCAAATATAATTTAGAAATATACAATATTTTATGAAGGAAGGGAAGAAAATCAGGAGGAGGAGAAACTGGCGTTATTGCCTGCAATGAAGGTAATAACGCCACACTGAATTATTTCAAAGTATAACACATATCTGCTGTATTTTGATACACTATTCAGCTTTAATACTAAAAATCCAAGTTAAAATATCAATCTGTGTATATAATATTATCATAGACATAACAAAAATATACATAAGAGTCCTGATGTAACGAGCGCAGGTCTAATTAACTGATGTGATTTACCTTCACTCATCTAAATGCGCACATCCATCCTCACACAGTGAACAAAGACCCGTTTTTAGCACAGATTTGCTATCACAGGTCTCATGGTACCAAACTTCACATTCTGTGCACTGAATCCAACTTTTCTTACACCTTTTATCAAAAATAGTAACCTCCACAATCACCACAATACAGATCTTCGTGCAAACTTTTTTCCTTCTTTATTAGTTGTTGCGGGTTTGGAAACACCTGATGCTGATGGTGTTTCCTTATTGAAAAGTTTCTTATTCAGAAGTACAGCTTTTACATTCACTGAACGTCTTTTCGCTTCTTTTCTGATGATCTTCGGAGTTGACAAAAGCATCTGGACAGGAGATTTTTCGGGTGTTTGGGGTTTTTTTGTTCGGAATGAGGTGCTATCACTTCTGGATTTAGCCTCTCGGACACACTGCTTGGAGCAAAAGCTGTGTCTGAAAAAATGTCCGGATTCTGTGGGTGGATGTCAATTGCTCTAAACCCAGAAGCTGCATTTCCAGGAGTTGCAGCACGATACCAGGCTTCCGAAAAAAGTTTAGGAAACTGCAATTTCCATAATGGCGTTATTACCTGCACACTCCACTTTGTATTTAATTAAAATATTTGTGACATATAATTTTTTAAAAATAATAACTTACTACTAATAATGAATAGTATCAATACATATTAAGATAAAACAATAATATTGACAATGGTACTATATTGTAAGACACAACACTTGCCCAACTTTTTTCTAAACGAAAATTCAAGGGTTTTCTTCACCAGAGATTAACACCACTCTTCACAACACGACTGTTCAAGCGACAATAATGTTGCAGAATGTTTCAAGGCCGTTACCAATCCATAGGGGAAGCTTCCCTCTACTATTCCAGTAGCTTGTAAGATGCTGACACCATCGGAGTATTTGCAAACTAACGTTTCTAGAGAAAATGGCGTTATTTCCTTCATGGCGTTAATACCTGTAGTTACCCTATTTATCAGTAAACTTATAAACTATAGCACAATGATTCATTTTTCACAAAATACACAAACATGAGTGGCATCATCATCATCACTATCGACTCCAGCACAAGAGTTGTGAGCCCACTGAAGACAAGAAGGACATCTAATCCAGCCTTCTTCTGAAGAGTCATGACAGTAGAGACAATCATCTTCCTCAACGTCATTTTTGGCAGAGCCAGAATGATTTTTCGAACTAGGTAGGTTTAACCTGACTGCCTTAACTTTGGATGGTCCTGGTTTCGAGTCACTTTCTGGTAAAGCAAATCGTCTTTTTACAGGCCTCTTTTCTAATTTATCCTTTTCAGAATGTTGCAGTGCACTTCTCTATGTTGATGATGTCAAAATTGCACTTTCGCCTCGATTTTTTTTTTAAACTCGCTTGTTCTTTTGAGACCCTTTTGGAATGGGTGTGATATTTCCTTGGCTGGCACTTTGAAAATGACTGTGGTTTGGCGACCCTAGATTTTCAGGGAAGGAAAATGTTTCTGACGTCAGATGTTCCTGAGGTTTGGAAGTGTTGCCTTGCTATTATTATCAGAAGCAATCTGAATATCTGTTGTTGAAGAAGGCAAGAAATCTGCATCATCAAAAACATTCACATTAACTGGCCATATCCCAGTTTTTTTCGAAAATCATTGACGGCTGTAGCCATTGTTGAGGCACGTACGTAAGCACTACCCGTTCCGCCAGTTGGAAGGCAAGTCCTCGAAATTCATTTACACTGAGGCCGAAGAGTTGGGCTTCCATTTTTTTAGGTATTCAAGTTCGGTTTCCTGCTCTTCACTAAAAACGCAGGAGAAATTTTCCATCGATTTCCTTACTGTGTAATCCACATTTTTCTCTCTTTTTCTTCACGTGTCGTCCAGAGTTGTTTGAAGCACTTGGAATTGACTAGCTGCCGTTTTGTACACCATTGATCCATTAACGCCTTCTAGCATAGACACAAGGGACAATTCTTCTCTCTGTGTCTTATTTTTATAATTCCTCACCATTTTGAAACTACACAGAGGAAAAGAGTCAGTCAGTAATATGAAGACCGCATGGGGCAAGACGGGGTAGTACCCTGTCTTGCCCTACCCCATTCTGCCCCACGAACTCAATTATAATTTATGACGTTATGACCGGATTATTTTGAAACAAAACCTAATGCAGTAAACATGTTTACAAAGAAAATTGAATAATCTTTAACACAGTAATTGTTAGATATTATTCAAATGAAGCTTAGATGTATTTGCATGCACTGAAGAGAAGGTGTAATATTGCAAAAATCTCTTCACAACTGACCACACAAGCAAAAAAGTAACAAAGACTTCACCGATGGCGAAAAACTGATCTGTACAAGCAACTGAGACATTACACAGATACTTTTGAGAAATTCCGATATATCGTGCCACATACTGAGAGAAAAATACACGTACCCCATTCTGCCCCACTAACCCGTTCTGTCCCCTGTTCATATTTTTTTTAATGTATAACCATGTCACAAAAAAAAGCTAATGTTAAAATAATTATACCTACGTTTCAGCATGATCATAGTTTTGAAGTACTTCCTCACATTAATAATTACAGATTCAGATTTTTTTCACTTCTTGTACTTATCTCTAATCATGACATCTTGGACTTAGCCTACTTATCTTCTGAACCATCCTATTGCATTCTTGGTTTCATATTATACTTTTTCAGCAATAAACGTTGCTGCTTCATTTTAACAATAATAAAATTGTATACATAAATCAAATACTAGACTCATTTTAAGAAAAAAATTGGTGTTAAATTGCGTATGTTTTCTTCGATAAAAGTTTGGTTTCAAAGCAAGTTTCTAATAAAGTGTGTTAGATTAAAAGTTAGTTGGCTTTAGGGATAAGACTATTAAGTTTTCTCTTCCCATTTATAGTGTCATTCATCCATTCATTCACTGGAAATTCAGCTAAGCTGCAGTTTCACTGCAGACATGTTTACATGTGGTCACTTTCGCATATATATATATACATATATATATATATATATATATATATATATATATATATATATATATATATATATTGCATCTTACCGATCCAAAGTGAGCCAAAAATAGGGGGTAGGGAAGTGGATTTGGCTAAACATAATCCTCTGGACTCCTCCGAATCTCTCCACAAGGATTAATCATCAGTTCCATCAGGATGTTAATTTCGTCAGACACCAAGAATTTATCATTACCTCTATATTATGTTAATTGTAATAATACTTCTGACTGATAATGAGGACTGAGATTTTTACTCCAATAGAGAAAATAAATAACTTATAGATATAATAAAACATAAACATATTTAAATTTAAACGTGATACATTAAATACGCCATGTGAGAAGGAGACAATTTTACGACAATCTTTCTTTATCATTCTCTCAAATTAAGGTAAGATATATAAGAACCTCTTATAAAGCTCCATAAAAAATCTATATATTTCCAGATAAACGATTAACTGATTATATTATCGGTCACTAGTACCATTAACCTATTGCACTATCATCTAGCAAAATTGCACATATCATGCTATGAATTTTTCTCCATATCTACTGATCCTTCAGCAATAAGCATGTCCAGTATGATGATAAATAATACCCTCTTCAGTACTAGTAGCAACTTTCAGGGAAAATCACATTTTTTAGAGCAATTCCTATGTGATAAAACATGTGATAGCTTAAATAGTTGACACTAAATAGCTCTCAACATTGGATACGTTTGTTACATAAGGAACAACTTTCAGCTTCTATAGGCAGGTAGTGTTTTTATTTAAAAAAAAAAAAGAAACTGTCATACATTGCATGACGAATCCTAAATTGAAATTTCTCGCAGAGAAGCGTTGTTATGTACCAAGGCCGTGCCAAAAAAATCTGCCTTTTTAACTGCAAGGCACCAGAGGCCAAAATCCAGCAATGGCAATCCACTGTACGGAGAAAATGAACTCCCTGTTTGAGTAAGAGAGCGGAGTGGAACGTGTCAAGACCCGATGCATAGGACAGATAGTGAGGGTTAACCAATATACCTATTCCGGATTTGTATTACTTTCTTATAGTTTAAATGAGAGATTTGGCGCTAGATTTTAGTGCCTTGCAGTTAAAAACGGCTTTTTTTTACATCACAACGCTTCTCTGGAAGAAATTTCATGATAGTTTCGGCATGCAATGGTTGGTTGGTCGCAATGGTCTAGTGTTCATGTTCCTTGCCTCTGTTCACGGCCGCGGTCGATGATTTTTAGGGTGGAAAAATCCAAGGAACAAGTCCTCCGGGAGGGTCGCGAGTCTGAATGTTTTCAGGCTCGTAAGAGAGCTGCAAGCCTGAATAAAAAAATCTGTGCATAATTTTAACCGACCTTCATAAATCCAAGTAATACCTTAGTTGCCCACTAGATGTCTCATTGAGGCGATGTGGTAATCACATGTCACCAGTTGACGTTTGCAAGTTATTAAGCGTAACTAAATTAACTTGGTTAACTCCCGCTAGGGAGCCCGTGTGTCCCCACGTGAGACGTATGTGGTACCGGCATATACATGCAATGGTTGACAGTTCACTTGTCGGATAATTAGCGTCGGAATACAAATTTCGACCTCAAATGACCGATTAATTTTGTTTACAAACCTCTTATTTCGGTCTTGAAATTATTTTGCCTAATGTAAATTTCTCGCTTCTTGTAGGAAAACCAGAGGGAAAACGCCCAGATGGTAGACCAAGAATAAAGTGGGAGAATAACATTAACTATGATTTGAGGGAAGTAGATTATACAGGGAATGATTGGAAAACATTGGCTCAGGATAGGGATGTATGGAGAGCTTATATTCGCGTGGTCATGAATCTACGGGTTCGTTAGTGCCAGTGAGTTAGTTAGTTAGTATAAATTACTCATTAATTTACTTTCCTTTCGAAGGGAGCAATTCTTAGGATGTTTATGCCTTTCAAAATCCATCAACCTCAGCCATGAATATCGCTTATAAGTCCTCCGATCTAAGGCGTGTAGGCCTACTACATTTAAATCATCATCATCATCTTCTTCTTCTTCTTCTTCCTTCCAAGTATTAGGCCAAGGCCTGTTACGATCCTATAGAAAATTTTCCCTCCAGCGTTTCATAGGACGGCCCAGTGATCTTCGTCCTCTTGGTATATAATTATAAACAGCTTCCGATTTGAATTCATTCTTTCAAGATGGTGTTTCCAATTTAGTTGGTACTGTTTAATATATTCCAAAATTGGCGTAGTCTTCAATTCTTTTAAGATATCGGTGTTCCTTTTCCGATCCCATCTGGTGTAACCCGCTGTTCTGCGAATGAATCTCATTTCACAAGCCGTTATTCTGCTTTCATGTTGTCTTTTTAGTGTCCATGCTTCACTACCATAGGTCAACACTGATCTAACCAGTGTTATACAATTGACCCAATAAGAATATTTCATTTATTCTGACAATTTAATTTTAGTGTCACACAGTCCAAAACTTTTAAAACGAGTCTACTATATGTAGCACATATAATAAACATATTAAAACTAATGTACATGTTTTAATTTGTAATACAACTACTACGGTGGATGATGGTACTAGCGAAATTTCTTCTTATCGTATCGAAATAATTTGTGAATAGATTCACTGTTTCTCGTAATATGAGAGTCTGGAAATATCAATATTTTGTGAATAGATTCACTGTTTCTCACACTTAAGTAGGTAATACTGTCCTTTCAAGATATTCAGTAGAATTTGTTTAGAAGGTGGAATTTGGAAGTACTCGAACATCCACCAAATTCAGCAGACATGAGCTCTTGTTTCTATAACTTATTCTCCAAGTTCAAAGAACTTCTACGAAGCATTAGATTTCAATCAAGAGTTGATATCCAGAAAAGATCAGATAGAGACTCATATACAGAAATGCTGCTGCAGATGGAGTTCGCCATCTTCTAAGGATTCGGCAACGTATAGTTGGCTTGACAAAAGAGACTATAAATTAAGTTCATAATGTCAAAAGCAACGTAAACAATTTTTGTGATGTTACAGCAGTGTTGCCATTACTTATTAAGTGCCCTAGTATATCACTCTGTACTAAAGATTTTTTCTCAGGAAGTAAAATAATAGATATTTTAGTATTCTTTCCATAGAAATTTATGCATCCCGTATTTGCATTACGAGGAAGTAAACACTATATCGCAATACATGTCACGTTTATAGATCCTTTAATGTTCGTGACTTAAGTAAGAAAAACTGTTTAAATATTGAATGTTTAGCAAACACAAACTTTATATCCTCTTTAAAATTAAGAAGATAACTGCAATTAGGAAGAATCGAATTGAAAATGGTAGTCGTGCAGAATGTGTCTAAATGGCACAAAGAGTAAGGTGCGTGTAGGCAAACAGTTTTCGGATACTTTTGAAATTCACAATGGGTTGAAGCAAGGAGATGCACTATCTCCTCTACTATTTAATTTTGTACTAGAGCATGCCATTAAATCTTTAGAGAATGAGGAAGGCTTACAACTCAATGGTATTAATAAGTTGTTAGTTTATGCTGATGATGTAGTACTATTGGCCGATAGCGAGGAGATAGTAAAGGCCAACATGCACACACTACTGATTAACACTAAGAAATTGGGACTGGAAGTAAATATCAATAAAACTAAATATATGGTCACACATAAAAATACATTATATAGGTAATGGAAATGTACAGCTAATGACAAATGAGGGAAATTTTGAGGAAGTGGCTGAATTCAAATACCTAGGAACAATAATCACAAACAGGAATAAGATGCACAAGGAAATTAAACATAGGCCCAATTCTGGAAATGCATGTTATTATGCATTACAGAGACTCTTGACCTCTCAACTCTTTTCAAAGAACGTTAAACTGAAAATATATAAAACTATTATTCTACCAGTTAGATTATATGGATGCGAAACATGGACTCTTACTTTAAGGGAGGAAAAGAGATTACGAGTATTTGAGAATAAAGTTCTTAGGAAAATTGTTGGACCAAAGAGAGATGAACAGACAGGTGAATGGAGAAGACTGCATAACAGTGAATTACATGGTCTTTATAGGAAGCCAGATATGATGAGAACAGTTAAGTCTCGTAGACTGCGATGGGCAGAACATGTGGCACGAATGGGGAATGAAAGACGTGCATGGAAGCTTCTTGTAGGAAAACCAGAGGGAAAATGCCCAGTTGGTAGATCAAGAATGAGGTGGGAGAATAACATTAGCCATGATTTGAGGGAAGTAGATTATACGGGGGATGATTGGAAAACATTGGCTCAGGATAGGGATATATGGAGAGCTTATGTCCGCGCGGCCATGAACCTACGGGTTCGATAGTGTCAGTGAGTTAGTTAGTCGAGCAGAATTCGCCGTAAATATGATATGCATCGATCATGCCAGTTTTCATATATTATTTTGTAGTTTCATGGCCACGTCATTAATATAAATGTAGTAGAGGAGAGGGGCAAGTACGCTGCCTTTAGGTATTCCTTTTCTCATCAAGCAGCAGGACGAAATATGATTATTAACAAAAATTGATTGGTGACGATTAGTGGGTAAAAATTAAACCAATCATGGCAATTTTATGACAGATGTACTGTGTTTAGTCTAGCTAGCAATAAGTCTATATCACAGTGCCAAAGGTTTTGCTGTAGTCGAGTAGGACTATTGCAGCTAGTTCACTTTTGTCCATTGAGTCTCTTACGTTCTCTACAATGCATTGCAATGTTGTGTGGTAACCCATTCCTAAATCAGACTGATACTCATCAATTAAGTCATGTGTAGTGAGGTAGTCTGTTAACTGTGTGTGTGTATGTTTTATATGCTCCTAGACAAACAGGGAAGAATACTGATTGGTATATAATTATCAAGAGTTGTGGGGGCGTTTTATTTTGGGGTTGAAACAACTAGAGCTATTTTCCAGGGTTTGGGATAATCCTGGAAAATATAGGCATTAAAAAGTGGGTTATTGTGGGGAGAATGTCAATTATTGTTTGTAAGGGAGTTATTGTTACATTATCTATTCCTTGAGCATAGATTCAATAAGTAATAGTGCTCTTTTAGCATCATCGGGTGAGATATAGGAGAAAAATAATTTTTGCGCGATAGTGCGTTTTGTCGTACTTACAGCAATGGCGACCACGATTGAAAGTTCAACTTCCTACATTTCGGGATTGCCAACCTAAATAACTATACTATAATATTACATTTACACCCACGTGCGGGAAGTAAAACCACTGCCCTCTATGTATATTACGTACAATGTATATACAAAAATATCCAAAAGGTAGTGTTAATATACATTATAGAAAACAAATCACTACATTTTAAATGAACTGAACTTTATTTGAAGCAATATAAAACAATAAATAAGAACTTGCGGCCCCATATTATCAATAATTGATCTCAAGGCCTCCTGTTGTTTCAATTAATAAACATTGCCCACACTGTTAACGTTAGTCAGTTGTTTATAATGAACGCAAATATTTCCAACAATGATATTATTATTGTACTATTATTTATTATTTTGAAAACACCATCGCGCAAAAAATAATGTACAACGCACGTTTGGGAAATGTTTTACAGAATCTCGGAAATTTTCCTCAATTCTGTAAAAACCACTTCCCAACCTCGCATTGTACTATACTATTACACCAACGCAATGTGCGGGATGTAAAACCACTGCCGTCTATGTAGATACTATGTACAATGTATATACAAAAAATATCCAAAAGGTAGTGTTAATATACATTATATGAAACAAATCACTGCTTCCTAAATGAACTGAACTTTATTTGAAACAATATAATAAATACGAACTTGCGGCCATATTATCAATAATTGGTCTCAAGGCCTCCTGTTGTTTCAACTCATAAACATTGCCCACGCTGTTAACGTTAATCAATTGTTTATATTGGACGCAAATATTTCCAACAAAGATGTTATTATTTTACTATTATCTATTATTTTGAGAACACCATCGCGCAAAAAATAATGTACAACGCACGTTTGTGAACTGTTTTACAGAATCTCGGAAATTAAAAACCTTGCTATCGCTCGGTTTTTTTTAATTTTCCTCGATTCTGTAAAAACCACTTCCCCAACCTCGAACGTAATAGGCTATACTATTGTTTTGTGTGGTTGGGGAATTGACACTAGTTCATCTATTGTCTATTGTATTTAAGGTTGTTATCAGTGGAGGAGCGGGTGATATAGTCATTCAAAAGTTGTAGGTCTGCAGTTTGTTTTGACAGAGGCCTATTGATTTTTAACATTTTTTACATATCAAATATAGTTCTACATAAACTCTGTTAGAATATTACGGGCATACTTCAATTTTGCATTTCTGTCTGGTTTACTTCATTCCTCAAATGTTTGCAAGTCTGTCGGTTCCTTTATTTATTTATTTTTTTTTTCCCCCCTGTATTTCCTGTATGTTGTGTGTCTCTCAGCCATAAGCGAGCGGATATTATCAGAACCCGAGGGTGCAAGGAATCTAGTTATACTAACTCACTGGTACTATCGAACCTGTAGATTCATGGCCGGGCGAACATAAGCCATCCATACATCACTATCCTGAGCTAATGTTTTCCAATCATCCCCCGTATAATCTACTTCGCTCAGATCATGGTTAATGTTATTCTCCCACTTCATTCTTGGTCTACCAACTGGACGTTTGCCTTCTGATTTTCCTACAAGAAGCTTCCATGCACCTCTTTCATTCTCCATTCGACCACATGTCCTGCCCATCGCAGTCTACGAAACTTTAACTGTTCTTATCATATCTAGCTTCCTATAAAGACCATGTAGCTCATTGTTAAGTAGTTTTCTCCATATAGTTTTACGTCTAGTCTTAATAGGTGCGTGTTTGTAGTACAATTGTAAAAACACGTCATTAAATATATCAACTTTCTTATCAACAGTCTTAAGTGTCCGCATGATGAGCCAAGGTAGTAATTTTGTAACGTTATCAATTAACTGAGCGTTATTAATATAGGCCTTAATGTTACCCATATTATTATTTTGCTTCGTAATTGTTTATAAACGCTTTTAAATTTCATGTATATCGCATCTAGAATATTTAATTGTATCCAAGGGTCTCTGTGTATTGTATGTAGTCTTGTATTTTCTGGAGGTTATTAATTTAATGTTTAGTGATTGTACGAAATTATTGTGATGAAACGAGTCTTAGTAATGCGTTTATTTTCATTAGCTCATGTACCAAATGGGAATTAATGATCAATCACGTCTCAATGAATTTTGTTTAACAAACAATGACAGTCGTATTTCACCTCGATATTCATCGAATTCTGTTTACCGATATAAAGAAAGCTCCTCCTTTAAATATTCTGAACAGGTCAGAGCATTATTTTGCAGTGACTGATTCTCCAACAAATACGCTGAATATGGCAAATAATGAACAGATTCCTTCGAATTACACATTTGATAACTGTGTTTTCAAATAATTATTTTACGGAGATGTTTCCTAAAAAAAGTAATTAATAATATATAATGTTGGCTATAATATACAGTTTGATGTGTTTCATTTTTTCTCCATTGGGGTGCATTCTTACAAAATTGCGATCCTATTTGGCAAATAATATGATCAAGTTGCCGTTATGAACAAATGAAACATAACCAAACATTTCTCATTTGTTTCCAAACATCGCCGATTATATTAAATATAAAACTATTTTTAAATTACTATATTTAAATAATGATTTTTGAGTAAACATCTTAATTTTATTCGTTAAATAGTCCTAACAAAAGCCACTCTTGATTTCCAAATCCTCTAGTTATCGATAATTTGGAAATCACTCGTGGCATTACTTATGATAATTGAGGGGGTTGGAAACAAGGGAAAGAACTCAGGTTGTCGGTACCGGGGTTGAATTCTCAAAACGCTACCGCATGAGCCAATTCATTAGGGATTAGGCAGATAAATGCTTTAACTGTATATGTCTATGATCATTGAACACTTCTCTTACATTTCTTCAAGTGAAACTAATCATACATTCTGATATTGAAAGGTTTGAAAAATAAAGTTATCTGTATTTATCAGAAGGAAGCCAAATTCATTTGTTGTACTACATAGTACCTATTTTCCCTCATTTTTTATTGATAAAAAAATAACACACTTGCACACTTGAGCAAAATGTCAAGTGCGTAACTCGTTATATTATGTATAAAATAAACCATATAAAACAAATAGGTAGCAAAAATGCAGAAACAATTTTAAACGCCTACAAGGAAACTGATTTAGACATAACCACAGAAAAAAATCAGGTATGTGGAAATGCGTCATGAACCAAATAAAGGAGATTATGACAAGGTAGTTAAAAACAAAAGTTCTTATGAAAAAGAGAAAACATGCAAATACCGGTATCCAAGGTCTTTGTTAACAGACCAAAATTATAGGTGTATGAAAAATAATTTCATTTCACTATTCAGTTTAATGTTTTCTGTCTTCTCAGATTGCATAAGAATCTAAAGATTAAAATGTATGTATATGTGTTGTGTGTGTGCAAATCGCATGCTTCGGATTCCGCAATGCGCGGATAGTTAGCGTTAATGTGATCTATTTTCAACGCATGCACCACTTCGGCAGATCGTTTTATCTTCTTGTAAGCCCATGTTTCCCTTAACAGAGATTTAGGCGCTCTCCCCCTACAGGGAAGAATTTGAACTATACTAATTTAGTTACACTTGTTTTCGTATAGATGTCATTTGAGTGGTCCGTGGTCAGCGTTCCGCCTCATACTGACATCTAGGAAACCAAGGTAGTACTAGGACGGGAAAATTCTGTAAATTTTGCTTAGAGGCCTTTTCATTCAGGCTTAAGGATCTTTTACGAGCCTTAAAATCTTCAGACTCGGGACCCACGGCTTGCTCCTTGGATTTTTCCATCCTAAAAAATCCATCGACCCGGCCGGGTTTGAACCCGCGACCTTCGGGACCAGAGCAACTAGTCCATTTCGGCCGATTGCAGATCGTTTTATATAGATGATATATTCTTGTATTGTGTACAGAGGTGAGTATATGATCAGTGTGGGTTCATGTATTGTATAGTGTAAAGAGTGTTAGGTGAGGGATGATGATGAATAGAAGAGAGAAGATGAAACCCGATACTGGCATGTAGCCTATTCCTGTCGAAAAGCACCAAGGGACCGTCAGGTTTAACATAAACCTATATGGTGCCTTTGGTACATCATGTCTGTAAAAAATGGCATCTTGCATTAAGATAAGAAAACAAGCTAATTTCTTTAAATAGGATCAATGACGAACATTATGTCGAATAAGCAGATGGGATGAGAATTGAGGAAGCTTCACAATATCCTAATATTGTCAGGATGATTAAATCTGGAGATTGAGATGAGAACGGCATGTAGCTTGAATATATAACAGAAGAAAGGATCATTAAGAAGGCCTTCGGATATATGGAATGATAAAATTCGACAGAGAACTGCACATCAGAGTTATGAAACGGATTCAATTGGTTGGGGAACGGAATAATGGAATTCGATATTGAACCCACGAGTCCTATGAACCATAGAGAGAGTTATTCAAAGTTGCAGTTTTAATTTCTCAGCCTTCTCTAAAACTAAATAAGAGATTCGAGAACTCAATCCAATAACTGAAAAGGAAATTGGGAAACATATTGGTTCAATCTATTTAGAAATATTATTATTATTATTATTATTATATATTATATTATTATTGTTGTTTTTTTTCATCTTACGATAATACACTGCTCAAAACAATTAGAGGAACACTATGAAATATGCAAATTTTTTTTCATTGGATAAAGGTACAAACATGAAATTAATAAAGTGCATTATTTGTGGTTATTTATTTATTTATTGCTCATGTCAGTAAAAACAAATGAATAACGCTGACAATTAACTTTTCAAATAATTCCGCTATGTAAGAAATTGAATCTTGTGCTTATTTTTCAAAGTTAAACACTCGTTATATAGAGTTTGTATCGTGTATGGCCTCCACGACATTCGATGACACTTTGGCACCTTCGTGGCATGCTCCCAATAAGATTCTGGATTTCCTCTTGCGGGATATTCTCCCATTCCTCCTTCAGAGCATCTCCAAGTTGCTGCAGAGTTTGTGGAGCTTGATGTCGGTTCCTGACCTTCCTGTCTAGAAGATCCCACAAGTGTTCAATAGGGTTGAGGTCTGGGCTGACCGCTCCATTACCTCAATTTCATTCCTCCTCAGGAAATCCCTGGTGACAGCCGCAGAATGTGCCCTGGCATTATCCTGCATAAACAGAAATCCAGGGCCTACTCCAATGGCAGCAGGTACTACATGCTCTTCCAGAACGTGCTCGATATACCGGACAGCATTCAGTCGCTGGGGAACAAGTACAAGGTCCGTACGATTGGTGTACATAACTCCAGCCCACACAATTACGGAACTTCCTCCGAACCTATCAATTTCCTGTACAGCCTCTGCAGAAAATCTTTCTCCTGGCCGTCCCCACACCCTCAATCGACCATCACAACGTGTAAGACGATACCTGGATTCGTCCGAGAAGAGCACAGCCTCGCACTGGTTCAGGTTCTAATCACCATGGTTTTCAGCATACGTACGTCTTGCTGCCTTATGCCCATTTGTTAAGCGTGGTTTTTTAACGGGCCTTTTTGGACGAATATTCTCTTTCCTTAATCTGTTCCTTATGGTTTGGTTTGAAACCCGGATTCCGGAAGCCATATGAAGGTCATTCTGCAGGTCTTTTGCAGTTTTTTGTACGCTGTCGAAGAGCAGAAAGAACAACGTATGTCATCCTGGGGGCTGGTTTTAAAATTTACGGCCCTGGCCACGTCTTCTACAATACTGACCTGTCTCTCTGTGCCTGTTGCGTAACCTGGACACCACTGAAGGAGAAACCCCAAGCTCTCTAGCCACTTCTCGTAGAGATTGACCTTGTCGTAAAAGATGTAGAGCATGATACACTTCAAACTCATTTAAATGCCTCATTTTGTCAGAGACTTCAATAAACAAGGCAATAATCAACATTCGTCACTATAGCAACATCAGGAAGCTTACCCATTAGAAGTGGCCAGTGCCTTCCAAAATAAAAAAAAAATTTCTCTATATTTGTTATTTGAGGTAATTTCTCTGTATTTAGGCCATGGATCTTTAAAATTTGTATCCAATGATAAAATTAATAATTCAATTTACATATTGTCCAACTTTCAGCATCACAGCTTTAAAAAACAATTACTTATTCAATTTATTACAAGTGTTCCTCTAATTGTTTTGAGCAGTGTATTATGTACTGGGAAGACACTAAAGATCAGCAAATTAGTTAAAACGGTAGCTTTGAAATTCGTATTCAGGATGTTCTTAGTTGCGAATAATAGAGCAAGTTGGGATTTCTTTGTTCATAGTTTCTTCATTTTTCCTCAAACATTGAAGAATGATAACGTACCGCAGACTGCGATAGGCAGCATATGTGACACGAATAGGAAATAAAAGGGAGGCTCGGAAACTTCCCTAGGATTTTCTTTAATTATTTCCTCATTTTTCGCTGTTCCCTCATTTATTAAGTAAGTACTGCAGAGGCGAAAGGCAGCACATGTGGCAAAAAATAGGGAATGGAAAAGGGGCACTGGGAAATGTTCATCATTAGACAGCAATTAAATCGCGCAGACTGCAATGGGCAGTTTATGTGGCACGAATAGGTACTGAAAGAGGGGCATGGAAACCCACTGAGTAGACCAAAATAACATTAACCAATATTTCAGAGTTTTCACTCATTAATTTGGGTTGGATTGACATTATACGACTCGTTTTGCCATTTACTTATAGACTGGATATAGCAAAAATGAAAGTGGCACAAATAAATAGTAGGCCTATGGAAATCTTTCCAAATAAAATCATCATACAACACTGGCATTTAAATCGCTCGCCTTGTCTACAATAAAACGCACAAATGCCTAGAAGGAAAGAACCATAAATGTCACCATCTCGCGAAATTGTGCAATAAATAGAGAGGGTTGAGGCAGATAAAAATAATGTACTACCTCGAGAGAGTTGAGACTCATACACAATCCCAGTCAATGTCTCCTCTCTCGATACGGATAAAGCAGAGCTCCCTGAGCTTTCTTTGAGAATAGTTTTACAGAATGTTGGGAAGAAGACATTTATAACATTTAAGAACGTAAATGTTGCTACTATATCATCATGAAATAAACATAAAGAATCTGGAATAATTGTTTCTAAAAATACCATAATTAAGGTGATTAGGGGGGGATTGGTAAAATTCAAACTCCTGAAGGAAAGGGGGGGAGCTGGGAAACAATTAAAAGGACGAGGATTTCAAATCGTTCCGGCACCCCTAATATAACTATGGAAGTGAGATCTGACGTTCTGAAGGAAACTCCTCCAACTCAAAGAAACCTTACAAAAAGGAAATATGTCTTCGAAATTGTCGAACGCACAAAACACGCGATCACAGCTTAACTGATAAACACATTCAAGAGATGTTCTTGAGAAAGCTGTCAGCATCTCACAGGTGAAAGATGGGAATAGATGGTGAAATTAGACGAAGCGTGGATCTATCTTGATCTTTATAGGAAGCCAAATATAATAAGAACAGTTAAGTCTCGTAGACTGCGATGGGCAGGACATGTGGCACATATGGCGAATTAAAGAGGTGCGTGGAAGCTTCTTGTAGGAAAACCTGAGGGAAAACGCCCAGTTGGCAGACCAAGAATGAGGTGGGAGAATAACATTAACTATGATTTGAGGGAAGTAGATTATACAGGGAATGATTGAAAATCATTAGCTCAGGATAGGGATGTCCGCGCGGCCATGAACCTACGGGTTCGATAGTGTAAGTAAGTAAGTAAGTAAGTAAGTAAGTAAGTAAGTAAGTAAGTAAGTAAGTGGATCTATCTTGACACCAATAAACCTCAAGCCATATTTTATTAATAATCTGGAGAAAAATGCAGCTCTAATTTCATAAGAGAATAAACAAAGTTTTTCTAAAGTGTTCATGGTGCTGGCTGGCTAATGCCCCCGGGGTGAGCTGAAAATTAATGGAGTGGCTAGCAGAGCTAAGATCAATGCAATTTAGTTTTAGGAGGGGGTAACAAGAACAATTTACTTTCAAGATATTCCACAGCTTTTGGCAGAGATGCTATCAAGGTACAAATTTAAGTGGACAAGGCATCCAGCCACTGTCGGGCCGCTGTCGTCGTGGATAGTAGACATCATTGGAAAGACTCCACGAACCAACAGGAAGCCGCAAACATCGAAGGAACCATCGCAGCGACACCGAAGAAACCGTCCACCATGGGCATGGATGAAGAAGGATTTTCCCTCCCACCAGCCCACCACACCATTAGAAAGACCAATACAGTGAGAAACTATACACCCAATAGAAACAAGAAACTTATTCGAATTACTGGACACCGACAAGGAAGAAATGCCACCACCTCTAGTGGTCCACACCGACGAAATAACACCATACAAATTGGAATGCACCACCGCCGGCAACAAAAAAGAAGTATCATGCGGTACACCCAAGGCCGTCTAACCATCAAGACAACAACGAAAAGATCATACCAGCACGCATACAAACACCTCAAGGACTCGACTCCGTTCTACACGCACGGATATGGCCAACCTCCGGCCATGAAAGGACTTCCAAGCTCCACCACAGTCCAAGAAATATACGAAGAACTCATCGATCGGAAGCTACCACTACGAGAAATGCGCAGTTTGGAAAAACAAGTCACACAAGACGGCGTAAAGAAAAGGATTGAATTACCAAACCACATCCTCACGTTCGACAAAAACGAAAGATTAAAATTAAGACTGAAAGAAGAACCTCTCCGAAGTGTTTGGCATCTGAGTCCGTCTAGAAACCTACAGGAAACCACCTGGAGCTACACAGTGCTTTAACTGCCAGGGCTTCGGACACATCGCGGAGTTCTGCTTTAGGACAACAAAATGTGTACGATGCTCTGGAATGCATCGAGTTGCTGAGTGCACCCAGACGATGCTACAACTGCAACCAGGAGCACGCTGCGAGCCACAGGCAATGCCCTGTGTTCTAGAAGTGCCTAAAGACGAGACAACAACCAACGAAACAGAAGATTACACACAAATCCACCCAACCCACTCCACCTATAAGCAACCCAGAATCCACCCCTGTACATAACATAAATCCCCCCAACTTCCCAGCACCACCTACTTCCCCAGACACACAAGAAAACTTATTCCAACAACTCCTGTCCATCCTCGCCCTCATCCTCCAAAATCCAAACACACTCCAAGTCACACTCACACTCCTCACTGACCTAGCCCAGCAATGAAAGAATACTCTCATTGTTTAACAAAATCCCAAACACCTCAGACCAGCACCTCAATTACAGGATCATGGCGAGTAAATAAACTCGCCGGCGCTGAACTTCAACCATCAATATGCGGCGTGGCATACTGCAAAATCATCTGTGCGGTTCTACCGCCCAATAGAATATGAAACTGGATTTTAAATGATTCCTTTTCACAATTACCAGTCAAGACCCTGATGTCTCTCCAAAGGATTTCTGGAGTTTGGTCTACTGAAGAAAAGCCTTTCTACTAGGATGATTCGAACAGCTAAAGGCCTACGTAAAGCATGTAGAGAGATGTGGTAAGATATTCTCACTCGATCATCTAAGGATGAGTCTGCATCAGTGGAAACTGCGCTCCCAGGCGACCACAACCATGGTTATCACATCGAACAAAACTGATGGTGATGACATGGAATTTCTTAAGATTTTTACAGGTCACAAATGGTTTATTTTAATCAGTCTCAATTCTTTGTATTACAACTAAAACAGATAGTTTGACATGTATCGAGGTATAAATCGTAAAAAAAAAAATTCTAGCATGTCTGTAGTTTACCACGTCCAGTATTGTCAATCTGTTGTAGGCCTACATAAAGAAAACTAGTGAGCTTACAAAACAAGGCCTGAGCGAGTTGGTTCATGTGGTTGTTTGAGTCTCGCATTTGGGAGATCCGAAGTTCAAAATGCAGTATCGACCAACCTGACTTTTTTTTCCTATAAAAAGAAAAATCTATACCAAATAAGTGAAATCATTTTTATTTTTATGCAAAACCGTTTTTTCTTAGTCAAAGGTGAAATCTGGATTGGGATTTCATTACCAGAACCCGTTTTATTACAATCATTATTTCTTATTATTTTATTCATTTTGAGAATTTTCCTGATCATTGATTGTTTTCTCCAACCAATCTTAGTAATTAACATGATTCTTTTTTAAATACATGGGGGCACGCCATAGCGTAGTGGTTAAGGCACTGAGCTACAAGCCGGAGGGTCGAGGGTTCAAGTCCCGTTGGGGTCAGGATTTTTAAACTGACCCAAACCCTCTGGCGGCACTATGGCCCTGGGGTCGACTCAGCCTCTAACTGAAATGAGTACCAAACGCTTATTCTGGGGGTAAAGGTGGCCGTCACGCAGGGCTGACAACCCGGCTGACATAAAGTGCCGATTGTCTAGAAAAAAAGTGGGAGCCTTAACCTCCTACTACCCCAAGGGCCTCCGGGCCTGTTGTGGGATCACTTTACTTTACTTTTACACAGATAATAAGTTTGCAACAAACATTCACAAATTTACCTTAATTAAAGTTCTACATCGTTCTCAGTCCTCTGTCTTCAACCGTTACATCAAATTTCCTCATTGAATTTTGGTTCTTCCAGGTTGTTCTTGGTCTTCCGTTTCTGCTCCTTCTTTCAATTTTCATGCATAGACAACCTTTGGAAGTCTTCCATTCTGCATTCTTCTTACGTGTCCATACCACTTTAGCCTTTTGTGTTCAATCTCATCCATTGTACTTCTTCCTGCATTCATCCATTTTCTAATTTCTGTATTTCTAATTCTTCCTAGTCGAGATTTTCTGGCAGCTCTTCCCCAAAATCCATTTCAACTGCAGTTATTTCATATTAATGGTGAACAAAAAATAAATAAAAACACATGATAAACCAATAGCAGCAACATGCTGCGTAATTGAGTCGTCGAGAGTTTCAACAAGCGATATGACGTAGCTTCTATAAATAAGAATTTGATTAAAACAGAATAACATTACATGACAATAGAAGTAGGCCTACGCAGTCTTCTCTTTAGAACTAAAGAGATCCTTATCTTAATGTTTCGTAATACATTGAAGAATGCAATATCAGAGATAACATCCAACAAAACATGCACATACAAACAAACAAAAGAAGATACATAAACAAAATGTTCGTAAGTGAAGTTACAATAACCCACATTTTATGTTTTGCAATACAATTCTTCCAGTATTTAAAGGAGTATGATTGCAGCCAATAGGTATCTGCAACCCTATATAAAGTCATGGTATTCAAACATTTTTGAGTCCTAAATTTAAATCGTAGGTATGGAACAAGCATTAGTAAAAAATATATCCATAGTAATTTTGCCCGAAGGCATGTCTTTCACTGCAATCATAGCATTTTCATGCTATGCTTTGCAACTTTACTAGGGGATTATAGATGTGGTAGCTTCCCGTTGCTTTCCACGCCAGTGAAAGATGATAATGATGATGATGGCCGGATGATTTTCGGGGGCCGTTGGGCGCTAAGGTTCTTGATATTTGTCTTACAGGTGAGGAAAAACCCCAAAAAGAACCTCACCACCCAGGAGCCCGTCTCGACCGGGAATCGAACCCGGGCCCGCTGCGTGACAAGGCAGAAATATATGACGAAATTAATGACATTGACTACAAGTCTAGAATGGAAGGATTAGAGTGTATTGAAGTCAACAAAACACACCCGCGGCAGATTAACATATACAGATTTAATAATTGTTTTAATTAAAACAATTCAACAATTAACGATGGGATACATTGTTAAAACCAACAGAATACTGGTGATCTTTAAATTCCGTGAAATCTACTAACTTGCTGTTTTATCACTTCGGCAAAATAGTTATTTAAGGTCCTTCCATCCCCCGTGATTTAGCTTACATAAGGTCCCACTATACGCTTCCTGTCACAATTATGCATATCTAGGAAGGTTCAGGAAACACGACTTACTGGAGGAGTTCCAACAAAAAAATAAATTGTGCGTACAAAAATTAAAAAACTTTTACATGAGAGCAAAGGCCTGGATGAACAATTTGCAGAAGCACATATTCTTGTGGGACTGCAGTACACCAGTTGGGCATGTGCAGAAAGTGAAGTTTGCACCTCACGTTTGTTGATTAGAACATTCTTTTTCAGCATGTAAACTGATTCTGACAGACAAACATCATGCTCTTCCTCTAGATAAGTTTATAGTAATTTATTTTGAAGCCAATTATGGTTTGAAACTTCAAAAGTTAAAAACAATCCAGTGTTTAAATCTGTTAATGCGTATTTGGACATATTTAGGCGTATTTGTTATTATAGTACCTTTGTAAAGTTTAATCCTTTATATAAACACAGTTCTGGATATTCAAGTAGACTCTATGTGTAGGTCTGAAGACAACTTTCTGTGCCCTTATAAATGCATTTATGAATTGTGCACATTCTAGTATAATTTTTTTTATAAATATTCCACATTTTAGACCCTTTTTTATGTTTTAAACGTCTAAGTGAATTACATAAGATGTACATAAAACAACGATTCGTCCTATCGTAGTGTATGATGGAACCGAGACTATTACAAAATTAGAACTCATTAATATCTGAGAATGAAAAATCTAGCGAAGGATACATGGACCAATAGGCCTACATGACGAAGAAATGTGGAGGATCAGGACATGCATAGGGCTGTATGATATTTACGATGAAGTAGACTTAATAACGGGAATAAAGATCCAGAGATTGAAATGGGTGGATATGTGCAGAGAATGGCGAGCGAGAGAGGACTTAGAAGGGGTCTTAACGGGAAACCGGATGGATGGAAAAGCCAAAGAAAACTTCGTTTGAGATGGATTAATGGGATAGAGAACGACTTGAGGAAAATGAGTGTGAAACATGGAGGATGAAGAAGGAGGATAGGAAGAAGTGGAAGGGCATTTGTAAGGCGGCCAAGGCTCTCCAAGGGCAACCGCGCCATAGGAAGAAGAAGAAGAGAAGAAGAAGAAGAAGAAGAAGAAGAAGAAGAAGAAGAAGAAGAAGAAGAAAAAAAGAAGTACTAAGAGAGTTTATTTTATGCATCCAAGATTCATTTTTAGGAGCAAAAAATCCACGGTCTATATGCTCATTTGTATCTCAACATGGTTAAAATTGAAATCCTATGCACAACATCTTCAAAGATTTTTTTTTATGCATGGGACATTCATGAATCACCTTCAAGATCGCCAAAATTAAATAATCACTCGTAGAGGGTACAGAATGCAGAATTCTTAGTGACCAAGAAAATTTTCCATAAGGTCACTCATTCATCTACAACAATAATACAAATGAGCATTGCGCAATTTTAGTTACATTGTTAACCAAACAACACCTTGTTAGAACGAACATTAAAATTATAAAGAAAAAATAATTACAATCAAAAACGCTTTCATAAACTTTTCTTTCTAAAAATGCTGTTTTTTTTAAATTTTATATAACTTATATTCCACCGCTGTGGTCTCGAGGTAGCGTGTTGCCTTGTCACGCAGCAGGCCCAGGTTCGATTCCCGGTCGGGAAAGGCTCCTGGGTACGTTTTTTTCCGGACGCTTAGGGCCCAACTGTCCCCAAAAATCATCCGGCCATCATCATCATCATCCCTCACCAGTGTGGAAAGCAACGGAAAGCTATCACACCTATAATTCCCTTGTAAAGCTGCAATATATATCCTCATTTCCTGTGTCTACTAGATAGGATCAATGAAAATGTGTAAAACATGTTAAATTCATGATAATTTCAATAAATTAATTCCTTCGGAAGTGGCTTTTGAGATAGCGATATTATTGGTACCGGTATTTAATCTGTAGTTACACTGATGCTCTGTCTGAATATTCCAATATTTGCAGAGGAGGCAGTATTGGACAAAACAAGAAAAAGAAAGTTTATATAATCATGGTTCGTAAAATTAATATATTTTGAATTATTTACTTTCTAATAGTTGCATATCTTCTGCTCAGAATACTCTGGCAAGAAGCAAATGAAGTAAAAGAAATTGCATACACTTTTACATCTTGATATTACATAAAATATAACGAAAAAAAATGAAAATACAGTAGGACCTCATATAAATTGTATTTTTTTTTTCATTCTATAACAATAAGTTCTGATTTTCTTTTAAATTAATCGTATTGCTTTTCTCATCGACAACTGAGAATAAAGATCACTTCTTATGACGTAGAAACAAATTCGCATCCATTTATTTTTAAAATCCTTCTCATCAGAAGTCAATGTTAATTTACTATTGTCGGGCTGGTTTAAGACACCATCATTTGCTTTTAGTCTTACGACTATTTATAATTACTAGGGCATTCAATAAGTAATGGCAATACTATTGTAAATCAGCGATCCCGGTGGTGATAATTGCAATCTTGTAAATATATCGTTGAGCAGTATTTGTTTAATAAATACGTAATATTGGAAGTAGCAATATTTTGTGAATACGTTCACTGTTTCTCACATTTTGTAAGTAATACCGCCTTAAAAATATGTTCAGTAGAATTTGTTTAGAAGGTCAATTGGGAAGTACTCCAACATCCACCAAATTCACCAGACAGGAGTCCTTGTGACTATAACTTATTCTCAAAGATAAAAAAAAACTCTAAGAAACATTCAATTTCAAACAAGAGTTGATAGGCCCCTATATAGAAAATTGTAGATCGATCAGTGAAAGAGATATCCAGAAATGATGCTGCAGATGGAGTTTGCCATCTTCCAAGGATTTAGTAACTATAGTTAACTTGATAAGAGACTATAAATGAAGTTCATAAATGTCAAAAATAACCTAAATATTTGTATGATGTTATAAGTGTTGTCATTACTTATCAAATGCCCTAGCATTATAATAAACGCTTTTGAATTTAACAATCAGATAGTTTTATTTGAACTTTTGAGTAGTGGCTTGAGATTGAGAAAGTTGAGAGACTGTATGGATAAAGTATTCGAAGATCACGTATTCAAACTCGGCCCATGATTTTTAACAATTTTTCTAAAATCCAAAGCATAACGAAGGTTATTATCTAGTGGTTAGAAGTCACCAACGTATTTGAAGACTATAAATAACTCCACATGAAATAAATTGTCAACATATTTAGGTTTTATGGTCAAGGCTTAGACAGTTTTCTATACGTATGTATACGGGGCCTTAATTAAAATTAACAAAAAATCATCTCATATTTTCAAATGAAAATAGTGATTTCCGAAATAAAAAGGTAATATTTCCCTTCTTTCTAGAAATTATTAATTTCTAAAATACTCTCTCCTACACAAATTAGTAATCTTATTTTATTTAACGGTCTCTTTAATAACTCAGTCATTAGGGTGGCAATTCAAATATGGGAATGAAAGAGCCAACATAATTTGTTCAGAGATCTCTTACTTCGGATTTGAAGTTCTATTCGCCGTACATCCTCAACATGGGTCATAGGTTTTTATTTCTCTTCCATAATTATATATTATATATATTATTATTATTATTATTATCATTATTACATTATTATTATTATTATTATTATCGTAAGTATTATTATTGTTATTATCGCATAAAATGTTTGAACATGAAATTTACATTGCTACATTTAATGTATCTTTAACTGTTTATAAATAGTATAGTGTATATCTATATTTGTCAAATATTTATTTGTATTTGTGCTGGTTGAGTGGAAGAGAAGGCCTTATGACCTTAACTCTGCCAGAATAAATAACACATTATTATTATTATTATTATTATTATTATTATCATCATCATCATCATAATTAATTTATTAATAAAAATTATGACCCCCACTGGAATTGAACTCGCGTTTCTCCGAAACAAGCGCGAATATTACAAGCACTGGACCACCAAATGCGATCCAAGATGTTTATATAACAGTCTGTCTCTGAAGCATTTTTCTTGAATAAAACCCTACAATTTAGTGATTATTGTAATAAGGCGACTAAGCTATTAAAGAATTCCCTTACTGCACACTATAATATAACATGAATACATAATTATATCAGCTCTTTCATATTTTTATAGTGGCGTGGGAAGAAAGAATGGTATTCATGGGTGGACACAAAACAAGTCAGTAATGTGAACCAGACTGTATGACGTCAAACACGTGAATGCATAAATGAAACAAGTAACAAGATTATATTTCAATAATTGAAAAGGTATTTCGAAAAAAAAATGTTTTAAACATTTTCTGAAAAAGGTACTTCTAAGGTGTTAAAATTAAGCAATATTCGCTATTATTTATGTGATCTTCCCCAACTAACTCAACATATAGTTTTATACCGTTAAGTAAAAACATTATTGGTATCTACATCCGACATCAATAAATTTAAATACAAGCCCTTCTATAATAACACATCGGAAAATCATTATTAATGTTGATAAAATCCGGAGGAACCCTAATCAGAGCATCCTTATTTCTCAGAATAACAACTAAGCTTTAATTAATTTACTGGGAAATAACTAGGTAAGTTACTTTTTTGTCGAAATAGAATTTGAGGTGTCATTAGATTTTCTATAGAAAGCACTATAATTTAGAAGCGTAAGAAAGTAAAATATACAGTTTAATTATAGCTTATTTACCTCCAAATTTTGGCATACAGATAAGGAAGTGTGTACGTTCTACAATTAAAAGTGCGTTTTCTTAGTTTCAAGGAAAAAGTGACTTACCTGCATGTTTTCCCTCTACCTTTCATGTTACAATACAAAGTAAATTCAAATATATTTACAAGTAGCGTACATTTTAAGAAAGCAGGCATTCTGAAAATTGAATGTTCCCTTTTAAGCAAGATTGATTTTTTAAAACACTTGAATATCATTATCCACTTGTCTTATAGCATCGAGAATTTTTGGGTGCATAAAGGTGTCCATTGTTGTGAATTCGCAATTCTGAATACAAGGAATTATGAAACGAGGATTAGTTATGAAAATATCGTTCTAATGAAATTCTAACCCAGCATTTGCCTTAACGACTACTGAAAACTACCAAAACCCCCATAAAGTTAGTCGCCACAGATGTTTTAAGTCCGAAAATACCCAATTGCTCCAAGTATTTAGTGTATACAATTACTTACTTCCTGTCAGCTAGGGTATACTCCTTAGGCGAGTTAATCCTAGAGAGTAGTAATTGTCTAAACATTTGTTCACGTTCACTTGTGTTTCTGATTGAATCAGAGGTTAACTACTCACAGTTACTAATTTCCTTAACATATCCAGACCGTAGACTATTTCACTATTATTATTATTATTATTATTATTATTATTATTATTATTATTATTATTATTATTATTATTAGAATAAAATACTATCAAAATGCTTACCTGCAGCACGTATTACGAATGAATGAACAGCGCATACCAAGAAGAATGTATAATTATAAACCAAAAGGGAGAAGATTGTTGGGAAGACCATTGAAAAGATGGAAGGACCAATTCGACCTATAATGAGATCGGAACAGGTCATTGGGCTTAATCCTTGTTGTTGATTATTATTATTATTATTATTATTATTATTGTGTAGTAGTAGTAATAGTAGTAGAAATATGGACATATGTGCAATACAAGAAATTAGATGGCAAGGAGAATATACAATAAGCAAAAAAGATTATAATATTTTATACAGTGTAAATAATAGGGAGAAGCATGCATTTGCACAGGTTTTTATACAAAATATTTAATAATGGACAATCTGATAGATTTTACTCCAGCAAATGACATAATGAAATTATGTAAAATTAGGATTAAAACTTCTTTATTTAATATAACGATGGTGTCACTCCATGCACCAACTGAGGAAAAGGAGACAGAAGGAAGAATTTTATATTTTTTTAGAAAAAAAAAGATTCGATTCCTAACTAGATACGAAAACCATTTAAGGGGATTTTAACGAAAAGGTGGGAAGAAGGAAATTAATTTTCTGTATGTGGAAATGGGATGCGAATAGTGGATTTTGCCTCTGGGAAAAACTTGGCAATCATATGGACATAATTTTAGCATAAGAATATCCGCAAGGGAACATGGAAGTCCCCAGATAAGAATACAGTAAATCAGATCGATCGTATGTTAGTCGACAGGTGTCACTGCTTAAATGTATGTGATGTTAGAAGGCTACAAAGAACCATACTATTTCTTGGTATGCATGAAGTTAAGATTAAAAATAAAGATTAACACATGTGGCAAGACAGAGGAAAGAGAAGTGAAAAAGATGGAACATTAATGTATTGAACAAAGAAGAAATCAAAGATAAGTATTTGGAAGCAATAACAGAAAAAATAAAGAAGTTGGATATAGAGAAGGGCGACACTCTTGATATATGTGGAACTTCATAATAAAAAACGGGGGGATTAAAAAAGGTGCAGGGACCATAATTCGTAAAGAATAAAAAAACCAAATAGGAATGATTGGTTCGATGGAGTGTATAGAAGTGTGACATGCAGGCATATTTTCACCCCTTTTTTTTTTAAGTGATCCCACAACAGACCCGGAGGCCCTTGGGGTAGTAGGAGGTTAAGGCCCCCACTTTTTCTAGACAATCGGCACTTTTATGTCAGCCGGGTTGTCAGCCCTGCGTGACGGCCGCCTTTACCCCAGAACAAGCGTCTGGTACTCATTTCAGTTAGAGGCTGAGTCGACCCCAGGGCCATAGTGCCGCCCGAGGGTTTGGGTCAGTTAAAAATCCTGACCCCAACGGGACTTGAACCCTCGACCCTCCGGCTTGTAGCTCAGTGCCTTAACCACTACGCTACGGCGTGCCCCTTATTTTCACCCCTATAGTTAGTAATGTCCCGCGCCATAGCCGAGTGGTTAAGGCAGGAAGCCTTGGCGCAGAGCTACAGGACTTTTGCTGGTTCAGGTCTACATGGGGGAAGAAATTTTCTCATGGCATTTCGGCAATACCGGTGCCCACCCAGCATCGTGAGGCATTTGGGTAGCTACAATAAGTAGCGGTTCCAGGTTGAGAAATCCAGCTATAACGCCTGGGGACTCGACATGCTGACCACATGTCATCCCTACACTGGCTAGATGATCATCTACCTCTGTGATTGACATATGTGAATGTGAGGCCAGCAGCCGGCGGTAGGCTAAGGGCCTTCTAGGCCTGTCGCGCCATGGAATTATTATTATTATTATTATTATTATTATTATTATTATTATTAGTGTTAGTATTAATCACTTGATATTAATTAAAATTAGATATATTTAAGCAAATAATATTAATTGATACAATTATCACAAATAGGCCGTGTTTGTAACCAATGAATTCAGGAAAACAAACTCTAGGCGATGATATCGATAAATCGATATCAGTAATTATTTGGAAAATGATATCACTATCGAATTAATGCACAGTATTGACTAAGCAAACTCTATCTCGAGTAACTTTTGTTAACTTTAGATATTCCTGAACAAACGGCGCCAGAAAGACAGGAGAACGTTATTGTCTGGCAGAAACTCTAACTAACTAACTAACTAACTAACTAACTCAATGGCACTATCGAACCCGTAGGTTCATGGCCGCGCGGACATAACATTCCCTATCCTAAGCTGTTTTCCAATCATCCCCTGTATAATCTACTTCCTTCAAATCATAGTTAATGTTATTCTTCCACCTCATTCATGGTCTACCAACTGGGCGTTTTCTCTCTGGTTTTCCTACAAGAAGCTTCCATGCACGTCTTTCATTTCCCCATTCGTGCCACATGCCCTGCCCATCGCAGTCTATGTTTAATTTCTTTGTGCATCTCTATCATGTTTGTAATTATTGTTCCTAGGTATTTGAATTCAGTCACTTCCTCAAAATTTCCCTCATTTATCATTAACTGTCCATTTATATTATATAATGTATTTCTATGCGTGGACATAATATTGTTTTATTGATATTTACTTTCAACCCCAATTTCCTTAATAAATCCTAGCTATCGCCTAATAATACATATCAGGATAAACTAACAACGTATTAATAGCATTGAGTTGTAGGCCTTCATCCACTAAATGTTTGATGGCATGCTCTAGTACAAAATTAAATAGTAGAGGAGATAGTGCATCTCCTTGCTTCAACCCATTCTGGATTTCAAAAGTGTCCGGAAACTGTTTGCCTACACGCACCCTACTCTTTGTGCCATTTAGACACATTCGTATAAGTCTAACTAACTTTTTAGGAATTCCGAACTCCAGCAGGATACTATATATAACTTCTCCCTCTTAATTGAATCGTATGCCATTTTGAAGTATACGTATAGTTGAAGTACAGTGCCATTATACTCCCATTTCTTTTCTAAAATCTGTCAAGCTAAAAATCTGATCTGTTGTAGACCTGTTTCTTCTAAATCCACATTGATGATCTCCTAGAATATATATATATATATATATATATATATATATATATATATATATTTTACAGCTATTATAAAAAGACAGGATAACCGATGAATCATTATTATTCTAGAAAGTTTTACGTAATAACTGATATAATAAAAACAATTTTTAAGTTTTAAAAATAGAAGCGTTTCTTCATAATTTTGTTTAAAGCAAGTGGCCACTTTCTTTTATCTGTTGGTAAACATAAAGATACACAGTGATATCAGATGATCACTTCTTTTCAATATTGCAACATATAGTCAGTTCCGATTTACTAGTGATTACCATACTCGTATCTGCTTCCGAAGTTTCCGGGTTCAAAATTTGGGGATGTCAGGTCGTAAAATATCTGAATTTTTTAAAGGGAAGTAAAAATTTATGGCAAATAAAATAATATCAAACATGAAAATAAGATTTTAATTGCGAAGCTAATAACGTTAACTTTTTATTGTGTCGTTGTAACATGTATTATTTAAGTCCACGAATAAATTATTATTATTATTATTATTACTATTATTATTATTATTATTATTATTATTGTCGGTTTGAAAACTGACAATATATTTCCACAAGTAGGCCTAAACGTATTTATTAATTTATTTTCTCCTTGTCCACAACTATGGCGTTTTATAATTTAATGACTAAATTATAACGAAGTGTACACACACACATATATGAAGCCCATAATGCTATGGAAGGTAAAGTGATTCCACTATACGCCTTAGAAAGCCCTTGGGTAGTAGGAAGTTAAGGCTCCCATCTTTCAAGACAATCGGCACGAGGTTGTCTGACCTGTGTGACGGCTGCATTTACCCCTAGAACAAGCGTCTTGTACTAATTCAGTTAGAGGCTGAGTCGACCCCAGAGCCACGGCATCGCCAGAAGGTAGGTCAGTTTAAAAATCCTCGATTCGAACCCCCGATCTTCCGAATTGTTGCGTACTGCCAACTAAGCTACAGCAAACCCCCATAACATTAGGTCCTTAGTTCTAATCAGTTTCACATAATTTATGTAATATCGAATTCAAGTAACTAACCCACTGGCACTATCGAACATGGAGGTTCATGGCTGCGCGGACATAACCTCTCTATACATCCCTATCCTAAGTTAAGTTTTCCAATTATCCTATAATTTACCTCCTCAAATCATGGTTAATGGCTTTCTCCCACCTCATTCTTGGCCTATATAATGGGACCTTCCCTCTGTTCTTTTACTAGTAGTTTCCATGCCCCTCTTCCATTCCCCATTCGCGCCACATATCCTGCCCATCGCAGTCTTCGAAGCTTAACAGTTTCTATCACATTTTGTTGGTGTAAAATACTTACTTACTCACTGGCACTATCGAACCCGTAGGTTCATGGCCGCGTGGACATAAGCTCTCCATACATCAATATCCTGAGCTAATGATTTCCAATCATTTCCTGTATAATCTACTTCCCTCAAATCATAGTTAATGTTATTCTCCCACCTCATTCTTGGTCTATCAACTGGGCGTTTCCCCTCTGGCTTTCCTACAAGAAGCCTCCATGCACGTCTTTCATTCCCCATATGCGCAACATGCCCTGCCCATCGCAATCTACGAGACTTAACTGTTATTATATCTGGCTTCCTATAAAGACCATGTAGTTCATTGTTATGTAGTCTTCTCCATTCACCTGTCTGTTCATCTCTCTTTGGTCCAAAAATTTTCCTAAGTACTTTATTCTCATATACTCGTAATCTCCTTTCCTCCTTTAAAGTAAGAGCCCATGTTTCGCACCCATATAATATATAACTTGTAGAATAATAGTTTTATATATTTTCAGTTTGACGTTTTTTGAAAGGAGTTGGGACATCAAAAGTTTCAAATAAAAATACAAATTAATTTTAAAATACTAAATATAACTAAAAACTGCGAATAATAGAAGGAAAATAATAATTTACGCAACAAAAAAATTAAGTACAGTAATCTACATCATACTGTAGTTAATTCATCAAAGAAAATTGGGTATTTAAAAAAACACCTTATGTAGATCAACGTTTAATTTTAGTTTTATTTGGGTAAAGATAGGTATAAGAACTACAATAAGTATCTATAAATGTGGAACCCAAATACAGCGTTACTACAAATGATCTCTACGATTACAAACTTGAACGACTATCGTTAGGAGACACTAAGAAACATGATATTGGTATCAATGGAAAGACAAACTCAAATATTTCTTGTTATCCATTCGGTTAAATCACATATGCTACTCTCAAATCAGCAAAAATTGGAAAACATGGAATTGGTATCAACAGAAACAAAAACTCCAACTTTTTTTTTTTCACTGGAAAACCTGAATCAGAATGAGAAACATTTGGTTTACAACTGTAAGTCACATGTGCTCAATGTGAGTTCCTTGTGTCATACGACACACATCAATATATCGTCAATTTCTTGCCATACAAGTTGTAGCATTATACCATCCACCAGTGCAATGGCCTCTGTGATGCGGACACGAAGATCCTCGATGGAATAATTCTTATAACTCATGTGCCAAAGATTACCGTACTGGGCTCACTGGGATAAATGAAAATCTAGAAGACAAAATGCCTTCCTATCTTTGTTTGCAACCATTTTTCTGTTATATCGTCTCCTAACAACGAAATTAATAAATATGCGACAGGTTCACCGACATAACAAACAATATTTGAGTTTTTCTTTCCATTGATACCAACATCATGTTTCTAAGTGTCTCCCAATGATCGTTATCAAATTCGTAATCAGAAAAATAATGTATATTAACAATGTATTAATGGTAGCAACTACGGGGTGAATCATAAACATGGCTATACGTTTGATCGCGTTGTGTGATGAAAACATTACCATTACAGGAAATATGAAATTACCGTTGGAAAGGCAATTATTCAAATTACAACAACAGAATAAAACAAAACAGTGTAGAACTTACGTCATTAGTCAAAATAGCGTTGAATATGCAACAGCAAATTACAATTGCTGCATGGGCAATAACCTACAGTACGCTTATGGTCGTGAGGCCGCAAGACGGGCAAGACGTGAGTTTAACGTAGCATTGCAGCCGTCGACTATGGGGAAAATGGAGAAAACGACTGCTGGAAACGGGAAGGATGCAGAAAATCAAACCTCCTGTAAAGCCTCGCATTAGCACGGATGCAGAAACAATGAAGACAATTGTGGAGGCGTTCGACACTAGCCCACAAAAATCAACCCGCCAAAGCTGCACGTGAGCAGTGATTTGTTTAGTTTTGTTCTATTGTTGTAATTTGAAGGTTCCCCTTTCCAATGATAACATCATATTTCCTTTAATAATAATATTTTCGTCACAAAATGCGATCAAACGTATAGCCATATTTCTGAATCACTCTGTACATAATATTATAAGTTCCGCATTCCCATCCTTGTAGCGTTTCAATACCGTCCATACCTTTCCAGTCAGACTACCCGGATCCGGGTTAGATGTCCTCCAATATAAGGGATTTTAAATCTCCATCTTGAGTCTATCACAGATGTGTTACTTCTTTTGGGTTAACTATGCTGTCTTGGGTGTTGGATATGGCATATTGCTAACCAGATTCAAATAATCCGGCCACTACGTACCCTTAGTAATATGTGAAATTGGAAGTACTTAATCCATACAGGCGACCCCTCAGACCAATAGCTTGTAAGCCCCACGGAAGATTTAATTACAGTTAAACCCCATTGAAATACTTTTTTAAGGAACAACTCCAAAACCCTGAAATAAGCGGGACTGCTTACTATACGGGGTATAATAAGAACACATATAATTAGACATGAGGTTAGGCTATATTCGGTATAGTATTACCGGTCAAAACCTTGACAATCATAGGTTTTCTTTTATTAGAGTTTGAGATACAATTTTGGTTTTGTTCGTTAGTATCTTCAGGTTTCAGGACGAATAACTTGTTTTGAGAAAAACAAGAACAATTTTTATGGCCAAACATAGTCTTGCATTTGTTGTAAATATTGTTGATAATGTATTGAAAATGATTAAAGATGATGGATGGCCCTCCGTGATGGCTATCTTTACCCCCAGCGTATTTGTCCGATTCCCATTTCCGTTAGAGGCTAAATCGACCACAAAATAATGATCCCCCAGAAGATTTAAGCTAGTTTAAAAATTCAGACCTCACTGAGAACAAAAACCCATGGCGCTTTTGACTTCTATCGTATTGCCTTAACCAACAGCGTTGTGACGTGCTCCCAGAAAAAAAGAAAGAGAAAGAGAGAGAGAGAGATAACATAAAAGATGAATGATATTCTACTCTTTCTCAATGGAAAAACTTACAATTAAAGAGTTAACCATTCTATTAGCTCCCGTAACAAGTATTGTTTTATTGTCTCATTAATAAAAAAAACCTAGGGTGTCTGGGCTATAGAAGCACCAAAGTTTCAAAGAACACAAAAACAATATTTAATTTAAAACTTACCAACTATTTGTTTAATGTCCTTACTTCTTCACATACGATTTCTTAACCTTTTTGGCATCTGCCTACCTGGTAAGATGAATCAAATCATTTCTAAGGGAAAATCAATTATAATCAAAATGTACAATTAACAAAATTAAAATGTTGAAATAAAAAGTCCACTTGCCGCTTTGTTTAGCTAAAATATATTCTAACCTTGAAAAGGGGTAAAATGTCAAATGGTATGTAGCCTATATGAACTTATTTTTAAACGCACTATTCCGAATCCTGATTACAGTAATAAAGTTTGAAACGCTTACTTATTTCTTCTACACGGAATTGAACAATGAATGTGTAGGCAATTTTAATGTCAGTATGCGCAAACGCATGACTTACATGCCCCATAACCAGAGTAATAAGATAATCACGTAGGATTACGACATTCTCATTATGTTAGTGCGCAAATGTATACCATATCTAGCAGCTGAATCAATTCTGTGGCAGGTGTTTTGCCGCGCGCTATACCTGTATCATTGTATATTGTCATCTCTTCGTATCATTATACCAGCATATTAACATATTAATGTCAATTCAATTATATGTTCACTTCCTCCATAAACATATAGATACAGTAATACTTGTTTAATCCGGAACGTGAATAATGCGGAAATTTGTTCCATTGTTAACACATGTATTGGTCCCAGCAAAATAATAGTAATGTTACGTGTATTTATTTTGTATAAAACGGAATCTGTCCAACGCGGAAACGGAAGAATATTTCTACACAATTCATGAAAGAAAATATTTATAAGGCAGAAAAGATAGAGAGAGAAATAAATTAGTTTCCACTTCACTGAAATCCCGTTAAGCGAATTAACAATAAGTGATGATTCCTGCCGCCGGGTGAATTATCTGGAATTTTCTTTCGATTTCACGCCCGTTTTGCGAAATACAGGTTCGTTCAACAAATATTTGGCGTGTGACATCTGTCTTACAAATAACCAGTGCACCGTAAAATCTTAAATTAGTTTAAGATCTGAAACCGATTGTGCACATATCTTTCACAGATAGCGTTCTAAATTTACGGAATAAAGATGGCTAAATCGTATGTATCATTGTCATTAAACAAAAAAGTGAAAGTGATTGAAGATAAAGAAAAACAAACTCTCAGTACGCAAAATAAGACTAAAATTTAAATGTGGAAAAACCCAAGTGCATGAGATTTTAAAACACTAAGAAAAAATAAAGAATGAATGGAACGTAACAAGGAAATTGTCAAATGAGGAGGGGTAAAATATCAACCGAGGTGCGAGAGTGTTTTATAAGACAACGATCAAAAAATCTTCAAATTTCCGGACCGATCTCCAAAGTCAAGCTCTAGCTATTGCTATATCCCTAGAGAGTAACAATTTCAAGGCATTTTCAGGTTGGTTGCGGACAGTTTTAAAATACGACACAATGTAGTATGCAATGAAATTTGCGGGGAATGTACGGATGTGGACGAAAGTATAGTTAGTGAGTGGAAACCGAAACTGCATATTTTAATTTCAGGATACGCGCCAAAGAGAAATTTTAACGCTGGCGAAACTGGACTGTTTTTTTCGCGCGTTACCGTCGAAGTCGTTTTTGATATACTACACTTCACTTTCCAACAGCAGCGGAACTACGTTTATTCCAAGGTATATAAAAAAACATATACTATGCTCTAATCTATGATTGGTTAATTTTTTATAATGGGGAATGTTATCTAATGTGGGAAAAAAATTGTCCCATGCGATTCCGCTTTGAAAAAGTTTTACTGTAATTCTATCAGATAAATTAAACTGTGCTTCATTAAAAGTGTGAAAAAAATAATAAAGAAACAAAAAAAAAATGTGACAGGCAACCATAGTCCTGAAAAGCTAGACTGAAAACAGCTTATTGGGTCTAATTTCATCTATTGACTATATTCGCCAATTACCCAAAAATCGTAGATGGGGCCAGCTTCCCAATATTATCCCAATAATAATAATAATAATAATAATAATAATAAATAATAATAATAATAATAATAATAATAATAATAATAATAATAATAATAGTAATAATAATAATAATAATAATAATAATAAAAAGCTTGTGGCTGATATGTAAATTTGAGGACAAAAAATAGTGCAGATGGAAGTAGTGATGCTGAAATTAATGAGTGGATAAAATTAGTGCAGATAAAATCTGTAATATCAGAACAATTAAAAGGTGGTTTATGGGATTAGAATATAAGTTCTAAAACAAATCAAACATTTTAAATACAACAGTAATAACGAGTGCAAAGACATACGGTGCACAAACATAATAATTAAAATCAAGAACAAGAAGTGCATTAAATTCTGCAGAAATGGATTTTTGGAGGCGTTCAACTGGAATTTCTAGAACAGATTAAATAAGAAACAGTGTAATTAAACAACAGATGAATTGTGGATTTCATAAAAAAAAAAAGCAAACCAAATGGTATGGCCATGTAAAGAGAATAATACTAGAATGGCTGCCACTTGGTTAAAGAAGAAGAGGACGGCCAAAAAAATAAAGTGGATTGATGGTGTTTTGAGCAGCATGAGGGAAAAAGGATTGGACGATGGATGTTGGAATGACAGAGAGATGTGGAGGAGAATGACAGTAGATTAATTGGGTCGCAGGAAGATGTGAAACCTATTGAATAAATAAATAATAATATATTTATTTTCTTAAGGCATTCAGGCCTTGTGTAGCACTGAACCAGATTAGATAAAAATTACAATAATTAGTTTTATAACTAACTTACAGTAAACATAAATTATTTTAAGGTTTAACTTGTAAGGGGACCTGATACGAGCTTTTTTTTCAATGTCACCTGTTTGTCATTCGACATTTCAGGTATTCTGTCCTGACACTAGTGTATTGTAACCCTCTTCTGAGGTTGGGGCGCCTGGAAGGCGGGGTTATGCTGCCCCAATGATATAATGGGCGATGACGATGGTAATGATGCGCTAGGAGAGGCCTTAAAACTAAACTTAATCCAAATTAGGCGATTGTGATATTGATTATAACGATGGCTAGATGATGTTCGGAGACCGTTTGGGCCTTAAAGTATCCTGACATTTGTCTTACAGGTGAGGAAAAACCCCGAAAAAACCTCAACCAGGAAACTTGTCCCGAGCTGCGATCGAACCCAGGCCCGCTGCGTGACAAGGCAGCACGTTATCTCGAGACCATAGCGGTGTCATAATGACATACCTCCTCCTAAAACTTCGTTGCGTAAGAATCCTACAGTCCCACGCCGTTTAGCCAAGTGGTCATAGCTAGATGCCTTGGCGCAGAGATATAGGACTTGCGCTGGTTCGAGTCTAAATGGAGGAAATTTTATCATTGAATTTCAGCCAGTATGGGACCAGTGAGGCATTTGGGTACTAATCAGTAGCGACTCCAGTTGAGAAAACCAGCTATAACGGCTGGGAGACCCGACACGCTTACATGTCACTCCTACACTGGCTGGATGATAATCTACTACTGTGATTAGCACACATGGATATAAGGCCAGTAGCCGGCTGGTAAACCAAGGGCCTATGGCGCCCTAGAGTAAAACGTAAAATAAGCCTATAAGTGAGATGTAGGTATGTGATTAACATTAAAATTCTTAATGGCATTCTCCTTATTTCAAAATTCAAAATTATTTCTTAATAACAAGATCTGATACATGTATGATGCCACATTCAGTCGTAAGTCCCTGGAATCAGGTAACAAAATACTTATTGGCTTAGATCTCAGGCACTATAGAAAGTCCGACTTCCAACCGGAGTGCTAGCCTATTACCTACATGTGGAAATCATAAAGGTAGACGATCATTCAATCAGTAAAGCCATGATATAATAAATAAAACCACCATTAATAAAGGCGTGACATGTCGGATCTCCAGTCGTTATAGCTGATTTTCTCAATCTGGAGCTACGTTACTTATCTTTACTGTTCAAATTATTCACGGCACTTATCCATTAGAGTCGCTGAATCTATTAAACACTTTATTTTCCTATGGCGTGCGCCTTCGGTAGCTGTGCGCCGATACTGGACACTTCATAAAGCTCGACTATATTGCTTAACAATGTTATACCTACAAAATTCAATTTCCTTTAAGATACATTATACAGTAGTCACACCAGCCCGAACCGGGATAAATTGTTATTATTAATATTTATTTTATAAATATCATATACCACTTGCTGGATGAATTTGAAATTTTGTATGCTAAAAGTTAAAGTTCTGGGTTTTCATTTGATATAAGTAACATTGATATATAAAATGTATAAGTAATTCTTTAGAAAAAATAACAAAATTAAAGTATTTACAAAAAACTCTGAAATTAAGTGTAATTGCATATTTATTGTTTTACACTATTATAGACGATGACCTAGGCAAAACAGTGTGATAGCATTTATATTCATTTTACAAATTTTTAAAATCATCTTAGAAATATTACTCTTTAATTATTCATGAGATTTCACTGAAAATTTTCTTCCAAAAAAATTCTTCATCTCTATAATATACTAAATTAAATGCTTATGCAAAATTTCAAGTAAATCACTGAAATTATTTTTTTTAATTTCAAGCAGTTTAATTTTGTTATATATATATATATATATATATATATATATATAAAATAATGGGCCGAATCTTGATCTCGAATATTTTAAGTTCTAACGCGCGATTCACACGAGTAAACTAACTGTACAGTACCGCTACAATACGTTTCCTTTCTTCCTTCGAGGACCATTCTTTCAAGCACATCAAGCCAGCGAACGCTTAGCTCAATGCTTAGTGGTTTGATTTGTATGCACAGGTTCGATTCCCGACGAGGTTAGATTTTTTAATTGTTAAAATGCTTTCGATTTTATTCTGTCTGCCCATTCTTAAAGAAAAAACGTATTATTTCGAAGCAATACTACTTTTATTATTAATATTATTTGTTTATCTATAAACAGGTTTACATTGTAATAAAAATCTTCAGACTCGGAACCCACGGCTTTAAGTCCCTCCCGGAGGACTTGCTCCTTGGATTTTTCCATCCTAAAAAATCCATCGACCCTGGCCGGGTTTGAACCCGCGACACCGGTAGCTAAATAATATTATAGAGTTTACGAAGGCGGGAATATTACTTAATATAGTGTAAAGTGGACGGAGATTACGTGCCAAGAATTAAATGTTATAGAATGTATTTTGCGAAAGTACAAATGAATAAAAAAAACATTGTCGAGGGATATCATATATTTTTTTATATTTTTGTAATTGGTTTAACGATCTACGCTACTCGAACGTCGGATACTAGTTGTCTATATCCTGGTTGTCTTGTTTACTTTTATACTATGAACGAGAGTTGAACTTTATTTGAAATGTCGCAATTTGAGTAATATTACATTTGTCGAACACTCGTAAATATCTACAAACATGTCTCCTTCACTGTTCTTTAACTATTTAAGACGATTAAAACCAAATACAGCGTATTTAAAACATTTAAATGCGTTATTTAGCTCTTGAAGCATGCGCAGTGGACCATAACAGGGACTGCTTTTTGAAGCGGCTCATTCTTTTTTTCTAAGTGTTCATTTTATATTAATGTCACTGACATCAAATAAAAGCCCGAAACATAAAATGTATCCAGCAAATGGTATAGAATTTATAAAAATCTATCTCTCAACCTGGCTCAGGCTGGCGTGATTATTGTGTATCCCTTAAAAGGCCAAGGTACATATTTCAAAAATTGAAGTTTTGCATGAAAGCATATTTATACTATACTGTATAAACTACTTTATTCTTATGACTTTTACTACAAACTACATGTCTGTTACACACTGTAATCATAATGGTTGTAATAGAATAATAAGTAAGTAAATAAAGATACCAACAAGAATGGAAAAATCATCTGAGAAGAATGGCAAGAAATAGACTTCCAAAATTGGCATTCCAATATACCCCAACTGGACATAGGGACCAAGGAAGACCAAAACATCGGTGGAAAGATCAAGACCATCTTCGCTAGGTTTACCGTACAGGCCACATGGCCTAAAACGAATTTGTTCATGATGATGATGATGAAGTAAGTAAATATGCTTATAGTTACACTATACGAATTGTACATTGGCAATAACTTTAAAACTCTGAATCTCCGCTTATAAAAATCAATATTTTAGTGTATTGTACGTTAGGGTGGTCCTTACTTTCAACTTTTGAAATTTATAGTTCTTGCCCCAAACGATAGTTCTCTTTACTAAAAATAAACTATTTGCTTAAAATTTCAGGTTGATTGAGCTATGGAAACACGTGTCTCAATAGCCTTGAAGTTGCGTGCGCACGCAAATTATCACATACGGGTGCGGTGGTGTATTGATATCATAATCACATTCCTTCATACTCATTTTTATACTGTATATAAGATTATTTCGAAGTCCGTATTTGAAGAAAAAGTAGCGAAATCTTCAGGTTCAAATATTTCATTTTTCAAAAATTTTCAAGAGGCCTGAGTTCACAACAAAGAAAATCTTACTTGTATTCAAGATGATCATATTAGTTCACTGTTATGAGATACTGATAATGATATTTTTGAATTCGCACTGGAGTATTTTCTCGTACATCATTCGAGAGAGATTTACAGGGATCTGTTAGAATTAACAGCTATATTTCTCGGAGATTCCCCACCCCGTGGCATTTCGTTTCGGAGCAATACTTAGGCAAAACCATTTGTTGTCTGAAGATTTTTCAAGATATCATTTAAGCTCAAGTTTGAACCCTAGTGACCCTAGAATGGTGAGAAGAGGGGGTGAAAAATATGTCCACAATGACAAAGTCTGGGTATAGTCCACAGTTTTCGGGATCGTTAAGCTCATTGGTGACAATCCGTATGACATTTAAGCCCAAGTTTGGTCCATAGCACCCTTGGCGTGGTGAGAGAAAATAATCATAAAGACAATTAGGTGAGTTCAGGTAAAATTTGACATAACACATGCTAATTAAAGTTTATTCCCTGCTTCCCAAACTGCTAGGGCCTGTAAGGACTATTAAACATTTTCAAATGCTTGCATCCCAAAAATATTGTAGAATATGAACAAAGTCATACGTAACAAAGAATATTTATTTCAATTAAAAACTCTTACACCATACATAAGCGTTGGTTGTTAAGTGTGTTATCTTTATATTGTACAATTAGCGACTGAAGTTTATTAGAACATAAAACACAAAGTATATATTTTTAATCTGGTACATATACACACACACACTACATTCACAATTGCTTGCTTAACCCGTAAGCACACGCGCCAGGGTAAAAAATACCCAGGCGTTATTGTTTTTGTTGGCAACACTGTGTTTGAATTTAAATTTATCTGCCGTTTTCAGTACCTTTCTTTCAGATATTTTTTGCATTGTTGTATGTAAGATTTAGTTAGTTTTCCTGTGACTGCAGGGGTTTATGCATGCATATATCAATATTGGGTAAGAATTACCCAGCGCGTGTGAATAAGTAACATAAATAGTGAATCATTTTATTTGTGCACCATTTCTATTTTCCATTACAAAATGGACTTACAATATAGGCAAAGTGGACAAATAGTAAACTGGCTAAATGAAGATGATGTTATTGAACATGAATCAGGAGATGAAGCCGATCACCTCTCCGAAAGTGAACATAATTCTGATACAGAACAGGAAGCAACTATGAGTGATGAAGACTATGAGGATGATGCTCCACTGTCTCAGTTTGTTAGTTACAAAGGTAAAGATGGAACTTTTTGGAGAAAATAGATCCACTATTTGAAGATTGGCTGGTGTGGAGGAACAAACCCTATCAACACAGAAACGTATGAATATGTCTTCAGTTCGATGTGAAGTATGTCCGAAGAAGAAAGATCGTAAAACAACTACTTCATACTGTACCAAGATGATCTGTAAAGAACATTCTGTGCCTTTCTGCGAGGGGTGTGCCAATTCTGGTGCCAATTCTGATGCTGGAAGTGACAATAGTGTTTGAGTGAGTGGCTCCCAAATGCTATAATCATTATTTATTTCTATTTAGTGTTAGCACTGAACAAGAAACATAATATTGCAGTATTTTTCTGAAGAACATTATTGCGTAGTTAATGCTCATGTGCATTGTCAATTTTTAGAGGGGGGGGGCAAATCCCGATTCAGGAAGTGAACAGTGTGTGAGTGGCTGCTAAATATATATGACTTTTTCATCATTTTTGTTGGCACTGAACTAATACATTATACTACAGTATTTTTGTGAAGAAAATGTAGTACATACTTAGATCTTATTTTATGTATTGTTAAATTAAACAATAAATAATTTAGACATGGTCAAATGAAGGATAGATGGTCAAAATAAAGATATAATTATAGAATATTCTAAAAATTACGTTTTGCTGTTAAAAATCACTTAATAAAGTTTCGGGTAAAACATACCCAGCGCGTGTGGTAACGGTGCAAAATTATGCGCGTGTTCTGACGGGTTAAATAAAACTGAAAACTTCAGAGATTATTTATTATTTTACTCTCACTGTGTAAAATACGTAACTCTACAATTATGTCAGTTACCAATTCTATATAAACAGTATTCTCGAACCAACAGATCTTTGCCCCTTAAGCGCTGCTATCGTTCTTAGAAAAGTTAACGCCTGTACCTGCCTGTACTCACACCATACCACTGACTTCCCTCCCACCAGCAGCCACGATAATGTTCCGAGTAGTGATGTCAAACTTCCCCCAAACAGTGTTATGGATCTTGAATACTGAATAATGCAAGGTTAATTATTACTTCTTCATATTTAAGTAGGTCTAATGACGCTGATTGACTTTTATTATTTGCTTAATAATATTTCTTTCACCACTCCGGGCTACAAGTTCATGTTGGGTTGACAACATAGGAATGCAAGTGCAAATAATCTCTCCCCCAAGAAGGCTCAAAATTGTGAGTAGTGGGAGGGGCGAAAGAAAAGAGAGTGATAGGAATGAAGGGAGTGAAATGATTTACCGAGGCAGAAAAGGAATTAGTGTTTAGTTCGCATATCTTACGGGGGCACAGATCCGTTGGTCAGACTATACATTGTAAGTACAATTGTTAAAGAGATTGAAACCTATTACACATCCAAGTTAACTGTTCACGGGTGGAGGGGAAGAGTTTTAGCGCTAGTGTCGCCGATCAACTGAATCTGTGGAAGGGATGTAGGAGAAAACTGTACATCCGGTCACGTATTGAATTTTTTCAACTTCAAATGTGGGGGGAGAATCTCTAAACACGTGTGCAAGATCTTAACATGGTTATCAAATTAGTCATTTAAGCACGGAACGCTCAAGCGGACGGATCATTTAAAATCACAGTATTGGTCGTCTCTCTGTTAACAGTCTCACAATAAATCACAAGTGGCAACATGTAATGAGAAGGGCAAGGAAGGGACAGCTCATTCCTAGATGTAACCCCAAAAGTAACAGGGTTGTCAAGTTAGTCATTCTGCCACTGACCGCGCAGAACGACGGATCATTAAAATACATAGTATTTGTCAGCTCTCTACCTGCCAATCAAACAATATAATACAAAGGACAGGAAGTGGCAACATAGTAAGGAATAGAAAGAGAAAGACAGTTTGTTAGTTAACATATTTTCCGCCTGCACAAAACACTTGGATGGGTAATACATATATAAATGTTCTGAAGAGAAAAGGTAGTGTGCTACTATCTGAAGGCTAATTTTTTTTTGTTTCATTTGTTACGTCAGTTATAGTGGAATTTACCTATATTAGTGATGAATTCACAGTATTTAGGGTCGCTGAGATGAATAGTGACACTCCTTATGTCATTTAAGACTACGTTCAGCTTCCAACTGCGTAGGAAGTGACAAGGGGTGAAAAATAAAATGTCCAAATTGACCGAGATTAGTGTGACCTTAATCTAAATGAATACAAACGACAAAGGGGGGAGGAGAATCAATTAATAAGAAATGCTAAGACATACGCATAGACTAATTGATCCTGGTATTCCATCCTCAAAAATGTGGAAAAACCTTAAGATATTGAGCCTCAAAAAAGGAGAATAACAGAAAGAATGTAGCAATGTTAGTGTGTATATCGGGGACCTGAACGAACATTTCGCAAACAGAAAGTAATAGTATGTTACGATGCGAGGTTTGCAAGTGGTTTTTACAGAAGCGAAGAGATGTTTAAGAGCCGATAGAAAGCGAGGTTGTAATTTCCGAGATTCTGTAAAACACTTCACAAACGTGCGCTGTACATTATTTTTTGCGTGATGGTGTTTTCAAAATAATAAATGATAGTAAAATAATAACATCTTTGTTGGAAATATTTGCGTTCATTATAAATAACTGACTAACGTTAACAGTGTGCAAATTTATTAGTTCAGACGACAGCATTAGTCATAAAATGGCGGCAAGTACGTAATTATTTTGTATTGTTTAAAATAAAGTTCAATTTATTTAAAATGCAGTGATTTGATTCGTATGATATATATTAACACTACCTTTTGGATAGGCCTATATTTTTGTATATACATTGTACGTAGAATACATGAAGGGCAGTGGTTTTACTTCCCGCACGTGGTTTGTAATACGTAATATTACAGTATAGTTATTTAGGTTGGCAACCCCAAAATGTAGAAAGTTGAACTTTCAATCATGGCCGCCATTACTGTAAATATGACAAAACGACTATCGCGCAAAAACACAATTATGATAGACTTCTCTGACAAAAATTTGACTTTACCTGCTCTCATACGAGACAAGTTTTCCTTTTATTACATAGATACTGACGATTCAAAGAAAGGTTTGCGGCAAATTAATCTAAAGCCACGAGTATAGACTGTATCAACATTAATCTTATCATCAAAATCGTGGGCATTATCTTGCCAACTTTGACGCATACATTCCTTGCTTCTATTATGACTGCAATATACCCTGCTATATGGAAGAAAGCACATGTACGTCCTATCCCCAAAGTAAATACACCCTCCTCAGTCCTCCCCATCAGCACTATAGACCTATTAGAATCTTACCTACATTATCAAAAGTACTGGAACGGAATATAAATAAACAACTTGCTTACTATGTGAATGACATCGAACTTCTTGACACTTACCAATCACGACATCCGCATTGCTTAAGCTTAAGGGGAGACTTAGGCCTAATGCATGGTTCCATATTGTTTACTCATATCTTCCATGATATTGCTGGTAGAATTATGAAAATTTGCAGATAATTTTGATACATAACACACAATCTTACATGCATTTTTTTTCAGATCTTTTTAACAATTATTTCTTTAATTGTATAATTTTTTTGAAAAATTTGTTTTTCCTTTCTTCATGTACCTTTTTCTGAAACACTATTGTTTGGATTGGTTTGAAATTCATGCTGTCTGTTTCAAGAGGGTTGATTAGTGTTTGCTGCAAGCATTTTTGTTTTTGTTTCCTCCTTGTCATTTTACAATTTTTTGAATTTCTGTGATGAAAAAGTATGCCTCGAAAATCTACTTTTTTACTGAAAAATAAAAGCAACTGCCGATATTAAAATTCTGTTGCACTAAAATGTGTATTTAATTACTCTGAACTAGTGTGCACAGTTTTATGCAGTTATCTCTAACAGTTTTTGAGAAAAAGATACATAAAATAGGAAAAATATAAGTTTTGGAAAACTAAGCTCAAAGATTTAGTCAATATTTCAGTTACCTTATGTGCCAAATATGTAAAATTGTCCATAATCATATTCTTCAGCCACCTCCTCATCTTCTGTTTGTTTCCTCTTTACTCTTTTCTCCTTTCTGGTTTCCTGACACAGTTTTTTCATTGATGCCTCAGCTGCAGCTATGCGTTGATTATCAATGTCATGGAAAATTTTCTTTCCGAAGACTCCAGGATCAAGGCTTAGGTGTTGGATGAACTTTTTCTTTCCCTTTGTTGCCATTATTATAAACAATAACTGCATCATATGTGCCAAGTTCAACAACAATCCTTGATACAAACTTAGTCTTTGGGCATCATTTCCAAATTAGGTTATTGAAACTTTCATTGACATTCTGGGTACCACCATGAAGACACTTTTTTAGCAAATCAGGATTAGCTAAAAACTGGAATGCTGATTTGATTGCAGACATTACAGGTACACGGAGACTGTGTTTGTGTTTATATTCCTGATTACTAAATTGTGTCTTCTTGAAATCACACCACGTATCTTCACCATCAGGACATAAACCGTGATGTTGTACTGCCTCTGTTGATAGTTTGTGGAAATAGATTGCCCACATATAACGTTTCATATTTTCCAGACTACCAACATTATCCCTTATGGCCTTGCCATAGTAAGTTTGAAGGTTATTTACTTCCTACTTTGTCAGGCGATGAAATCCTCCTAAGGGTTTACCATCTTCTAATATTTTCCCCCTTCATTTCCTTTGTAAGTTTCAGAATTTGGCCACCCATAATTTTTGTATGTGTCCAACACACACCAATTTTTCAATACTACCATCAGATCCATATGGTTATTTTCTGAAACTCATCAGATCCATATGGTTATTTTCTGAAACTTGTTTGAATGCACTAGAATCTCCATCTCCACGAATGCTAGATATTTCAATGAAAGGTTTTAGTTAAAGGGGGCGTGGCAGCGCACAAGCTTCTGGAATTTAATTTTTAAAACCCACTTATAGGTGGAATTAAGCTCTAAAAATGTGTAAACATGATTCTTAAAACATTACACTATCACATAAACATATTTTTAAAAATGCTATTGTTACCACTTCTGACCTACATCTACCCTTGACATTACAGATGACATTTGTGAGGCTATGGATATGAGTAACGCCACTTGACTTTTTCAAAGCATTTGACGCGGTTAACACAAAAGTTTTACTATCAAAATTTAAATTATTGAACTTCTCCGAAAATTCGATTCAATGGCTTCACACTCCTACCTCACTGTCCGCCAATAGCGCGTTGTTGACAGTCTTTGACATCCATCCATTCATAGTAATTCTGCCCGAGGGCAGGTCTTAGTAATGCTTTACAGCTTTATTTGGAAATTATAGGTGTGGTAGCTTGCCGTTGCTTTCCACACCGGTGAAAGATGATGATGGTGGCAGGATGATTTTCGGGGACCGTTGGGCCCTAAGCATCCTGACATTTGTCTTACAAGCGAGGAAATAACCCGAAAAAAACCTCACCCAGCAGCTTGTCCCGACCGGGAATCGAACCCGGTCCCGCTGCGTAACAAGGCAGCGCGCTACCTCGAGACCACAGCGCAGCGGTGGACTGTGTTCATAAGGATAGAGAATTCCAAAGGCGAGTATCGATAATTCACGTTGAACCTTACTTAAGTGTATGGTTTGTATACCGCCGTATGTGAAAATCTTTTATAGGGTTATTTTCTAGAAATTTGTATAGATAAAATTTCAGGTCAAGGGGCGAAACAAGGAAGGTTGAGGAATAGAGTTAAGTTGTCTTTCGATCAGTGAATTACCGCAAAGTACATAAATACACCAATCTAAAAAGCCTTCACACGAATACACTTAACAACAAAGATAGCCTACGAAGCCTACTGATGTAAGTAAAATATACAAGAATCAATATGACCAAAGTTCAAAAACAAGCTCACTGATATTTCCTTAGAGACTGTAATTTCTATTTTATATTTTGCACTTTCATTATCAAATCAATAATCTAATCAAGTTATGCTACTATTCTTATTATTATTATTATTATTATTATTATTATTATTGTTGATTTAACGTATTAATCACTTCCATTATCATCAGTACATTGTGTAGGCACGTATGTATTAATAATTAACTGTACATAATTCACAGTTGTTAATATCTGTACCTCGAGACCACAGCGCAGCGGTGGACTGTGTTCATAAGGATAGAGAATTCCAAAGGCGAGTATCGATAATTCACGTTGAACCTTACTTAAGTGTATGGTTTGTATACCGCCGTATGTGAAAATCTTTTATAGGGTTATTTTCTAGAAATTTGTATAGATAAAATTTCAGGTCAAGGGGCGAAACAAGGAAGGTTGAGGAATAGAGTTAAGTTGTCTTTCGATCAGTGAATTACCGCAAAGTACATAAATACACCAATCTAAAAAGCCTTCACACGAATACACTTAACAACAAAGATAGCCTACGAAGCCTACTGATGTAAGTAAAATATACAAGAATCAATATGACCAAAGTTCAAAAACAAGCTCACTGATATTTCCTTAGAGACTGTAATTTCTATTTTATATTTTGCACTTTCATTATCAAATCAATAATCTAATCAAGTTATGCTACTATTCTTATTATTATTATTATTATTATTATTATTATTATTATTGTTGATTTAACGTATTAATCACTTCCATTATCATCAGTACATTGTGTAGGCACGTATGTATTAATAATTAACTGTACATAATTCACAGTTGTTAATATCTGTATAATTTAACCCTGATGAAGTGGAAGAACACCTTACGATCTAACTCCATGAGATAAAATAAACCATATAATAATAATAATAATAATAATAATAATAATAATAATAATAATAATAATAATAATAATAATAATAATAATATTATTATAATTATTATCATCATCATCATTATCATTATTAATGGTATGTGATGTGAGAACGGCAGGATCTTGAAAATCAAAGTCCTTCAAAGCCTGCCACACCATGGAGCTTATCTACAAGCATCGAATTTAGTTACCTCAGTATATAAGTTTTGATTTTTAGAGTCAAACAATAATTCAAGATTTTTAAAATACATTACGAAACTCCGTTGAGGTTACTGTGTTAAAGTTTTAATAATTGTGAAAACTGTTTCAAAATTATTAAAACTTTAAAACAATAATTCACTCATACTCGAAAAAAAAACAGATAAGTCGATTTTTTAATTTTTTTTTTATTTTCTTGCTGTTGATTTATTCTGTTCTTTATGCTACTCCATATGTTAATAATAAGATAAGTTAGTTCTTCATTCTATTAGCTATGAGAATAAAAATACGATTTTTGGATAAATCTAAAAGGGAGGAAGTTCACTGAGAAAAACCTTGTTTGTGCCAGTTTTCGACTTGTCTGATTTTTCCCAGGAACGAGTAAATTAGTATTTTATTTAACGACACCCTTTGGCAATCCAAATTAACAACATCGTATGTTCGGTATGAAAAAGCCGACAAAGTTTGTTCGAAGGTATGCCTATCTTATTTGAAGATTTAGGTTATTTTATGTAGACCATACACACACGGCACGAGAGGCTCGGTTTTACTTTCCTTCCGAAGCGTATTCAAGATTTTTACGTCATTAAAATCAATCTATTCTGGCCGAGTTTGAACTCGCGAATCTCGGAACCAGAGACGAACATGGTAGCCACTAGGCTATCACCAAAACAGATTAGTTATATTATATAGATTTATGTCCACCGCTGTTGTCTCGAGGCAGGATGCTGCCTTGTCACGCAGCGAGCCCGGGTTCGATTTCCGGTCGGGACGGGCTCCTGAGTGAGGTTTTTTTCGGGGTTTTTCCTCACCTGTAAGGAAATGTCAGGAAGCTTAGGGCCCAACGGTCCCCGAAAATCAACCGGCCATCATCATCATTATCATCATCCTTCACCGGTGTGGAAAGCAACGGGAAGCTACCACAACTGTAATTCCATAGTAAAGCTGCAAAGCATAGCATGAAAATGCTATGAATGAAGTGAAAGACTTCCCTCGAGCAGAATTACTATGGATGGATATAGATTTATGATTTACATATTATATGTTTTATTCATGTTTATGAATTATTGCATTGCGTTAAGGTACGCCGATGGGGTGGGGGGAAGAGAAAAATAACTGCGTTGATGAAACTTTTAAATGATTGGCAATATATCTCCACACACAGATAAAGCATCAAGTAAGTGGCGTATTTACGTCTCTGGTTGATGCAAATGGAAGATGATTGAAGTTAACAATTCAGCCATGTCGCTTCCTTTTTAAAACCACACATGGTCTGGCACGGGACCAGCACACTCCGATATCAGGGTGATGCGCATTTGTTACACTATACGATCAGGGATATCCGTTGAATTCTCCCATACTTTAAATAAATTATGCGAGTTATTTTAATCTGCTCTATCAAAATATATATGGTTCCTCTAATCTCAATATTTATTCGAGATTGCCAAAAACATTGGTACAAAATTTGAATTTCCTTCCAATCTATCTTGAACCTTTTTGTACTTTGTATCTAGTGTCTGGATTATCTATGGAGGTGACCAGAATATAGTGCTTATTACTTAGGGCGGAATTAATGAAACCATTTTTAGGCAAAGAGCGACTCTTTCCCCCTCTCTATGACGTAGAGAATATTCATAAAACCGGTTTTATACTCAAGTTAGCTTAACATAGCTACTTGACAAAATACAGCTGCTCACCAAACTAAAACAATTATCACCGCGAAAAACATTTAAAAAATGCAATAAACACGGAGCGGAGCCGGACGCTTGCTGCTGCTGGTCTCCAGCCAACATCCACATATTGTTGCCTCACTTGATGCTTTTCCGTTTGTATAAAAGCGGGTGCCGCGCGACAATGCGGAATTATTAGTCGGCATCTTTGTATCTAATAATACATAACAGCTGCAGGGAAACAAAGCGAGCCGCTGAACAACCATCATAGTAGGCGATAATACATATCAATTCATAGCACATAAAATATACACGTGCGATAGGCCTAGAAGGCCCTTGGCCTGCTGGTCTCACATCCACGTGTATTAATCACAGATGTAATCGATCATCTAGCCAGTGTAGGAGTGACTTGTGGTCAGCATGTCGGGTCCCCCAGCCGTTATAGCTGTTCTTCTCAACGTTGAGTCGCAAATTATTGTAGCTACCCAAATACCTCACGATGCTGGGTGGGCACCGGTCCCATACTGGCCGAAATTCCATGAGAAAATGTCTTCCCCCATGGGAACTGGAACCAGCGCAAGTCCCGTAGCACTGCGCCAAGACTTCTTGCCTTAACCAGTCGGCTACGATCATAGCACATAGCTCATTCAAAGTTAAATATCCAAATTATCCGGGGAACATGGACTCTGTCTTGGAACCCGGGGCCCATATTAAGTGGGCCGAAACATTGCTCATCACCTGCTAATAACGGGTCGCAGGGCATTTCACTTTAGACTTTATAAAACGAGTAACACAACGTATAGTCAGGTTAATGTTGCAGATGTTATTAGAAATGAATACAGTAGATTTTTTTGTAAATGTTAATTCCATAATAGACTGAAATTAAATTCGACACATTAAATTTTCTTCTATTAAAGAGATAAAGACCTTGGAAATAACAAATATGGTTATTCCAGCTAACTTATTTAAGTTTTTTCTATATTCGCTTTAAAACACAGAATTTTCGCAGAAAAATTGCAACGTATATTTTCATTTCCAGTTAATGTAAACAAGACGACATAAAAAGCAACTCAATTTTAATTCTGCCATTTAAAGAATTCCAATTTAATATACTGTAAATGTTAATATAATCGTAAAATGTTTATTAGATTCCACAGCTGTGGTCTCGGAGTAGCGTCACTGCTTTGTACGCAGCGAGCCCGGTTTCGATCTCTGGTCAGGACAAGTTTTCTGCATGAAGGTTATTTTCGTTCTTTTTTTTCCCCTCACCTGCAAGATAAATATCTGATAACTTTACGGCCCAAACGGTTCTTGAACATCATAATAATCATTATCATATTTGCCATGTTTACTATTATCGCTTCACTATAATGGTCCTCCGTTTATATAAAAGCGGGTGCCGCGCGACAATGCTTAACGGAATTATTATAGTGGCGGTTGTCGGCATCTTTGTATTTAATTATATTTAATTGTACATAACAGCTGCAGGGAAATAAAGCGAGCCGCTGGACAACCATCATAGCGAGGCAATAGAATGTGTGTGTGAATGGCGTATTTCATCTTCCATCCATCCATAGTAATTCTGCCCGAGGGCAAGTCATTCACTGCAATTATAGCATTTTCATGTTATGCTTTGCAGATATACTAGGGAGTTATAGGTGTAGTAGCTTCCCGTTGCTTTCCACACCGGTGAAGGATGATGATGATGATGGCCGGATGGTTTTAGGGGACCGTTGGGCCCTAAGCTTCCTGACATTTGTCTTACAGGCGAAGAAAAACCCCGAAAAACCCTCACCCAGGAGCCTATCCCGACCGGGAATCGAACCCGGGCCCGCTGCGTGACAAGGCAGCACGCTACCTCGAGACCACAGCGGTGGACTATTTCATCTTAATGTTGTGTTATCTCGGAGGAGGCCCTGATATTGAGCTGATCACACATTCGGGAAACCTTGTGTGGTTAAAAAAGTGCGTGTGTGAACCATAGCTTAAAATCCCTATCCCGTCAGTTCGTGCCACTGTATCGCCCGAGTGGAGGGAGTGGCATGTAAATAGTACCTATAAGAGATTAAACTGTGTTAATGGAATGGAATATTTATTAGATTGAATTTTTGGATAACATTAAAAAAAATATAAGAGAGAGACATTCAGGATGTTTTTACTCTGTCCTAGCAATGTTTATCAGCATGTTTTGGATAAAGTCAGCATTTACTTAAGCGGATAACCTTGACTTAAACCAGTTCCGGACTTCTTACCTATCATAGGACTAAATGTGTAGCAGCTTTTTTCATTCTTATTGTAAAACGCATAAAACAATAGGGCCTATATTATAATTTTTAATTTCAACCATTTTTTATTTTAGATATACTGATCAATGTACAATTGTCTGTTTATTAAGCCTACTAAAATGTCTGCTAATATTTTTTAAACAATTGAAATATGTATTATTAAAAATACCATGTCAAAAGTAAGATTTACTGCACTACCGAGTTAGACAACTAAAACCAGATGACGTATGAGCAAATGTTAAGTTTCTTTCTGGTTTAGTTATTTATTCTTATATTTAAATTCAAAGGTGAAGAGAGAATCTCAAGTTGAAATTTAACGAAGAGACGTCATTCTAAATCTTAAGTACATAGCCTACTACGTCAAGAAATACATGGATCCATAGTGTTTGAAATTTAATATAAAATTGTACATTTCTAGATTACACTGGACAACTCTTAAATTTACCCCTGACCAAAATTGTATGTTTCTAAAGCAATTTTATGCCCTGAATTTTAGACTGAAATCAGTTTTCTGTTTTCATCTATGGTTTTCAAGTAATCACCGATTAAGGAATATATCAGCAGCGCGACCGAGCTTTGTTATTCACAATTGCTTCTATTGTGTCACTTCAACCTTCGATTTTTCATTGTTTTTCGATGTGAAAACTGTATTATTTGCAAAAAATTATTTTCGGCCCATATAGTGGCCTGTTAGAATTTATTAGCACTATATTTTTTATGACCGATTGAATGGTGAAGCGAATTACATGTTTACACATTTTATTTCATTACGGTCTCTTCATCTTCGCATTTCTATTGTTGAAGCAGATGTAATTTTTTTTTTGCGCGATAGTGCGTTTTGTCGTACTTACCAGCAATGGCAACCATTATTGAAAGTTCAATTTCCTACATTTCGGGGTTGCCAACCTAAATAACTATAAATAACTATATTACATTTACACCCACGTGTGGGAAGTAAAACCACTGCCCTCTATGTATACTACGTACAATGTATGTGCAGAAAATATCCAAAAGGTGGTGCTAATATACGTTATACGAAACCAATCACTGCATTTTAAATTAACTGAACTTTATTTGAAACAATATAAAACAATAAAACGTACTTGCGCCCATGTTATCAATGATTGTTCTCAAGGCCTCCTGTTGTTTCAACTAATAAACATTGCCCACACTATGATGATCTTGTAGAACATTTCCGGGCTGTTGGCCGTGGTCTTGAGGCTTGTAGTTCTCCGACGTTTTGCCAGAGATTGCGTCCGGCATCCTCAAGGGTTGTCTTGAGGATGCCGGACACAGTCTCTGGCGAAACGTCGGGGAACTGCAAGCCTCCTTGAGGATGTCGGACGCAGTCTCTGGCGAAACGTCGGGAAACTACAAGCCTGAAGACCACGGCCAACAGCCCGGAAATCTTCTACAGATCATCATAATAACTCCGGCTGTGAAAGCCTAAGTCAATATATTGCCCACACTGTTAACGTTGGTCAATTGTTTATAATGAACGCAAATATTTCCAACAAAGATGTTATTATTTTACTATTATTTATTATTTTGAAAACACCAAAAAAAAATGTAATATGCACGTTTGTGAAGTGTTTTACAGATTCTCGGAAATTAAAAACCTCGCTATCGTTCGCTATTTATTTCCCCCCCCCTCGATTCTGTAAAAACCACTTCCCAACCTCACATCGTAATATACTAGTATGATCTAAATAATCACAAGAAATTAATTCCAAATGTTAGTACTGGCATTAATAACAACCACAGAGGAATTTTAAAACGCAATCTCGTGGATTGTCAGGGTAAATTCATGTAATCTCGTTATATGATTAAACTTTTGATACTTTCCTGCACACAGTACATGTAGTTAAAAAAATTTCAGGGCCACCACTGAAGACAGCAAAAATCAAAGGACACAAATACAGACCAAGAATAGTTGGCGATTGCCCTTACATCCTGCTAACCACAGATTTGTGAACGTAACACGAGTTTACCAGTATCACGAATTACTTGAGTTTACCCTACATATTTATCTTTGCAGAGTGCAGTGAACTGTGTTCTCCAAATTGTATTTATATTGGTGCGTAAGGTGCAGTGAACTAGCTTAGACCATCCACTACCCCCCGGGAAGTTGTCCATACATTCAAGACTGCTGTCCATATGCCCCTATTCTATTTTCAGGTCCAAGTTTTCATACTTGCCTCCTGTCCAGAGCACTTCGCGAGGTAATTGAACGCTATTACGCTCACCTTCTGGCAAGTCCAAAGTTGGTCCACGAGTCCATCGGACTTAACCGAGAGAACTGTTAGTATTGCCAATGCTTGTGATCTCCGCTGTTGTGGATCCAGCGCGGAGCCAGGCTCACAGTAGAGCTGTTAATATGCCAGGACGCTCACCTCCTGACGATCTCACAACATTGACTTAGCCGGGAGGATACACATTTGCACCGACCATCCCCGGGGACACGCCCTGGTGCTACTGTAAGACCAGTGAGGAGTCTGGCATGACACAATTCCGAAAGGCGTAAGGTGTAGTGAACTATATTTTCAAATAGCGTGCTGCCTTGTCACGCAGCGGGCCCGGGTTCGATCCCCGGTCGGGACAGTTTTTCTGGGTGAGGTTTTTATCGGGGTTTTTCCTCACCTGTAAGACAAATGTCAGGAAAACTTTAAGGCCCAAACGGTCCCCGAAATCATATGGACATCGCAATCATCATCATTCATATACATCTTAGGTTAAGCTTAGGATTAGGGACTCTCCTGGCGCACCATTATCATCATCATCACCCATCATATCATCGGGGCAACGTAACCCCGCATTTCAGGCGCCCCAACCTCAGAAGTGGATTACAAGTACGCCATGCCAGGAGAGAAACCAGGAATATTGAAAGACAACCTGGGGCATTTGAAAATTATATATATATATATATATATGTATTTATTTATTATGTACTACAATCGGCCGCGGTGGTCTAGTGGTTATGCTCCTTGCCTCTGGTCCCGAGGGTCGCGGGTTCAAACCCGGCCGGGGGTCGATGGATTTTTTAGGATGGAAAAATCCAAGGAGCAAGTCCTCCGGGAGGGACTTTAAGCCCTGGGTCCCGAGTCTGAAGATTTTCAGGCTCGTAAATTATCCTTTAGCCTGAATGAAAAGGCCTCTAAGCAAAATTTACCGAATTTTCCCGTCCTAGTACTATCTCGGTTTCCTAGATGTCAGTATGAGGCGGAACGCTGACCACGGACCAATCAAATGATACGAGTAATTAGGTATTCTGTTAACATGTCTCGTAAAACTAACTCGCTGGCACTATCGAATTCCAAGGTTCATGGCCGCGCGGACATAAGCTCTCCATACATTTCTATCCTGAGCTAATGTTTTCCAATCATCCCTGTATAATCTACTTCCCTCAAATCATGGTTAATTTAATTCTCCCACCTCAGTCTAGTAAATGTTTAATTCGCCTAACTTATTTACAGTGAATTACGACACAATTTTAACAAATCCTAAGGTCCAACAGTTAAAAGGGGGTGTTAATTAATATGTGGGTGTGAGGTGGAGGCCAAGGGAAGGTATGAGCACTAAGATATATGCTGCAGTAGATGTGCAAGTTAACTTCAAGTCTGGCTAAATGGCACTAATAAATCAATGTCATTTGCTACACTAATGATTTGGAAATAACCAAGAGACAATGTTGCTAAATTTTACTATTGCATGACTATTTAACTCATGCTCCATATGGGAGTCAATGACCAATCACGTTTTAATGAATTTTGTTTTACAACTAAAAGTTAGTGGCTTTATACCAATTTCCTCCACTGTATAATGATCAAGTTAGATGGAAGTTTTGTCCAAAACCTGATCCCCAGAACAAGAACATGAGCCTAGATGAGTAAGTAGAACAAAAATGTTGGAATATTATCCTTCCCACCTTCTCCAATCAAGTAGCACCCAGTTCGTTCTTGCTACCTAAGGGCAGTCCATACTTTGTGAATAAATTACAGCATAGGAAAGACTGCTTCTGCTAAACTTGAAGCAGTACTTCGTGAAATTAGTAAAGTTCGTGTAGTTGAAGCAATACTTCGTGAAATTAGTAAAGTTCGTGTAGTTGAGGACTTTTTCTCACTTACACCAAACTATCAAATATAGCATGATACAAGTATGATCCGATAAAATCGTGTGATGTTAAGCATAATTTTTCATCGTAAAAAACTGTTCTAACAGATAGGCCTTATGATTTACTGTCAGAAAAATATACAAAAAGCCCCCGTGTATTACGAATAGAATTGATAATTGGATTATTCAAAGCACAAGTAGATCAAAACTAGACACTGCTAGTACGATTTCATGAAACAAACTAATGTTAAAATAATTCTAACTATATTTCACCACGTTCGTAGTTTAATATTAAACATAACCGTAATTGTAAAGAGAGTTCTGAAACAAACCCTAAAATTAATTGTGGATTAATAACTTTTAACATCCTGTTTCCCCAAATATGACACACTGGATGGAATGTTCTACTTGTACTCTGAATCGTCCAATTTGATGTTATTGTTACATTTGCATCTACCGGAGTTTAATATCTTTATGTAATTTTGTAATCTTGTAAGCCCATGTTTCCCTTAACAGAGATTTAGGCGCTCTCCCCCTACAGGGAAGTACTTGAACCATACTAATTTAGTTACACTTGTTTTCGTGTAGATGTCATTTGAATGGTCCGTGGTCAGCGTTCCGCCTCTTACTGACATCTAGGAAACCAAGGTAGTACTAGGACGGGAAAATTCGGTAAATTTTGCTTAGGGGCCTTTTCATTCAGGCTTAAGGATCTTTTACGAGCCTGGAAATCTTCAGACTCGGGACCCACGGTTTAATGTCCCTCCAGGAAAACTTGCTCCTTGATTTTTCCATCCTAAAAAAATCCATCGACCCCGGCCGGGTTTGAACCCGCGACCCTCGGGACCAGAGGCAAGGAGGATAACAACTAGTATGCTTTATGTAACGTAACGTAAAAAGATAGCAATCATTCAAATTGTGCCTCTCTAAATTGTTAGTGCTATATTCATGGACGCCTGTTTGTTTAGTTGCCAACTTTTGTTTCATGCATATGTTTGGATTTCATAACTAAATATCATTAAATAAATTGAATAATATATAACCTCTCAGTTTTAATTAATTAAGGTAAAGTGGTCCCGTTAGAGGCTTGGGAGGCCCTTGGAATGTTGAAGCTCCCATCTTTCTAGACAACCGGCATGAGATGTCAGCTGGGATGTCGGCCCTGCCTGATGACCGCCTTTGCCCCCAGTACATGCATCTATAGGAGCTGAGTCGACCCCTGGGCCATAATGCCGTCAGAAAGTCTGGTCCAGCAAAAAATCTTGACCACATCGAGACTCGAATCAACGAGTTTCCAGTTTGTAGCATGATTCCTTAAACAACTACGCTATGGCGTAAGCCATTAAAATTGTTTCAAATCATAAACACGATACTTCATATTAAGTCAGAATTAATGAAAAAAGATAATTAAAATGCAAATACAGTGAACATCTTGATTTCTTGAGATCTGCTTATCTCATTTACGTGCTGGTATGTACACTTATATAAATTATCCCGGGCCTATGAATATAAATATGTATAAAAAAGTTTAGAAAATAATAGCTTCATAATATTTGTGTGTCATAATTTTCATGTTTTTCATATTTTGCTTTTACGATTTCATATTTTGGTATACTTTTCTTCATATAATTCCTCGTTCGAGTTATATATATATATATATATATATATTAAGCGCTGCCTTGTCACGCAGCGGGCCCGGGTTCGATTCCCGGTCGGGACAGGCTCCTGGCTAAGGTTTTTTTCGGGGTTTTTCCTCGCCTGTAAGACAAATGTCAGGAAGCTTAGGGCCCAACGGTCCCCGAAAATCATCCGCCCATCATCATTATCATCATCATTCATCGGTGTGGAAAGCAACGAGAAGCTACCACACCTCTAATTCCCTAGTAAAGCTGCAAAGCATAGCATGAAAATGCTATGACTGCAGTGAAAGACCTGCCCTCGGGCAGAATTACTATGGATGGATATATTAAGCTAGCATTGCTCAATGTCAAAAATTTAATAACATATATATATAGTAATTCTGCCCGAAGGCTGCTATGCTTGCAGCTTTACTAGGGAACTGTAGGTGTGGTAGCTTCCCGTTGCTTTCCACACCGGTGAAGGATGATAATGATAAGGATGATGATGGCCATATGATTTCGGGGATCGTTTGGGCCTTAAAGTTTTCCTGACATTTGTCTTACAGGTGAGGAAAACACCGATAAAAACCTCACCCAGAAAAACTGCCTCGACCGGGGATCGAACCCGGGCCCGCTGCGTGACAAGGCAGCACGCTACCTCGAGACCACAGCGGTGGACTATATATAATTTCCAACAGTTCGTATCCGAAAGATTGAAAACGCATGAGAGCACTTTTAAATGAAGAGTTAAACTAAGGGAAGGCGATAGATAGATAGATACATACATACATAAATAGATAGATAGAGGAACCGTGCCACCTTATTCATTATCTTCTTACATAGGTTGAATTGTGCAGCCAAAATATTCAATAAATTACAGATTCCTTGAAGGGAATTTTATATGTACGTTTATATTGCATCATGTAACCTAGGTCTAATCACACTGTCCATATTTAGGGAATATATACAGTCGATCTTCGATATCTCAAAGAGACTTCGGACAAACATGCATACAGTTACCGAAAATTCGAGATACAGAAAATATAAAAGCGATGTACACTTCGCATACTGTAATTAAAAATGAGATTTTTGCAATTTCATTTCAGAAAAATACTGTACTTCAATGTTTACATGCAGATTTGTATTTTACTTACAAACCATACGTTTTCAAAGAAGTGCGTCATTCTATTTTGTTTCATGTTCTGCAGCGTCCTGTTTTCTATAAAGTTTTCAAACACATTTATTGCTCCAAAAAGTCCTCATGAACTCTTTCCTCTTCGTAAATCACCTGTAACTTTTCACTCACACCTAAGGTTTTCAAAACTGGCTACATGGAACTTCACTGTAAGCTAATGGTCAGTAACTGAACTCGAGTGAAATAATCTACACTGAATTCTATAGAAAACGTTTGTGACGAACACGGAATTCCTAAGGGTACAAAACAATATGTTCAGACACAACAGGATAACCAAATGCAGGCATCGTTCACTTATTTCCGATACCTGTCACAACTCGGTAAGGTAACGGTACTTCTGCCTCTTAATTATCTACACTGTAGATTCTACAGAATTGAGCATATATTATCGCCCAAAATTCCACTGCGTATCGATAACCTAAATTCCAATTAAAGAAACATGTTACAAATTTCGTGCATGAAACATCCTTCGACATATCGAAAAAATCAAGTAATATATATTTGACTTATGGAGAGAAATTAAAATTATCCAGAGATATAGAAAATTTGAGTAGTGAGATTTCGACCATCTCAGATTGCATGGTTATCATTATTCTAACTTTACTTCAACTGGCTCGTGTAACCAAATATTCTTTTGTTTACAATATCGGCACATTCATCATCAAACTATTTCTTATTTTGTCTATTTTTTTTAAATAACCTACGTTTTCTGATATTGATGATTTAATATTATGTCTTATAGTCCCTCATTCTCCATTTATATAAGTTTCTTCTTCGGCTGCCAGATTTTCACATGAAGTTTCAACTATTTTAAATCCATTAACAATGTTGATCTGGTATTCATGACGCAAAGCCGGCCGCGGTGGGCTAGTGGCTATGTTCCTTGCCTCTGGTCACGAGGGTGCGGGTGCAAGCCCGGCCGGCGTTGATGGATTTTTTTATAGAAAAATTCAAGGAACAAGTCCTCCGGGATGGACATTAAGCCATGAGTCCTAAAGATTTGCAGGCTCTTAAAAGGTCATTAGGCAGGAATAAAAAGGCCTCTAATCAAAATTTGCCGACTTTAGTTGCCTGCTAGATGTCTCATTGAGTCGGTATGTTGACCGCATGCCATTCATAACATCTATGGGCAAACAAAATAACTAAATTAACTTGATCTAGTGGCTAACAAAGGAGAGGTTATGGCACAACTTTGGGCTACGCCATTATAGATAGATAAATTCTTGGTGCAGTTCAAGTGAGCATACTTGTGCCATTCACAACATAATTCCTAAGCTCAGAATTTCGTGTTAGAATGACGTTAAAATATTATTACAACAAATGTCACCTATGACGAAAGCACGTTATCTGTATCCACAGAATTATTTACGTTAGGAAAGCGTTTATCTGGGACATTAAGGTCATGTTAATCTGTGGACATATCTCACTTAGGAGTGCCAACAAATATGCTCTGATACTCCTCGCTATGCGTTTTCGCTTTTCATGGCTCAAGAGCTCTCTGCCAAGTATATATCACGTTTTTTTCTTTTCGGAGCTAGAGGAAAACTATCTGCAACGGTTCCTGGGAAAATAAAATGATCGAAGCTCTTTAACACCACATATCAATAACGCATGTGAGCTCAAAATACGCATAAAACCAAGAAATTGTAAGGAAGTCTATATAACCAATTAATATATTTATGGTGCTGAAGTCTGGCAAATTCCTGGCAGGGAAACAGAAATAATTTTAAATACAGAAATGGATGTTTTAAGAAGATCAGCTGGAAAATATAGAATGGGTAGAATATGAAATAAAGAAATAAGGGAAATTATGGGTGTACAAGAGGAGCCAGACATCATAGACATTATAGAAAAGAAAAGATTACAGTGGTATGGCCATGTCAAAATAATGCCAGAGCAAAGATTGCCTAAAATTGTTATGTAATGGATTCCAATGGAAAGGAGGAAGAGAGGAAGACCGAAGAAAACTTGGATAGAGGGGGTACAAGCAGCTATGAATATCAGAGGATTGGAGGAAGATCAATGGATGGACAGAGAGGAATGGCGTTTGGTTTCCGGAAGACGGCGGCAGCTGCCATGATACCGGATGATGATGATGGTGATGATATATTTAAGTTATATAATGCGAAGGAGAAGTAAGAAAAAATTGTAGAATGGAAAAGAATTCATTAAAAATAGAACATGAATTTCAACGAAAAAAAATTAATTCTATCGCATAATGAGCAAGGTTTTAATTAAAATTGTTCTTCTTTAACACAGTTTAACTTCTCATCTTATACATACTTTTTGCGTGCCACACGCCACCCAGGCCTTATAGTAGCACTACCTGTCGGAATGAGGGATTTTAAACTGTGGATCACACAATACTTTTTTTGATCACACAAGGACATGGACAGCCTCCCCGAACGAGTGATCAGCTCAATGTCACGGCCTCCTCCGAGACAACACAACACTGAACCACACCATTCACACACACATCCTTATTAAATATGGCGAACCATAAAACGAAGTCTCAAAGGAACTAGAAAGGAGACACTTTTAAAATTTTATAAAACAATGGCGGTTCCAACACTACTATACGGATCGGAACATTGCGTCTTAACCAAAAACCAGGAACGAAAAATAGAATCGTCAGAAATGAGGTTGTGGCTGGCTATACAATAACGGATCAAAGGCGAAGTGAGGATATACGAAGAGAACTGAATATATTCAAACTAGTAGATAGAATTAAACAATACAGAGATGAATGGATGGACCACATCAATCGAATGGATAACAATATAATTCCGAAACATATTCTTCATTACAAACCACTAGGACGAAGAAATGTTGGAAGATCCAGTAAAAGGATAGACCAATTCTAACATGAGATCGGAACAGACCAGCAGGTCTAATCCTTAATTCTGCTGCTGATGATGATTATGATGCCCAGATGATGATGATGTAGGACCGTTTGGGTTTTAACGTTTCCTAACAGTTGTCTTAGAGGTGAGGAAAAACTCCTAAAAACTTCGGAGGTTTTGTCAGGAAACTGTACGACCAAACGGTCCCCGAACATCATCTGGCCATCATAATCGTTCGCCATGTTTAGTATGAATGTATGTGAATGGTGTATTGTCTCACAGGAGACTCTGACACTGAGCTGATCACTCATTCGGGAAGGTTCTTCATGTCCTTGTGTGATCAAAAAGTATGTGTGTGATCACAGGTTAAAATCCCCCTCCCTACAGGTCGTGTCACATTAAGGGTCGAGTGGCGTGTGGCATATAAAAAATATCTATAGGTAAGAGGTTAAACTGGAATAAAGAAGGATAAGAAATTCATAATTTACAAATCTTTACACAGTAACTGCATTACACACACAAAATGTAAACATAATGACAGCTATTAGACAAACAATGATAAAGACTGACAGAACGGAGAGTAAAAATAAATAGCTATAAAACATGGGTTATGAAAGTTTAAATTGCATAATTTTCATGACGCAACTATTTGAATTCTCGAGTTGCAACAATTTCATGCAGTTATTATTTAATATCTTTCAGTTAATAGTACTGTCCTTCAAACAGTCATCAAACCGTATCAGTGATGCAGGACTGTGAATCAACGCCATTTACACGCAATTTTCGAATTCTTACGTCTCTGATTACATTTAAGCGAGCGCAATCCTTTTCAGCCGAACGACTTTTACTCTGGACTTCTCTTGAGCCAATTTCTAGGATGTTTATGATTGTGACAATTTTAAATGAGACTGTACATCTGAACATCGCAACTCTTGTACTCAATTTACTGTATACCATACGATTATCTAATTTAATCCATACATCATCGTATGTAATTTTCGGGTACAGCGCTAGAATGTCTTCATATAAAATATTATAGAGAAAGTTCGGATAATTTGGACCCTTCGGGTTGAGTGTACCCTGTTAATATCTTCTTTAATTGGTGCTGCACTCGAACAGAAAATACTTTAACTTCTTCCCCTCATCAATGTTCAAGGCCAATTTCTTTTATTCTTTGTGCGAAGAACGGTTTATTTGTGATATTTATAAAAACCATCATTTAAAAGTTTTGCAAGCTAAGAATTAATTCTTAATTTCTGCTATTGAATATTATAAATATTGAAAAATCTCCTAAATATATTATATTATGTTGATGCTGTTTTAAAATAATTATGGGTTTGGTTTTATATTATGTGACATGGCTGCTATATAAAATAATTAAACATAATAAAGGAATTCTGTTAATGTGGACCCTCCACGAGGTTTTATCAATGAGGATGTTATGTTATGTGTAAAAATTAGGCACTTAATCAATTTTATTTAATATCCTTGTAATTTCACTAAGCCCAAAGACCGTTGCTGTCTACAGATGAATGACGTGTGAATGTTATAATCAACAATAATTTTTCAAAGTATTAAATAACTATCAATGCTTTTTAATTATGATCAGCCAAAAATAGGCTACTTTCAGATCAATTTATGCCTGTCTGTATAAATTGAGTAAATAAACTTAAAAGTAGTCTAAAAGCTAGGGTGGACTCTCGGGTCCACTTTACCCGAATATGGAGATTAAAGTGGACCTTTCTTGTAATATAAAAAAGTTTATAAATTATGAAGATGTTTCCATGTTTGAATAAAATAATAATACTATTTCATAGTTATAACACTCCATCCATAGTAATTCTGCCCGAAGGCAGGTCCTTCACTGCAATCATAGTACTTTCATGCTATGCCTGCAGCTTTACTAGGGAATTGTGTAGGTGTGGTAGCTTCCCGTTGCTTTTCACACCTGTGAAGGATGATGATGATAATGATAAGGATGATGATGATGATGATAATGATAAGGATGATGATGATGATGGCCATATGATTTCGGGGACCGTTTGGGCCTTAAAGTTTTCCTGACATTTGTCTTACAGGTGAGGAAAAACCCCGATAAAAACCTCACCCAGAAAAATTGCCCCGACCGGGGATCGAACCCGGGCCCGCTGCGTGACAAGGCAGCACGCTACCTCGAGACCACAGTTATAACACTAATGACTATTATATTATAGTGATTATAATTAAACAAAATTCAAATTCCTTAATTAAAAGAGGAAAAACAACAAATTCAAAATAGGGGTCCACATTGCCTGAAGTTGCTCTACTGTAAATAGACGCCACTCACTAATCTGGTGTAATTGAATTTGCCTCTAATCTAACTTAACGAAGCAAGTTACACACTACATGTCACTCACCTGTAAACTAGTCAGAGCAGTTTGTCTAAAGAGAAATCACGTAACATAAGTCGTTAGACGTTTGAATATAAACAAATATTAATTACAAAATATCAGTTCACGAACAAGATGAAGTACTTACACACCACACCTTCATAACTCTTATTGACAAATAGTAGTGATGTATGCACTTTCAAATTATATATTACAAACAAGTACACCAACAAGAAACCACTGTTTTTACCATACATATGATACAAAGCTTAAGTATGTTTGTATCATGAAGAGACTTAAGTTTCAAGGAATGGAAAGGAAAACATTACTTGTGTACAGTCGTGACCAAAATTTCGAACACTTGGTAGAAAATATTGTAGCTCAAAAACCGTGCTCCGATCTAAACAAAATCCCCCACTACATAATTTGTATTCAAATGGCCCAGCGGAAATTTAATTGGTAAGGCCCTAAAGACATTTCTAACAATTCAATAGTAAAATAATCCTCCTTGAATTTTTACAGAGCGGATGATACTTCAAATCACAAGAAAATTAATTAATTAGAAAAACAAAACTTTTTTTTAAATTTTCATTTAATTTTTTTTTCATTACCATATTTAGGCGTATTTTGTTGAGTGAGTGGAAAGTAAAAGTATTTATGTATTTTAGTAAGTTTAATGCATTACATTTATGTTTTGAGGCTAATCGCGACTTCAAAGGATCCTGTATCGATATGAACAAAATTAAATTTCAATAAACATATAATAATAATTATACAAATATATAATATAAACGAGAGATTACACATAAATAAATGTAATTGGTTTGAACATATACAAAGAATGTTAAATAATTGTTTATCAAAACAGCTGCTTCATTATAAACCTCTAGGTCGAAGAAATGTAAGCAGACCAAAACGTCGTTGGAAAGACGACCTGCACCTGCAGCATATAGTGCACCGGGGAGCGGAACGGGCCAACAGGCCCATAGCTTGAAGAAGATGATGATGATATAATAATAATTCTTTCTTCTTCCTCTACGCATGAAAGCTGGCAGCTTGTTGCGTGTTCATTCACTACAGGTCCGGGGTAATAATAATAATAATAATAATAATAATAATAATAATAATAATAATAATAATAATATAACCAAAGATGTTTAACTGTCTCAAAATCATAGTGATCAAAATCATGATTACGTCGATGCTCCTTAGTTAGAAATGCCACGGATTTCAGCTTGTGGTCGTCATTATACAATACTTTCTACGAAGTTATTTAAAATACCGACATTGTTTGATGATAATAATAACAGTAAGTTAAATGAAAGGCAATTCTCTACATTATGATCAACTGGACGACCTCGGCCACAGAGACAGACAGACGGTGACACGAAAACAATGTAATTTCTGAATGAAACAGAAAGCATATTAGTATCCAATTCAATTGAACTTGAACTTTCCCACAGGCATAATACATTGTGTTCCCTTCTATTAACGTCAATGCACAAAATATAGTCAAGAAATACAGTTGATACATATTTCATCGCATTTTTAAAATGTCAAGAATGACGTCAAAAAATAAATTAAAGCCCATAGGGTATAGATAAAAGCTAAATTTAGAATTATATTTATGACTTGGGGTATGATTTCTACGTACATAAATTTGTTTTAATTACAGTTAAATGTTTTATATGTTTAGGAATTAGGATTTTGCTGTGCTTTAATACTTTTTTTTTTTTCATATTTGTTCATACTCTGATTCTCAGCTTCCTCAGATCCTCCAAAATTTCATCCATCCAACGTAGTCCCTTTCGATCATGCCACATTTCCTTTTTCTTCAAATTTACTTTCCATAATTTCCTTGGGTATCTCATGTTCAGCCATTATTCGTGCCCTGCCCATCGTAATCTTGAAACTTCAATTGCTGTAACCACATCAGGAGACTTGTACAACCGATAGAGCTCACAGTTATCTTATATGCCATTCTTCTTTGCGGCATATTCGGCCATATATTTTTCTTAATATCTTCTTTTCAAATGAACTCAACCTTGGCACATCGTTCTGAACAATGTCCATATTTCACTGCCATATATTAATACTGGTTTTACCAGAGTTTTATACAGATTACATTTTGTTTTCTTGTAAGAAGCCTTGACTTAAAATGTCTCAATAATCCAAAGTATGCTTTTTGGCATTTTTAATTATTCTGTCGGCCGCGGGTTCAAACCCGGCCGGGGTAGATGGATTTTTAGGATGGAAAAATCCAAGGAGCAAGTCCTCCGGGAGTGGGTCCCGAGTCTGAATATTTTCAGGCTCATAAAAGATCCTTAAGCCTGAATGAAAAGACCTCTAAGCGAAATTTACCGAATTTTCCTGTCCTAGTACTACCTTGGTTTCCTAGATGTCCACGGACCACTCCTCAAATGACATCTATACGAAAACAAGTGTAACTAAATTGGTATGGTTCAAATTATTCCCTGTAGGGGGAGAACGCCTAAATCTCTGTTAAGGGAAACATGGGCTTACAAGATACAAGGAGAATTATTCTTTCAATTTCTTCACTGATATTGTTAGTGTCTTTAATTAAGGAGCCAAGGTATACAAAACTAGAAACGCTTTTAAATTTATATTAATTAGTATTTATATGGGTAATTTGTGTTAGATACGTTTTTTTACCAAAATAAACATATATTTAGTTATTTTCTTATTTTATTTTTTCTACCCCATTTTGTTAGCAGGTGTTTCTAGTGTCGTAAATGTTCTGTTGACATCTTTCTCTGTTCTACTAATGATGTCTAGTCCTACATCGACATAAGCTAATATTTTATTTATAGAATATTGTACTGCTAGTTTGTATATCGGCATCTCGTATCACTTTTTCTAGGGAAATATTAAATAAAAGACATGCTAGTGAGTCACATGGTCTTAGACCATTTGTTGTTTTAAAAAATTCCGATAGATCAGACTGGAGTTTTATTTGATATTGGTTGTCGTCCATGCAAGCCATAACTAGTGTCTACTTCTCATAGTCTAGGAATTTTCAATTCCATCATCGTATTATAAAGACCAGCTCTATGGATGCTGTCGTATGCTGTTGAGAAATCATTAAATAGGCGATGGGTTTCAATATTTTGTGCATCTGTTTGTTCGTTTTTTTTTTAATTATTTTTCTTAAAATATAAATTTGATCATTTCCAATTCCGAAGCCAGCTTGATAGTTCATTATGATCTTTTCTCAATATGGCAATAGCCTGTCAAATCATATTTTGGAAAATTTCTAAGTTGTACTTAATAATGTTATGTCTCAGTAGTTATTGCAGATCATTTTGTCTCCTTTTTATGTAATGGGCAGATTATTCCTACTTTTAAATCATTAGGGATTGTTTCTCCTGTATCCAAATGGCCTCGATCAATTCTTGTATCGTTTGTTAATTTGGTATTCACTTCATTATTTTTCCTTCAAACATTTAACTCATTTCTATTTACGACAAATTAATAGCGCTGTACAAAATTATTAACGAACTCAGGTAAGAAAATTAGAGAATGTTATCTGAATACAGGACCCAATTTACCTAGGTCCAATTAAGAAGGCTCAGCAATAAATAAAAGAATATATTCACCACACAACTTGTTTTCAATATACCATATAAATTAAATAACCCAGCTTTAAAAATTTTAAATATTTTAAAATTTTATTTAATACAGATGCTAACTAACTCACCGGTACTATCGAACCCGTAGGTTCGTGGCAGCGCGGACATAAGCTCTCCATACATCCCTATCCTGAACTGTTTTCCAATCATCCCCTGTATCATTTACTTCCCTCAAATCATGGTTAATGTTATTCTCCCACCTCATTCTTGGTCTACCAACTGGGCATTTTCCCTCTGATTTTCCTACAAGCAGCTTCCATGCACTTCTTTCATTCCCCTTTCGTGCCACATGTCCTGCCCATTCCAGTCTATGAGACTCATCTGTTCTTATTATGTCTGGCTTCCTATAAAGATCATGTAGCTCACTGTTATGTAGTCTTCTCCAGTCATCTGTCTGTTCGTCTCTCTTTGGTCCAAAAGTTTTCCAAAGAACTTTATTCTCAAATATTCGTAATCTCCTTTCTTCCCTTAGAGCAAGGGTTCATATTTCGCATCCATATAATATAACTGGTATAACAGTTTTATATATTTTCAGTTTGACATTTTTGAGATTTTGCGCCTCAGGTTAAGAAAGTAAAGTAAAGTAAAGTGATCCCACAACATACCCGGAGGTCCTTGGGGTAGTAGGAGGTTAAGGTTCCTACTTTTTCTAGACAATCGGCACTTTATGTCAGCCGGGTTGTCAGCCCTGCGTGACGGCCGCCTTTACCCCCAGAACAAGCGTCTGGTACTCATTTCCGTTAGAGGCTGAGTCGACCCCAGGGCCAAAGTGTCGCCAGAGGGTTTGGGTCAGTTTAAAAATCCTGACCCCAACGGGACTTGAACCCTCGACCCTCCGGCTTGTAGCTCAGTGCCTTAACCACTACGCTACGGCGTGCCCCCAGGTTAAGAAAGTAGGGAAATAAAATTTACTTTATTCAAAATTTACTTCATAATATAAATATTAATACAGATATATCAATTTGGTACTCATTTTAATAGTCAGGACGAGAAATAAATCATGGGAATAATTTTATATCTACTAGAATAATATTCGAAATGATAGTCAATCATAAATCACATTTCAATGAATTTTATTTTCCAACCAATTACAGTCGTGTTTCACCTCGCTCTTCATCAGTTCATGCTTTTGAGATAAAGAAAGCTCCTCCTTTTTGCACAGGTCAGAGCATTATTTTTCTCCAACAAATACATTGAATATAGGAAATAATGAACAGATTCTGTGATTTTACTGAGTTGTTTACTAAAAAAATAAATGAATAACCTATACGTAATGTTGAATATAATACACAGTTTGAAGTGTTTCATTATTTCTCCACTAGGGTGCATTCTTACAATACTGCGATCCTATTTGGCAATAAATCATATGATCAAGTTGCAGTGAATATACATAACCTCACATTTCTGATCTGTTTTCAAATATCGCCGTTTACATTAAATATATATTTTAAAATACCGGTAACTATACTTAAATAATGATTTTTGAGTAAACAGCTTAATTTTACTCGTTAAATAGTTCTAACAAATGCCACTCTTAATTTCCAAATTCTCTAGATAAATTCTCTCCTCACTTCGTGACTCGTGAATTTATCGACGATTTGGAAATCACTCGTGGCATTACTTACGATAACAATTGGTTTTTGATTTTATAGATTAAAAAAATGTTCGATATCTAAAAAGTACTGCACAATGAGAATGAACACCAGCACGGAACAAGTAAACAAAAGCGAGAAGACCGGAAATCTATTTGTGTAAAAACTGAAAATTTACGTAGACAATGAGAGATGCAAAATAAGAAGAGACAATAAAGAAAGCGATAAACTTGATGTCAGTCTAACATAAGCATGAATGAAATATTGTTATAGGAATATTGTAAGATTTTAGAATCTTTCAGAGAATATGGACATAAGAGTTTTAAAAATCGTTACTTTTGAAAGAAACAAGCATAGGGCAAGTTAGAAATAAAATTTAAGGCCCTGTGTCCACGAAGTAAAATAATTTGAAAACACGGTGAGAAAGTTCCAGGAAGGTCATATGACATTTCTATCGTGAACAGTATAATAGATTATTTCCAAAGAGTGTGGAAATGCAACTCTACTAGAAATGATAAATCAAATACAATAGAAATTAGGTTAACGAATGTAAAACTAGGCAGAAGTTCCAATAGCGCTCATGAAGCGAAGGTTTTCCGTAAATTGGCCTACCATAACTTGAAAAAATTCACTTCCTGTCAAACCTTTTACATTACCTTCGCGTCAAATATACGATAGTCAAAATGACCAACTCGGATGATCAGTGTGAAAACTTAAAATATTTCAAGTAGTCTATAATATTTACGGACTTAGACAAAAATCCGACAGCAATATTTAAAAATTAACTTAGGATCTAGCTATCGATTTAGTTATTGTGAAATTAAAATTTTCGATAAATAATGGTTCATTCCAAAACAGTAAATTAAAATAATGCGATTAATAAATTATTAAGATATTCGACCATCAGTCTCGTTAAGAACTAACAGTGCATCAATGTAAATTTAACTGTTTCTAAATTAATAAATATTTATCAACACTACAACTGCTCATTATCCCTAAATTGCTGCTAGTTTATCATACCCTGCGTATCTCATTGCTATTTACCGTCTGACTAAGCCGAGAGAAGGTTCTTCTTACCACATACCCCGAGAGCTTAAGTTTCAGGCTTACTATTTTCAATAAGATAAGTAGTAAGTTTTGAAAATAAATAGTACTTCTGATTGAACACGTTCGCCCAACCCCTGACGTCAGGGTATTCTGATACACAAATAGTAAGCATACTTGCACTGTCACAATATATGTAGAAACCCCTAAAATTTTCCAAAAAGACTATACATACTCTAAGTTGCTTTTCTGTCATAACAATATCATTTTCAAGATGGATGCCAACACAAAACAATATTATTCACACTAATCAATCAGGTCACATTTCGGTTAGTTTTAAATATTGGTTAGTTAGTTTTAAACTTAAAAAATGTATAACACAAATCACATTAACCTTAAATTTGTCAGATTTTTACTAGTGAATTCAGGCCGAGGTTTTTTTTTTTTTTTTACTGGAAACATTTTATTGTATTGTAAGCCCATGTTTTCCCTTTACAGAGATTTAGGCGCTCTCACCCTACAGGGAAGAATTTGAACCATATTAATTTAGTTACACTTGTTTTCGTATAGATGTCATTTTGAGTGGCCCGTGGTCAGCGTTCCGCCTCATACTGACATCTAGGAAACCAAGGTAGTACTAGGACGGGAAAATTCGGTAAATTTTGCTTAGAGGCCTTTTCATTCAGGCTTAAGGATTTTTTACGAGCCTGAAAATCTCCAGACTCGGGACCCACGGCTTAAAATCCCTCCCGGAGGACTTGCTCCTTGGATTTTTCCGTCCTAAAAAATCCATCGACCCCGGCCGGGTTTGAACCCGCGACCCTCGGGACCAGAGGCATAACCACTAGCCCACCGCGGCGATTTTTAAATTGATTACACTAGATGTCAGTCTTAACAATATATTGACGTTATTATAATTACCACTCATATAAAGATAATGCATTTTGAATCTAGGTGGTCTTGATTTTCACCTACATAAGGAATCGCTCCGTACGGGTGGTGGTCGGGGGTGGGTGGTTCTGTACAGAATATAACCCTTAAACAGGACCCTGTCAATCCCCTCAACGACCCAGACTAAACTAAAAAGAACTGGAGAGCACATTATTCAAATTATCCACCCTCAAATCTGATGTAGGCCATTATACAAGCCTTATAGTGCATTCTCGCAAGCTGGATTTATATTATTGTACCCATAATTAATAAATAACTTCAAACTTTATGAATTGATAATATGACGTTCATCAAGTTATCTCCATCTCAACCTCTCAAAGTATTTTCTAACCCCTTTCGGACTAAAAAACACACACATATACATCGGATAGTTACATATTGCTATAATAATTTGTGCGTTTTCTTAATATTTTTCTAAAAAAATAATTTATTGCAGAAAAAATGACTGTTGACGTCAGGAGAATTTAATGCCTTGGAATTTGTAAAATCAATGAGTTTTAAATTTTTATCATTAGGCTATAACAGTTTTATGACAATTCTTTTTACATTAAAAATTTTTGGGGATCGATCCAGCCAACCCCCACACGGTGCCCCTGGGCAACGCCAATAGGCCGGGTCACCATCTCTATAATGAAGCAGCCCATTGTTGAGCCATGGCCTATCGATTGTAAGGTGCCACTAGGCCAAGCTAAATCCTACCTACCCTACCTGTCCACAGATGCCATGAATGGCATGCGGCCAACACATTGACCCAATGAGACACATAATAGGCAACAAAGATATTACCAGATTTTTTTTACAAATGTCCCAGGTTGTCGTTCGACATTCCTGGTTTCTCTCCTGACATGGCGTACTTGTAACCCACCTCTGAGGTTGGGGCGCCTGGAAGGCGAGGTTACATTGCCCCAATGATATGATGGGTGATGATGATAGTGGTGCGCCAGGAGAGTCCTTAATCCTAAGCTTAATCTAAGTTGAATATGAATGATGATTGCGATGGCCATATGATTTCGGGGACCGTTTGGGCCTTAAAGTTTTTCTGACATTTGTCTTACAGGTGAGGAAAAACCCCGATAAAAACCTCACCCAGAAAAACTGTCCCGACCGGGATATTACCAGAATGTTGATGTCGGTAAATTAGAGGCCCATTTACTCAGGTTTAAGGATCCCTTACAAGCAAGAAATCCTCAGACCAGGAACCACGGCTTAAAGCCCCTCACGGAGGACGCACTTTTTAGGATCTTGACCCAGCCCACCGCGCCAATCAACCCCATGCGATAATAGAACATCTTGTATCCCACCATAGCAGGACCGGCCCAGACAATCAGCATAGGGGTATTTGGGACCACTCTACATTGTAAATATGTCACAGATTCAATAGCTCACGAACTATCAACAATCGTATATTTAGCTTTGAATCCATCTTCAATGAGGTTTTTATATTAGTTCATTTGATAAATCCAATAGTTAAAGTGCCTCCAGATTGTAGATCATATGCAAAATTAGGGCTAAGTGAATTTTCGAATTAAGTACTATCGACAAATGGTATTTTTATAAACTTTTGCGCCATGTACATACAAATATCCCATATTCCACAACATATTTTGATAACCCTTATTCCATATGCATGTACGTATTCAATCATTTTTCATTACATATAAATGTTAGTCTTGCTTATGATTAATTCCATATCACATATGGAATGAGATACGAGATAAGATGGACCGATTTCTACACCAATTATTGATAGGTGAATGTATTGGTTCAAGAGCTATCAATGTTAATTTACTTCAATAAAAAAACACAATAATCGACTTTTCTTTCTAGGCCTATTTAACTCATGCTCCAAATGGGAGTCAATGGTCAATCACGTTTGAATAAATGTTGTTTCCCAACGAAAGACAACCGTGTTTCGCCTCGATAATTTGTGGCAAGTCAGTCACACAGCCTCCTGTGTAAATCTAAATAAATCCCTACATGCAATAATAATCAGATAAAATTATAATACCATTTAATGAAGCAGTTACTGGACTTAGGTCATATTTATATTCAAACTGATCAGGGAAGCGAGTAGAACCTGATTATGTAGGAGCAAAGGTCATATAAAATGATCCAAAGAAGTCAGCATCAATGTAATTAAATTGCTAGTTATTAAGGAGGGTACTGTCAACTCAGGTAATGTCACCCTTTCTTTTGTTAAGATGGAAGTGGCTGACACATGATAATAACTTACTAATGACAAAATCCTTTGCTCGACAGATTGAGTAGAAATATCTTCTAAGCCTCCAGTTAACTGATTTATCGTGATAACCATAACCCATTAGCTAAATGTACAAGCGGGGGTTTTACCCTGACACAAACTACGCTAGCAAAAAGTGTGGGAATATGGCAATTTTCTAGCGTCTGAAGCCTAGGAAAAAACCCAAGCCTAAGAAAAAAAACCCAAGCCTAGCTAATGTTTGTGACCCGACTGTACGTGAAGCCAGCACGGGAAAAAAAAGGTCCAACCTCTGAAGGCGTAAATCGCCAATGATAAATTTGTAACACCCCCGGGATCAAAATAGGAGGGCGCATTAACCAATTATATGTTTCGTTATATGTGCCTAAGCACTGACCTTAGGTCCACGAGATCGAGGTAGTGGGAGTAACTAATTTACCTATAGGTGAGAGAGGCTTCTCCTCGTCACTTCTCGTATAAAATTACATCAAGTCACTTCTCGTGTACGATCAAACAAAGTCACTTCTCAAAAACACTTCGTTCTGAAAGTTAAATAAAGTCACTTCATATATATACACGGTGATTACAAATGATTGGAGCGATTTCATAATTTTATTGTAGCGATCTTATTTGACATATCTTCACAGAACTTTAAAGTTATGTATAAAAACTCATAAGGTTTTTTTTTTGTTTTCTCTCGCAGCCGTGTTTCAGCTTTAAACCGAGAGAGCGCAGCAGTTATCAAAGATGGCGACAGGCGAGGAGAAAGCATATGCTGTGCTTGAATTTCATTCAACTCAATCTGTGATAACTGTGCAACGACACTTCAGAACGAAGTTCGAGAAAGATGCACCGAGTGCCAACTCCATTCGGCGATGGTATGCGCAATTTAAAGCTACAGGATGCCTCTGTAAAAGGAAATCAACGGGTCGTCCTTCAGTGAGTGAAGAAAAGGTTGAGAGTGTGCGGATGAGTTTCACACGTAGCCCACAGAAATCAACACGAAAAGCGAGCAGAGAGCTGAACATTCCACAACCGACCGTTTGGAAGATCTTGCGGAAAAGATTGAAGCATAAACCTTACCACTTGCAATTTCTACAAGCCCTTACGCCCATTGACAAAGTGAGTCGGTTTGAATTTTGTACACAAATGCAGCAGTTTATGGATGAGGATGGTTTTTGTGAGAAACTTGTCTTCAGTGACGAAGCAACATTCTTTGTGAATGGCAAAGTGAACAAACACAATGTGCGAATCTGGGGCACAGAAAATCCCCGCGTTATTGTGCAGCACATTCGCGACTCCCCAAAGTTAGTGTGTTCTGTGCGGTTTCTCAGTTCAAAGTTTATGGCCCTTTTTTCTTCTGCGAGCAGAACGTTACAGGACACGTGTACCTGGACATGCTGGAAAATTGGCTCATGCCGCAGCTGACGACCGACAGTGAGACCTTCATCTACCAGCAGGATGGTGCTCCACCACACTTCCATCACGATGTTCGTGAATTTTTAAACATGAGATTGCCAAACCGATGGATCGGTCGCAGTGGAGAGAATGATCAGAAATTGTTGTCATGGCCTCCACGCTCCCCCGATTTGACGCCGTGCGATTTTTTTGTTTGGGGGTATGTGAAAGATTCAGTGTTTGTGCCTCCTTTACCAGTAGACTTACCAGAACTGCGAGCTCGCATAATCAATGCCTTTGAACAAATTAATAGGGACATGTTACGTCGAGTATGGGACGAACTTGATTACAGACTTGATATCTGCAGAATCACCAAGGGGGAGCATATGGAGCACCTGTAACATCTCAAAAAAAACCTGGGAAGTTGCTCTATGTATCTGTAAAAGTTCGTGAAAATATGTCGAATACTACAGCTACCATAAAATCATGAAATCGCTCCAATCATTTGTAATCACCCTGTACAATTACTTGCAGTTTATAAAAGATAAGAATAAACTACTTTTACCAGACATTTCTCTACACATTAATTCTGCCCGACGAAGTCCTCGTGGAATCCCTAGATAAGAACCTCAACTCTACCGATTACCAACCTGAGCAACCTAAGTTCTCACACATGGAGAACTCCTTCAGTATTCCTAGTGTCACTAAATCACACCTACACCTCTTCACCTCTTTACACCACCAATAACCCTTCTCCAAATTATAGAATTGTTTTACCAAAATAAAGAAAATTCTTCCTTTTTAATATTCTGAAAAGGTCAGAGCATTATCTTGCAGTGACTGAATCTCGAACAAATACTTTGAATATAGCAAATAATGAACATATTCCTTCGAACTACACATTTGATAAATGTGTTTTTAAATAATGATTTTACGAAGTTGTTTCAAAAAAAAATTAATGTTGGTTATAATATACAGTTTGATGTTTTCATTTTTTCTTTACTAGGGTGAACTCTTAAAATATTCCGATCCCGTTTGGCAATAAATAATATGATCTAGTTGCAATGGATTAACAAATGAAAAATAACAAAAAAATCATTCGTTTTCAAACGTATATATATATTAAAATAATTATATTTAAATAATGATTTGTAAGTAAACAGCTTAATTTTATTTATTTAATTAGCCCTAACAAATGCCACTCATGATTTCCAAATCCTCCAGATAAATTGGAAATCACTTGTGGCATTACTTATGATAATGCCAAGACATTATATATGCAAATTGATTACGAAGAAATTTACAAAACTTTTGAAATCTAAATGAAGAAGGAGAAGAAGAGAAAGGAAGGAAAGAGTTTTGATTAAGAGTACTTTTGAGCTGAAAAATAATCCAGTTCAAAATTTGTTTGTCCATTAAAGATGGGATTTAAAAATAAATGTTTAACATTCTAAAATCTATAACAAAGAACTTATCCAGAAAACACACGACATATATCCAAAGAAATGCACAACCTATTAAATACAACCATGGATTCTAAAAACGATATGAATGGAATAAGCGATTTACAATCCATCCCATCCATAGTAATTCTGCCCGAGGGCAGGTCTTTCACTACAATCATATCATGTTCATGCTATGCTTTGCAGCTTTAGTAGGGAATTGTAGGTGTGGTAGCTTCACGTAGCTTTCCACACCGGTGAAGGATGATGATGATGATGATATGATGATAAGGATGATGATGGCCATATAACTTCGAGGACCGTTTAGGCCTTAAAGTTTTCCTGACATTTGTCTAACAGGTGAGGAAAACCCCCGATAAAAACCTCACCCAGAAAAACTGCCCCGACCGGGAATCGAACCCGGGCCGCTGCGTGACAAGGCAACACGCTACCTCGAGACCACAGCTGTGGACACCGATTTATAATAGCAATTCCTAATTTATAATAGTTCATATATTTAAAAAATCACTGGACAAAAATAATATAATTAAAAACACAAATGAAGCTACGGATTATAAATCCACCTACTGTATTTGAGATCGAATAAGAAAAATATTGACTTTATGTTTGGGGCAGTTTACCAGCCTCATGGACTAGTGTCAGCGCTTCTGACGACAGTTCATGAGGTCACGGGTTCGATTTCCGGTCAAACCATAGGAATTTTTCTTTAAAGGGAATTATTCCTGCGGTTGCCCATGGTCTGGAATTTAGGTCAAGTTTATGTTAAGAACTCTCCTGGCGCTTCATTATCATTTATCATCCATCATATCATCGGGGTCCACCGCTATGGTCTCGAGGTAGCGTGCTGCCTTGTCACGCAGCGGGCCCGGGTTCGATCCCCGGTCGGGGCAGTTTTTCTGGGTGAGGTTTTGATCGGGGGTTTTCCTCACCTGTAAGACAAATGTCAGGAAAATGGCCATCATCATCATCCTTCACCGGTGTGGAAAGCAACGGGAAGCTACCACACCTACAATTCCCTAGTAAAGCTGCAAGCATGGCATGAACATGCTATGATTGCAGCGAAGGACCTGCCTTCGGGCAGAATTACTATGGATGGATATAATCGGGGTAACGTAACTCCGCCTTCTAGACGCCCAACCTCAGAAGTGGGTTACAATTATGCCAATGCCAGGAGAGAATACCAGAAATGTCGAAACGACAACCTGGGGCATTGAATATAAAAAAAACGAATAGGCGTTATAAATAAATAAAAAATATGCGAAGTCAATTCTAAGAGATAATAAATAATATAATAATAATAATAATAATAATAATAATAATAATAATAATAATAATAATAATAATAATAAGCAGCTAAAGAAGACCATTCCTCAATAAAATATACTTCCTAATAAGCTGTGTTAGCGTATCCACAACGATGACCTTGCCAGAAAAATCTTATGCGCCCCAAAAATATTTTGTTAATGTTACATTTGAGCTTATGTCCGTGCGGCCACGAACCTACGGATTCGATAGTGCCAGTGAGTAAGTAAGTACGTACATTTGTGCAAATTTTTTTATTAGAATCATTTAGGCAAATTAAAATGTTCTCGGAATAAAAATTAGAGACAAAGAGAAAAAGACATCTCCATGTATCGCCAGGTTGATTGTCATTCTGATGTAAACAGAATGTGACGTACATGTTAATTCTGTTCCGCACAGGAACAATACTGACACTCAAGGGCGGACGGAAGTATATAGGCCTATTTATTCTGACAGAAGACTTCTGATGTGCAAGCAACCGAAAATATACAGGCTCCTAGAGATGCAATACAATTATTATTATTAGTGTATGGAATAAACAATTCCCTAATGCTTTGTATGAAAATCTTACGATTACGATGGGAAGGGGCATTTTATTTTAATTATACATTTACTTTACTGTAATATTTGTAAAAATTGAATTACGAAAATAAAAAAAATCAATATTTTATTTAACGACGCTCATTTTCATCTCATTTAGCATCGGAATTCAAATATGGATGTGAAAGAAACTATATATTTTACATAGAGGCATCTTATTTTAGGCATAGGTTTATTTAACGTGCCATACAATTTGCGGCTCAGCTTTACTTCATGATAGGGTCCACTAACCTCTAGTCCTCCAGAACCGACCTTTAAATCTATAAAATTAAATTTACTTATGAAAAAACCCAAAGTCTAATAAATCGATCATTAAGAAAAGAATATATATATATATATATATATATATATATATATACACATATACATGGCATGATAAGAAAAATAAATGCCTGGACGGGATTCGAACCCGGAACTCAGCGTGTTATCCATTACACACCAGGCGAATCCAATTCAAACACTTATTTTTCTTACATATATATTATATTCTCCATTCTCCACCGCTGTGGTCTCGAGGTAGCGTGCTGCCTTGTCACGCAGCGGGCCCGGGTTCGATCCCCGGTCGGGGCAGTTTTTCTGGGTGAGGTTTTTATCGGGGTTTTTCCTCACCTGTAAGACAAATGTCAGGAAAACTTTAAGGCCCAAACGGTCCCCGAAATCATATGGCCCTCATCCTTATCATCATCATCATCTTTCACCGATGTGGAAAACAACGGGAAGCTACCACACCTACAATTCCCTATAAAGCTGCAAACATAGCATGAAAATGCTATGATTGCAGTGAAGGACCTGCCTTCGGGTAGAATTACTATGGACGGATATTCTCCATTATTACTAGATGTCGCGAGAACTCGGTCTTCACTGTCATCTAGTAGCTAACTATAACAAGTAAGCAAATTAAAGAGAATATTTTTACTTTATAGCAGTGACGCTTTATCGATGTTATAATTAAATGTTTAGCATTGAGCAATGCAAGCTTAATATGGCATGATAAGAAAAATAAATGCCTGGACGGGATTCGAACCCGGAACTCTGAGTCTGTACCTCAGCGTGTTATTCTGTACGTGTTTGTCGCTGAACTCCTCCTAAACGACTGGGTCGATTTTGATGAAATATTCTGTGTGTATCTGATTGGGTCCCTTGATGTTTTAGATTCACAATTGGGCCCTGTAAAACCATTAGGTGTAGGAATTCACCTGAAGTGAATATTTAAAAATCGCTCTAGCGCCAGCGGTCACATATTTTTGTGTTTCTCAACGAAACTCAGCATATCGTATTTAAAAAAACGAAGCAGGTATTATCAAAAAATGAGCGAAATCCGACAATTAGAAGTGGAGGTTTAAGCTTACTTGAAACACGAAATTAAAAACTGCCTAAACGACTGGACCGATTTTGATGAATTTTTTTTGCGTGTGTTTGAGTGGGTCCCTGGATAGTTTATATACACAATTGGACTCGGTAGGTGGCGCTGCGATCGGATTATAGATTTTTTTATGTCAGATCTGCATTTTCGACATATTCCGCGCGAAAACAATGTGACATCATCATGTACGCTTCTTGAGCCACAACAGATGACAGTGAGGAGATTTCTTGTGAACTCATTTAATAATATCTAATTACGTCTTAATTATTAAATTGTTTGGTAAAAAGTAACATATTTTTATCGTTCGGCTATGACACAAGAATTGTACTTTCGGGCAGGACAATGTCTGCCGGATCCGCTAGTACGAGTATATATAATACTTTTTCATATCATGGTGGAGTGGAAATGAAATATATAACTGCAAACTTTCAGAGGTTGTTCAGAGATGATTTTTTTTAATGTAAGAAATTCATCGGACATAGGCCTATACATATGGAAACTGTAGGCATACATTGAGGGAATCAGAAAACAATTTTATTTATTCTGGAGATTTAAAAAAATCTAAAATTCTTTAATATGTCTATCATATTTATTAATGCATTTGTAATATAGTATTGTGATTGTTATATAGGATGTAACTAAATTCTCATTACAGGCTTTGAGAATGTGTAGTGGGGACCAAGACTGTTAAGTTTAGCATAGGACTCGTGTCCGGAAACGTAAGTTTTCCCGCTACACGCACAACACACGTACAAATCTTCCGTATTTTCATCCCCAAAGAATCTGCACGTTCTCCCAACTTCATCCCCCCCTTGAATTATACCTGTGGGGTCACATGAAATTCCTAATTTACGAGACCCCTGTGGCTCCGAGGAATGCGGCGGATGTTTCAGGGATTGGTGATCGTATGTACCAGCACATGGTACGAAGGTACCAATTCTGTGTTGATGTAGGTGGTCGACATACCGAGCCCTTCTTATGGACCCAGATAGGGGATTTACGCCGCTGAGATTACCGCCGTACTATCCAGATGTGATTGCCATAGAATGCAAATGGAGCTAAGCAAGGAAGAAGGTAGCAGAAAATAAAATATTGGGTAATCTATCCATTGTTAATTTAAAATAATCGATTCCGAATATTTTAACAATATCACAGCAGATGTATGAAAAATAACTGTTGGACACACCAGAAATTTATTGGAGAAGAGGAATGTTGGATAAAGGATGGGCAAATAGAAGGGGAAGTAGGATAGGTGATAATCAACTTAGTTTTTATGACAAACGTAGTAGTAAATCAACAGATACCGCGGACAAGACAGAAATTACTATATCAAGTGACGGAAGTACAACAGACGTAACAGAAGAAGACAGGAATCGCCCCACTTCCACATAAAGTAGTACATGAGTACAATGACCTATTAAGAAGCTAACGTAATTGTTTATAATTATTTGCATAATACAAAGAAGTATGATCTATAAATATAGAATTTACGACCGCAGTTAAAAGTAAGAATAGGAGCTACATTTTTTACGAACTGTATGCAATACTAGCATTAAAAACAAAACATGCAATACCCCTCCTCGCGAATTATCTCATCGTTTGGATGCGTAGTATTTATTATTTATTTATTTAGCCTGGTGGAGTTTTAGGCCATGTGGCCATCTCTTCCACTCACCAGGACAAAAAACATACAATATGAAATAGACAAGGTGTTTAAAATATTTTGGCACAAAAAATTGTTTCTCTTGACCTCCCTTTATAACAATTTATAATCATAATATAAAATTATATACCTTTTAAGACCGTCTCCTCAACCGTTGAAACATGAAATTACTGTAGGCCTTTCGGGACACCTCAACGAAGTTTATAAAGATGTTGATAATGAAAACTCCCCTTAACATTTCTCAAACATTTTATCGATATACTAGAATACACTACTTTATTGCCTAGAAAAAGTTGAGTGGGAGTCCATAATTAGAAATTTCCTTCATGAGAAAAAACACAAAAAAGACGTGAGAAAATAGTGACGATGAACAAGGAAACTGAATAAAAAAACAGGACGAATACAAATGAAAATAAATAGGGAGACAAAATAGCAGTAACACTGTAATAAGGTTATTCTAGAAACCATAGCTGATCCTTGACGTTATCTCTAACAATTTATTTGTTTTTGTACAGCCAACCGTTAAAGTTAAAAATTACTAACCACAAAGAAAAAGACGTCAACCGCAAAACCCAAACTGTAACTTCTCTACTTCACTATAAAAAGTGAATACGGTACTATACCTAATATTCTTATGACGTCATTAGAAGGAAAAAATTCTACGAAATTATTTTGAAGTAACCATTTAGATACACATGCTCTGGTATAAATTAATACCTAAACAGAATTCGTGGAATAAAAATGTTGTAGGCAGACAATCTGTCTTGGTAGCAACATCTGGTAGATACCAAGAAGACAAGCTATGAATGATGGGTTTAAATTATTTCATTAAATAATAATAAACAAAAGACAATAGACCTACGCATATATGCAAACACGCCAACAAGACGTAAATTATAAAGGACAAAGTTAAATTATTCTAATCTTATTCGTCTAGAATAAAATCTAAGGCCTTGGATGGCTTTTGCACGTAAAGTAGCATTATTAATTATATATATTATGCTGGCCTCTGAACTCGAAGGACAGAGTTCTAATCGCAACGAGGAAAAAAGTGTGAAAATTCTGGAATGTTCCGAAAGAAATAGGACATCATCATAATATTTAGTCAATACTTCAATTTTTTTCTCTCTCTCTTTTACAGATGTGTGAAAATACAAATAAAAAATGTCCTCAGAGAGTAGGTAACATCATACATAATGAATGACTTTTTTTTAATATCCTATTAGTTTCCAAATTCAAATATAAATGTGGAAAGACCAAATTTTGCTCAGAGGTCACTTATTTCAGATTTTAGATTCTTTTACTTTCCGTAAATTTACCTACGGATGTTTCCCCTCAGAAAGAATCTGGATTTTTTACGCCCTGAAAAATTAACAGATTCCGTGTGGTCTGAACTCGGGAATATCTGATTTAGAGGCAATAATAGCTCCACTAAACCATGGGAACTAATAATGCCTTAGGGATGGTAAACTGTTTACAGATAGTTTTTTTTATAGATAACATCTATTCAGACAAACTTAGGCAAAAACTGGAGACATAGGGACCAAGGAAGAGCAAAACATCGGTGGAAAGATCAAGACCATCTTCGTTAGGTTTACCGTACAGGCCACATGGCCTAAAACGAATTTGTTCATGATGATGATCTATTCAGACAAAGTCATGGTGAGATTCCCATAGTGTGATTTACTTATTTACATCAACACTTTTTTAAAATTCATATTAAAGCACCGTTGAGTTTATGTAATAAAGTAAAGTAATCCCACTACAGGCCTCAGGAGGCCCTTGGGGTAGTAGGAGGTTAAGCTCCCACTTTTTCTAGACAATCGGCACTTGATGTCAGCCGAGTTGTCAACCCTGCGTGACGGCCGCCTTTACCCCAGAACAAGCGTCCGGTACTCATTTCAGTTAGAGGCTGAGTCGACCCCAGGGCCATGGTGCCATCAGAAGGTGTGGGTCAGTTAAAAAATCCTGACCCCACCGGGACTCGAACCCTCAACCTTCCGGTTTGCAGCGCAGTGCCTTAACCATTACGCTACGGCGTGCCCCAGGTTATGTAATAAGATATTAATTATAAAATTGGTACCTGGTAAGTCAGTCGTCCTCAAGTAAATTATTAAACTTCATCAAGTAGGCCTAGTTCCAATGCTGAGGCCTTTCAAAAACAATGTTTCATCTTCTGCATTTTAACTGGTATTCAACATATATTACGGAAAATACTGGGAGATAAAATAGTCAGCTCGTGAAATTTGAATCCCAAACTATAACAAATGTGAATCATTTGATATCTTGGAGTCATCGCGAAACATATCTCCACACAAACATTATTAAAAATATTCTGAAACATGTATTATTTAACGACGATCTTTAATAATCAACGTCATTAGCACCACAATTCAAAAACTGAGCGCGAAAGAATAAAGCAGTCTGCTCATCCAGACACCTCTTACAGTTTCTTTTACTTGCCATAAATCAGCCTATACGATACAGGTTCCAAGGCTTTATTTCCCTTATGAAGAAAGTCATACTCAGATTCTTTACGCCCTGAAGAAAATCATTCCACCCTGGCTGGGTTTGAACCTGCGAACTTCGCATCGAGAATTGAGAACGGTAAGGGCCGATTGTCCAGAAAAAGTGGGAGCCTTAACCTCCTACTACCCCAAGAGCCTCCTGAGGCCCGTACTGGGACTACTTTACTTTTAATCATTATACTGCCGGAACATTTTTCGGATAGAGTTTTAGATATACAGTATAAGGTCTACAGCGTTTTAATGTTATGGTATGGTGTAAACATTTTTTTTTTACATTTTTAATAAATGTAATACAATGGACACAAAATAAAATAACACGTGGAATGTCAAGAAACATTTCTAAGGACAAATGTAAAAACAGAACTATAAATAAAAATATATTTCATTCATAATAGTTTATGGTTTTTTCAAAAGCGAAAACATCTAACGATTTAAAAATAACATTTTATTACTAAATTAATGAGAAATATTAGTCCTATACGTGTAAGAGATTTTGTGAAACAGTTCTAGAAAAACTGCAACTTGTCAAATAAAAATTCTAACATAACACAAATTGATTTTTTAACTTACTTTCATGCAATGTTGATTTAATTTCGTATTCACTTGTTACCGACGACGATTTTCGCAAATAAGAACCAATTGGATTATAAGATTGCTGTTGATCATAAAATAAACAAGGAAAAAGCAATTCCGATTAGGGAAAGGACAGAGTAACGAAATGTTCTGATAAAATTGCATCATACACATCAGTAGGCCTAACCATTGTCCTACTTAAAAGAATGATGCGCGCAGGTAAAGTTAGCGTTAATACGAGTTTGTCCGTCGCCGTGGCGGTAGTCGGTAGAGTCGCTACCTTCCACTCCGGCGACCCGGGTTCGATTCCTGGCGGGGTAGGGGATTTTAAATCTCCACCTTGGGTCTGGGTGTATGTGTCCCGTCTTTGTGTCTATGTGAGAATTAAAAAAAGTAAACAAACATGTAAAAAAAAGGTAAAACAAGAAGGAAAACCAGTATAAACGAAAAAAAAAAGAAAAAAAAAAGCAATTTATGCACTATATGTCACATCGGCTGGCTTGACTTTGTCTCTAACTGTAGGAATGGGGGTAACAAGGCCCGTGTTCCATATGCAATTATTATTGTTATTCTTCTTCTTCTTCTTCGTCAGGCTCTACGACTTCCAGTGGAATGTCTTGGCCTTCTCAACCAGTTTACGCCACTTCTTTCTATCTTGTGCAGTGGATTTCAAATCAAAAATCCCCATTTCTCTCAAATCTTCAATTACGTCATCTTCCCATCGATCCTTGGGTCTTCCCCTTGGTCTTGTTCCTTGTGGCTTATTATTGTTATTATTAATGATAATATTGGGAGATGGAAAATAAAACTTTAGGCACGGAAAGATGTGAACACTGAAAATCTGTATATAAATAAAATTATTATTAAACGTCCACCACTGTGATCTCGGGGAAGCGTCGCGTCGTTGCCTCGTACGCAACGAGCACGGGTTCGATCCCCGGGGGCCAAATTTTATGGGTGAGTTTTTCTTAAGGTTTTCTTCGCCTGTAAGACAAATGTCGGAAAATTTTAAGGCCCATATGGTCCCCGAACATCGTCTGGTCATCACAATCATCAATATATTCGCCTTATTTAGTATGGATGAATGGAGTGTCTTGTCTTAAAAGCTCGTGTTGTCTCGAAGGTGGCTCTGGTGATGATCATTCATTCAAGGAGGCCCTCCATGACCTTCTGTGGTCAAAAAGGTATGTTTGTGATCCAGAGCTGAAACTCCTCTCCCGAGAGACTGGGAAGTAGAGAGGGGGAAGGAAGAGAGATTATCGCTAAAACTATGTTATTTAGCTGCGATTTTCGTTTTGAATAAATTTGACAATCGAAGCCCACATGAAAAACGTAAAACCTGGCACCTATGCTCTAAACTTGATTTTCTTTCTAATTATATTGCATTTAATAATTATTTTCAGTGAAATGTTCTTACAATCTTTTAGGAAATGGGAACTGAGTCTGTTTATCATAAGTAATGCCACGAGTGATTTCCAAATTATCGATAAATTCACGACTCACGAAGTGAGGAATGAATTTATCTACAGAATTTGGAAATCAAGAGTGGCATTTGTTAGGACTATTTAACGAATAAAATTAAGCTGTTTACTCACAAATCATTATTTAACTATAGTTATTTTAAAATATTTATATATTTAATGTAAACGGCGATGTTTGAAAACAAATGAGAAATGATAGGTACGCTTCATCTGCTTCTTTTGTTTATCACTGCAACCAGATCATACTATTTATTGCCAAAGGAACGCAATATTGTAAGAATGCTCTCTAGTGGAGAAAAAATGAAACACATCAAATTGTATATTAATTCATTTCTGATGTCGTATGATGTAAATATGACAATTATATTTTTCTGGATTGTTACCTGGGAAAAAATACATTTAAGAAAGTGCAAACAGTGGTTTATTTTTTTCGTGGTATAATCAATTGCTACAAATGTTTTTATATTAACACCCGCATGCGACATGTGTTGACATTCATGCACTATATATACAATCTGGTAGCCGTATTTTTAGTGGGCTCAGTCACTGCAAAATAATGGTCAGACCTGTTCAGAATATTAAAAAGGAGGAGCCTTCTTTAATATGGTAATTATAACACTGATAAATATTTCGTGAAACACGACTCTGATTGGTTGTAAAACAGAAATCATTGAAACGTGATTGGTCATTGACTCCCATTTGGGGCATGAGTTAAATAGTCAGAATAATGAATTACTAACCATTTAAAACTAATTTACTGAACTGATAGATTAATGAACAATTAGTTATTTTAGAGCATTGGCCTATTACGTATAGTAGATTCGAGCTGTTATTCCTTTTTTTATTCATTGTATCATTAATTTAATTTTAATTGTATTTAGTTTCATTGTATTATTAAACATTATTTTCATTATTATTCAATATGACAGATAATTAATTGTTCAATGTCTATTATTGTAATTTTTTTGTATTCACATGTAACATATGTTTGTCCTCTTTAATATGACTATTATTGTAATTTTTTTGTATTTATATGTAACATATGTTTGTCCTGTTTAATATGACTATTATTGTAATTTTTTTTGTATTCATATGTAACATATGTTTGTTCTGGTGAGTGGAAGAGAAGGCCACATGGCCTTAACTCCACCAGGCTAAATAAATCTATTCTATTCTATTACATTGCCTTCAATAGTAGTCCCATGTTATTTATCGAGCCTATAATGGTAGTAATTAGGAGAGAGTAAACTGATTATAGGTCCACCGCTGAGGTCTCGGTGTAGCGTCGCTGCCTCGTACTCTGCGGTCACGGGTTCGATTCCCCGTTCAGTTCAACTTTCCTGGGTGACGGTTATTTTCGGCGGTTTTTCTTCACCTGTAAGGCAAATGACAGGATAAGGACCAAACGGTCCCCGAACATCGCCTGGCCATCACAATCATCATGTTCAGTATGAATATGTGCGTGTGTGTGTATGTGTAGTGCATTTTGTTTTAATGTTGTGATGTCTTTGAGGAGCCTTGGCACTGGGCTGATCACTCATTCAGGGAGGCCCTCCATGTCCTTGTGTGGTCAAAAAAGTGTGCGTGTGATCCACATTTTAAAATCCCTCTCCCGACAGTTCATGCCACTGTAATGCCCGGGTGGTATATGGCATGTAAAAAGTACCTGGGTAAGGTGAGAGGTTAAATCCAGATATCTGTACCGTGTCTTTTTCACCCAGCCATTGGCACTTATAATGCATATGTATTAAGCATGCGATTGATATTTGTATTGAGTATATTGCTGCTGAAATCAGTTTTTTTTTCTGAACCCAGGACCTTCCCAGTGAAAACTATAGAATGATTTTTGTGTCGCATTTTGTATAGAGAAATACTTTTCAACATTAAAAACTATTGATATCCTTTAAGATGCAGAAATGCGCAAGCGGTTAGACGCTCGCCTCTCACCGCTGGAGTCCTAAGAACGAGTCTCGATCACTCCATGTGGGTTTCGTGATGGACGAAACGGAACTAAGTTTTTATCCGGGGTGTCTCCCCTTTTCTTCTGCCACAATTTCATTCCACCATTTTTCCATACTCACCTCATCCATTTCATTTCGTTCATCTGTCCCTGTGATGATGCGTCGGGCGTGGTTGGCCGGCACCCTTGTCATTCACAGACCTCTATATATAATAGGGGCTCATCTCATCCCTCAACCCGATCCTGAGTTGAGGATATTTATTTATATTTAAGATGCAGAAAAAGCAATCCCTTAGGCCTACTTAATTCTTGGAAACTAAAACTGCTACAACTTCGAGCGCTCTCATATTATATGCCTTGCCTATAAAAACCGCGCTGTTTTCAAAAGCAAGCGCACAACTTCATGTTTAACTTTCTCCATTCTCTAAAAAAAACATTGCTCTCCTTAACAGCAAATATTTTTCTAATCAATATTTTTCTAAAATAAATAACTCGTGCTTCTCCCTCAAAATCACAAAACTACAAAATAATAGCTCAAGAATTAAAAAAAAAATCTCAAAATACTATTTTCGTAAGATATTAACTTTTGCCCCTCATTTAAAATGAGAGACCTACCAAAATAAGAAGTTTAATACTAAGAAAGCAATATAAAACCAATGGTTAGAGCTAGGAATTTTAGGTGCTACACCTTAATTTTATTTTGTTACTACAATGCTCAAATTAGCTTGTCTTGCAAAGAAAACGTTAAATAAATGCCCCTAAATGTGTTTTAGTTGCACCTTTTTTTTTTTTTCAATGCTAGCACTTTTTTGCACATGTTTATCAATGCAAGCACATTTTGGACTTTTTTAAACCTTGTTTGTCTCTTAGCAGCTTTGTATTCCCAAAATAATGTGTGTGTGTGTGTGTGTTTATATATATATATATATATATATATTTACATTTCTTCAAATACGCTTTCAGGGGTTGGTAACGATGTGTGGTATCAGTCCACATCACATTACTTCCACTTTAGTGCAGTCCCGTTAGGCTATTCCTTTTAAATTAGTTCGCACCTTATTGCACCACAGCTATGCGAAAGCTATTGTTTAAGCAAGGGAAATTGTTGGGTGCATAAACAAATGTTTCAGTTCAAAATAATATTTGACTTGTCCGGTCTGCTATTTTCCTGAGTGACCAGTATACAGTATGCCAAAACCGAATGTGGTCTCGAGGTAGCGTGCTGCCTTGTCACGCAACGGGCCCGGGTTTGATCCCCGGTCGGGACAGTTTTTCTGGGTGAGGTTTTTATCGGGGTTTTTCCTCACCTGTAAGACAAATGTTAGGAAGACTTTAAGGCCCAAACGGTCCCCGAAATCATATGACCATCGCAATCATCATCATTCATATTCATCTTAGATCAAGCTTAGGATTTGGGACTCTCCTGGCGCACCACTATCATCATCATCACCCAATCACATTTGCAAAAAAAAAAAACCTCTACATGATTTTGTAAAACAGTTTAGTGCAGATGGAATTCAGAGTGACAGATCTGTTATGAGGTGCATTCTTTGTGAAATTTCAATAACAATTGAAAAACACCAACACAATCGTGTTACGCAGCATATAGGTAGTGCAAAACACGAAAAAATAATGAACTGCAAAGCAGTAAATGTGTATTGTGACAACAGTTTATTGGCGAGGCACTGTCTTAAAGTTTAATAAATAAAAAATATTTTTTTTAATCATACAGCAAAGACATTTGTGGCATGTGGTATTTCTCTTTCCAAACTTAACTCTATTATGAAAGCATATTTGGAGAAATGTACTGGGAAGTCTGTCCCAGATGAAAATCATACCTTCAACCTCTGTATGAGGAAAAATTAAAACAGATCAATCAAGTAGAAGGTGAAAACCAATATATTTTATATTAGATGAAACCACTAATAGACAGTTGAGATATTGAACTTTTTTAGATATGTTCTAAACATTTGAGTTGTTGAATAATATCTGCTTTAACAGTTTTCTGGACTTGTGATTTCAATAACATAATGTTCTGGGACTTGTCTTACTCAGACTTTTTAATATATGACAACATGACTGAATTTCGTGTCGTGGGTTACTTGATGTAACTGGTTTTGGTACTCTTTAATGATAATTCACATGGGAAATTTGCACTTCCTATTTTTAAAAATTCCACCTTTTTTGCAGAATAAAAACACCTTTTTTGCACCTTTTTCACCAAAATGTTGCACCTAAAATTCCTAGCTCTGCTAATGGTACTAAAATCAAATAACATATTACCACAACTTATTTCTTACAATAAAAACAAAATAGGTGCAGACAATACAAATATATAAACTTGTGATTTTAAGGATCTTCAGCTGAGAACTGCATTAAATGATAAACTACAATTTATTCTAATCTTAATGATCATCTATCAATGTTAATTAATAAAACATTTATCTTATGATTAAATATACTTATTTTTCCATTAGGCATGTATCAATTTAAAATAATTATCAGTTATTTCAATTTGATTAATAATTTAAAGCATAAATTAATCATCACAAATTTTAATTGTTTATATATCTGAGTAAGAAACAATTTAATTTTTTTTTTGATGTTGATATTGGGTATAATTATTATTTTTTTAAATATAATAAGTTCAATGTAACTGAATGTGATGTCTTCGCCAGTATTTTTCTTAACTGTCACCTCTAAAAAGATCCACAATTCTTAATTTCTGTTTGATGGTAAAAAAAAAAAAAAAAAAAAGACAGCTCAATTGCACTTCTACTAGCGCTTGATTTTTCAGTTATATTATTTCAAACTATACCTCTTCTTCTGTATTTACAAACATTATTTAATATTTTAAACTTTTTCAAACAATTTTTTATAATATTATTAGACAATTTTGTAGTATGTATTTAAATATACAAATGACAATATTATGACACTGTTAGACAATATTGTGATGCTAACTGTTATTTTCTGCACAGAGTATATTACTTAGTCCGTGATTTTTCTATCGCTGCTTTGGGTTATCGCTGGTTGGATCAGCGTTAGGGAGTGATAAGTGTACACCCATTTTTAATAATCGCTTGGTAATTTTAATATTATTAATATATTTTTTAAACATAGATTTGGGGATTTATTACAAATATTGGTAATTTAAATTTCATAGCGACGGATAGTAATTGAGAATAATCGATATGTGGTTTGATTGTGGGTTATTGCTGGCTCTATAAACTCTGGCGCCTGCGCACTGTTGTTCTATAGGACTTTGAAAATATTTTACGCCAGTTTAAGTGCAGTTTTTCCAAAAAGAATAAATGCAAAAGTGTAAAAAGATACCTTCAAATTAGTATTTTTGATTAAATGGTTTTCCCACTTATGTAATACATGATTATGTAATTATGATAAATATAATTCAGTGCCACATTGAATTATAAGCTAGAAGGGAATAAATAAAATAATGTTTCCTTATATCTTTTCAAATTATAATTTAAGAAAGTGTAAGTTATGCTACACTTATGTTTAACATGTAGAACATCTTAAACAAGACGTAACAGATAAAGATTCAAAGCCTGCTGATAAGAGAATATGTGGTGAAATATATTGAACTATGAAAGGTAAGTTGCCACAAATCTATACTTAGCTATTTACAGTGTACAAAGTGATTCATTAGTTTTCTTTTTTTTTTTTTTTTTCTTTGGCTTCTCTACAGTCATACTAGTTGTCAGTTATGTTTGGCACCATGAGTATTTAAAAAGAAAGTACCGGTATAAACAGCTCAAAAAAAAAGTAATATTCTAGATATTCCAATATAACATCTTCCATCCATAAATGGTATTAAATTTACATAGGCCCAATATTATTGTACACATTAAGGTAGAAAACTGTCATTATGCCACATCTGAATAAATTCTGTCAGATTCACTAATCTTGATAATATGGTTTGATATCTAATGTCAAGCATTCGACAAAGGTGTCATCTGCTCTCTTCCGCTCCAGTATTTAGAAGGAAGACTTTTGATTTCTGTAAAAGTTGTCAATGAAAAAAAGGTGGTCTCAATACCTTGAAATATAAAGTCAGGGTTTTAAGCTAATCAATATGCTTAGAAGCTTCACACACTAGTTATAAAACTTGTTTAATCATGTTATCTAAGCCAATTGTGAAGATAGAATTTGAACATCCATAACTTTTTTTTTTCTCCCTAAACTACAGAATATTTGAGCAACTGTAATTCTTATCTGTCTTCAATTGTCCAAACAAGTTCAGGATTTATAGCTTGCATATGGTTTTATTTATGAAATTTAAAGTTAACTTTTTTACTGTTTACATTTTTACATCATTCTCAAATATTAGTGATACTAACATTACATTATGCATCCACTGACCTAATGAGTACATATTAAATAATTTATTATTTACATGTGTAAAAGTCATTTTCTTTAATTATAATCATTAAAGACAGCATTTTTTCTTTCTTTGCCTTCCATACAGTTTCCATCAAAATTTCAAATGATCTAACAATTATTTAAGTTAAATGCAAATTATTAGGATGTTCAAATAGGTAGCAAAATAAATTCTGTTAGAGATTTTCTTCCAAGTACAACAATCTAACTAACTAACTCATTGGCATTATGGAACCTGTAGGTTCATGGCCGCATAGACATAAGCTCTCCATATATCCCTATCTTCAGCCAATGTTTTCCAATCATCCCCTGTATAATCTACTTCCCTCAAATCATAGTTAATGTTATTCTCCCACCTCATTCTTGGTCTACCAACTGGGCGTTTTCCCTCTGGTTTTCCTACAAGAAGCTTCCATGCACGTCTTTCATTCCCCATTCTTTTTGGACTAAAGAGAGATGAACAGACAGGTGAATGGAGAAGACTGCATAACAGTGAATTACATGGTCTTTATAGGAAGCCAGATATAATGAGAAGAGTTAAGTCTCATAGACTGCAATGGGCAGACAATCACTTTTGTAAATTTTCAATTTTAAATATAAAGGTTAAATTAAAACGTAGAACCCCTTTACCAACCTTATTTAATGGAACTAGCATGGCAATACATATTTTGTGTAAGAAATATGACATGTGGGAAGAACAGGCAGATCGGTGTAACCTTTTTTTTAACAGTGAAAATATCTCTACAAGAACGTAAATAAAAAAATATTAATCTCATAACTTAAAAGAAATAATTAACCGATTATATGAATGTTTCAATACGATGCATTTTATTCCAATCCCTATTTCTAATCTAACCTTACCACATAGGCCTATCAATCACATTGTATCTGTAATCTCTAAAATTATTAAATAGAGCGTTCACGTTTATTGTAGATACTTTAGCGGCTGGGATTTCAGCAGTGTGTTAATGATCTTTAAACAGTTAAATAAACATGTGTTTCGTAACGGGTGGGGTGTCCCTCATGTATGCTTCCGCAATTAAGCCGATGCTCTGGTGTAGACCAGAACTTAGTTATTATCCAAAATTATTTATTACGTTATTTGCCCTTAGAATGGACATTATTTTTGGAAAATATAAAATAGATCATTCCACTATTATACAAGATATTAATTTAAATCGATAAAATGACAGTTCTTTTTCCACTGTCACATGGCATTTGAAATATGCAAGTTGAAAGCATACGTAAGGGAACCTATGAATATATAGAGAAGGTTTAATGTAGGTTTGTTCCTACCTCCTTTATAACATTCCTAAGAAAATAAGACGACGAGTATGTTGGCGGTGGAAATTCTGTTACGGTAGACGCCATTATTAAGAGCACAGAAACGCGCACATGCAGAAGTCTCACAAAACACTGAATAACTGGACTCTTTTCCGATAGATGTCTTCACCCCGCAGGTATTGCCAACATGTAAACAATATACACTTTTCTATACTTCAATTTGTTCCAGTCTAACAATTCAACAGACTGTACCGGAGATGAAGATAAATAAATAGCCAATTCTAAACTCTTACACGCAAATAAGTCACTGTATGGCAAAGTTATGTAATAGTAAAAGATATATTTCTTGGAACATATCTCTCTCCCTTTCTTTCTCTCTCTCTCTCTCTCTCTCTATATATATATATATATGAAATAAAAGAAAAATTAATGCCTGATTATTATATATTTATTTATAATATGTATAACATTTATAATATATTTATATAATAATAAAATAAATACATTAATTATTTTAAGGGAACTTTCATTTTGAGTCAAATTTTTTTTATTTATTGATTGAAATTTACAAAAAAAAATTAATACACTATCTGGATGTACCAAAATAAACTTTATACTAAAAAAGTGGAGTTTGTAGACAGAAAAAATGGAATAGAACATTATTACATTTTAAACTTTAGAATCTCATTATGGACTCACGAACAAAATTCAGGGCATAATCAAAGAGCAGTGATATTGTACGACCTACCGGTACCCTAATGCTGATAAACATTATCAGTGTTATTAAAAGCACAGAATAAACACAAGTTTTCAAATTATTTAAATTCTAATAAACAAAGAATAAAATTGTTTATTACTGATTATGGCTAATTAATTTCATATGCCTACAATCATGTTTTCATTGAAATTAATTCAACCAAAATAATTTCAGTGTAGACTTATAAGCTACAGGCCTACTCTAATTTCAGTTCATTCATCTGACAAACAAAATTATTAAATTGCTTTTAACATATGTATATATATCATAATTATGATTACTCTTTATTTATTCCTTTTTTTTCCAAGTGCGACAGGCCTAGAAGGCCCTTGGCCTACCAGACGGCTGCTGGCCTCACATCCACATGTGTTAATCACAGAGGTAGACGATTATTTAGCCAGTGTAGGGGTGACATGTGGTCAGCATGTTAGGTCCCCCAGCCGTTATAGCTGGTCTTCTCAACCTGGAGTCGCTACTTATTGTAGCTACCCAAATGCCTCACGATGCTAGGTGTGCACCAGTCTCATACTGGCCAAAATTCCATAAGAAAATTTCTTCTCCAATGGAGACCCGAACCAGCACAAGTCTCATAACTCTGCGCCAAGGCTTCTTGCCTTAACCACTCGGCTACGGTGCAGAACATTTATTCTTATTGTTTTATTTATAATTATTTTCGAACTTATCCAACACAATGCTCTGTAGTTCCCCAGGCTTGATTCCCAAATCTGCATTTTGGATCTGAGTGCATTTCTTGTGATCTTCTACGTTTCTTTTTGGTGGTGATCCTGGCATCTTGATAACAGAATGGGAGGTCCGCCACATTGTATCTGTCAAGTGTAGGCCTATATATGTTTGTGGTTCTCCTGCCTACAGGTCACTCATATAGGGTATTGATTTGAAAATCCCATTGGAGCTACTCTTACAGAAGCAGGCATGAAGAAATGAAGAATAAAAATAATTTCCAGTAATACTAAAGGCCTATATAAATATAATTAATGTATAGACTACATCTGGTGATCTCATGTGTAGCTATTGGTCCAATGTCACAAACACGTGTACCGCATTAAAGAATCCTCAGGTATGAAATTCATATTCCTGGCAAAATTCCCCGTTGTTGTAGTTCACTCTTCAACATCACAAAATGGTGACATTACACCGACAAAACAAACAATATAGTTAATGGAATGCAGAATACCCAATATTAGTAATATTAAAATGCTTATAAATTAATTTTTTCATGATCTATTGAATGGATTTGCTTCAAATTTTCAGGAGATATTTACAAACCTTCATACACTACTCATCTCAGGAACTTCTTGTAAAAAATAAATATTACTGAATTTATATATAAAATCTTACTGAAAATTCATCAAAATATATGTTTTAAAATACAATAGGAAGTAACATTAAGAGGTTTGTTTAATAATTAAAACATTTGGTTTGTACCTCTTAGAGTTGTTTTTGTCGAACATATGTTTCAGAGCTTCTTAGCCCCATCGTCAGTCTGTAATCGCTCTGAAACATATGTTTGACAACAACTCTAAGAGGTAAGAATGAACAAACCAAATGTTTTAATTATAAAATATATTAAAAATCATCGGAGAACATATTGTTTAAATAACTCACCTCATAGGATTCATGCTTCCATGATATCGCGATTTCAAACATAATCATGTTCATCGTCAGCCATAACTCCGACTGTTGAAATTCTTCGGCCGTCAACTATTCTATTATCGCCATCTTCAGTGCTGCTATCTATGGTTGAATTTATGAACTTCGAAATCAATGTAATTTCGTTAGGGATATCAAAATTCATTGATCTATTTTTGTTTTTCTGAATGTATATTTTTTCCCAAACTGTCAATTCCAAAGGTTTCTCTACTTGTTTTAAAAGTTTAGCTTCTCTTCCAATTTTATGATGTTCTAATAAACTATGTGCAGCAATTGCAGATTTTTCAATTTCACAATTTTTAATATTTCTGAAATGTTCTTTTGTCCGAATTTCCAAATTCCTTTTTGTTTTTCCTATATAAACTTTATTGCAATCTTCACAATTTATTTGATAAATTCCAGATTTCTTACTGTCTGGAACTTTGACTTTTTTATTGGTACTTAGAAGATTACCCAGACTAAATTTATTTATTGGTGCCAAAAAAATGTTGTATTTGTCAAAAATTTTTTGAAATTTCCTATGCATTTCAGGATGGTAAGTAATTTTCTTGTATTTTTTCTTTTCTTTGCAATTTTGTAAAGTAGTATATTCATTAAGTCTTTTATTGTGTTTGAATTTCTTCAACTTATTTATAATTAATTCTTTATCAAAACCATTTAATCTAGCAGTGTTTAAGATATGTTTAAACTCTTTATTGAAATTTTCTTCGTTTAATGGTACATTTGTCAATCTGTAAATTAAGCTATTGAATATTGCATGCTTATGAGCAATGTGATTGAAGCCTGATGATTTAATGTAATTATCTGTATGAGTTCCTTTTCTAAATATATCAAATTCAATTTTCAGTGATTGATCATTCCTAATTATACATAAATCCAAAAAAGGAATTTTGTTTTCTTTTTCTAATTCTAAATACATTCAGAAAAACAAAAATAGATCAATGAATTTTGATATCCCTAACGAAATTACATTGATTTCGAAGTTCATAAATTCAACCATAGATAGCAGCACTGAAGATGGCGATAATAGAATAGTTGACGGCCGAAGAATTTCAACAGTCGGAGTTATGGCTGACGATGAACATGATTATGTTTGAAATCGCGATATCATGGAAGCATGAATCCTATGAGGTGAGTTATTTAAACAATATGTTCTCCGATGATTTTTAATGATTATACCTCATAATGTTTACTTCCCAACATTAATTAAATATATATAAAATATATGTTGCTATAAAAAAAACAAATTAAAAGTATTGGTGTATTATATTAGAATTGAAGCACAGGGCCATATTTGGAAATTCTTCCATTCACGGTAGTCCATGTTTTGCTCCTTCTGTCCATTACATAATAAGCATGACAAAATATACAAAAAAATTGTTATGAGAGGGGGAAATTTTAAAAAATACAATAAGGAGTAAAAGTGATCTCACCACAGGCCTTTAGGAGGCCCTTTCTGGTGGAAGGCAAAGACTTCCATCTTTGCATATAATTAGCACAAGATGTTAGTTGAGTTGTTAGCCCTGCATGATGGTCTTTACCCCTTGAACATTTGTCTGATACTCTTTTCTGTTAGAAGCTGAGTTGACCACAGTGCCACTTAATTATTTAGGCCAGTTTAAAATTTTGTTCCCATTAAAAATTTATTCTGTGACTCTTTGGCTTGTAGTACATTGTCTTAACCAACTACAATATGGCATATCCCTTTAAAATACAATATTTCATCACATAATTTCTATTAAAAAATATTGATAAATGCTGTTTTTAAGCATAAACAAATTATGTCAAATAGTTTGAAAGTTTTCAGATGTTATGGAACCATGTTAACTGTAATAGTATTTGTCTTTATAGGTTTTTTGGGGTTATTCTTTAATACGTGAAATGTATATCTTTCAGATGTAAATGACACCTCCTAATTTCTCCTGGCTGGAGTAACTGTTCCAGTGAATACAATCCTGTCAGAGCATTCATAAATTACCAGTAATTTTTTTTTTTCGGAACAAAGTAAGTTTCCTCCACATGGTGCTCCTTGTATAATGTCAAATGACTTATAAAATGGGACCATATGTCAAGATACAACTGCCTGCAGAATATCTACATAAAATCAGAGTATACAGACTTAAGAGAAGTACCATCTGAAAAATAAGAAAAATATCACCATAAACTCTGATCAACTCCTGGAACGTAAAAAATTCAACCAAGATAATCAGATATCCAAGAATTCCGTAACACTATACTGAATGAAACAGAAGACGATGACATAAATTTAGAAGCAAACCATTATATTATGAAAATTAAGAAGTAGTAGTTTCATTTTAATATTATGAATAGATTCTGAGAAAACGAGCATTTTGTAAGCAGTATTTTAATATTACTATATAAGGCAGCATTCATTAATATTATATTTATTTTTCACCAAGCAAATTTATGTGTAGCATTTTTTTTTGGAATCAGTTCTAGTTGTCATTTAAATTTGAATACTATTTTTTTTTAGAATTTCTGTGTTACAGTAGATGATGAAGTAAAACTCGTACATAGTCTCTGTTTTTTTTTATATAACAATTCTGCCATTAATATTCCTATAGATCCTAGAATACCATAAGCTAGAACAAGCAGAGCCGGGTAAAAATCTTGAAAATTAACAATAACAAAATTCTGTCCTGCAGTCTCACATTTTGGTTTCTGATGGAACCATTTTTTATCTTCACGATCAAGGAGACCAGTTTCTCGCAACAAACTTACCCTGTAAATGAATTATGCATTATGTTATACTAAGCTTTTTATATACTAAGCAATGTATTATTATATCAACATGTTTTTACTTACAATTAACACACTGTATATTATGACACAAGTAGTTAGTTGCTCGTCTCTTACTGCTGGGGTCCCAAGATCAAGTCTTAGTCACTCCATATGGGTTTTGTGGTGGACAAAACGGAGATTGGGAAGGTTTTTCTCAGGGTTTTCTTCTGTTTTCCCCCTGCCACAATTTCATTCCATCATTTCTCCATACTCATCTCATTCAATTTGTTTCATTTCATTCATCTGCCCCTGTGATGGCACGTCAAGCGTGTTCAACCGGCACCCTTGTCATTCACAGACCTCTACATAAGGGGTTTCATCTCATCTCATCCTTCGACCCGACCCTGAGTTGGACACGAGTTGAGGATATTATTTCTTCTTCTTCTTCTTCTTCTTCTTCTTCTTCTTCTTCTTCTTCTTCTTCACGGTTTAGGCTTATTTACTAGCCTGTTCTGGCTCCAAATTGCTGCTCTTTCCATCTTTTCCTTGGTCTTCCCAAACTTCTTCTTCCTCATGGTGAATAGTTGTTTGCTGCTTTTGGTATTCTATTCTCAGTCATCCTTGCCAAGTGTTCTTTCCAGTTTGTTCTGTATTTCTCTATTGTTGAGTTTAATTCCTCTATTTTTAGTTGATGTCTTATTTTCGTGCTCATCCAGTTCGGACAAAGATAATATTAGAAAATAAACCAATAGAACAAGTAGTAATATATAACTTCCTAGGTTGCAAAATATCATATACAGCAGAAACAGGATATTATTTAATTATTATATTATGGTCAATTTTTGTTTTATTTTTTGCCAGATCAAAAATTCTGATTATAGTTGAATTGTAATATATCTAATATTAACTACTCTTGTTTCAATAGCTTGATGGCATGACAAGCTTAGAAATCACCTGGCCTACCAGCCGGCTGTTGGTCTCACATTTGTTATCATCATCATTAGCAATGACTGTACAGCCCAAAATAAGCCCTGACTCCCTTCAACCCCTGCCTCCATACTCTTCAATCCATAGCTGATACCAGTGTTTAGATTCATTCTGGGACTTGACTTCAGATTTCTCGACAAGAAGATTTTCTGAAGAGGACACCAACCACCTTATAACTCCTACAGATCAGATATGTAAAAATTTAAATGAACTGTAGTACATCCCCAATCAACACCAAAAGAGAATTTGAGACACTTTTCGTATGATACCTTATTTTTTACCTTTCCAGCAAAAGTAGACTACAAGCAGCAAAGTTCCAGCCAGCATAGCTCTCAGCTTCAAGCAGGGCATGTAATCCTCTGCCATGAAAAGGCAGTGTTTTCGACAGAGGATCTCACAACTATATGTGCCATTTACACAGGTTAGACAATCATCCAGACAGTAAAGAGTGATGTATGATCAGCATGTCAGCATCTCCATATTATAGCTGGTTTCCTCAATCTGGCCTCTTGTTTATTGTAGCTATCCAAATTCATCATGATGCTGGTTGGGCACTAGTTCCATTCAGGCTGAATTTCCTTGAGAACATTTTTTTCTTCATGAGTACTCTTACCAGATCTCTGCACCAAGACATGATCTCTTAGACCCTTCAACTATGGCACAGGATCCTTGTTTCAATTACTATACAAAACAGATCTGGATAAACAGCTTACAAAATTAAAGCTTGAGCTTTCAAATTTACACCTTACAATCCTGAGTTTGCATATTGGTCACTCCAGGTGAGATTTATGATGAACAAATTGGAGGCAGGAAAGTTTTTCTCAGGATTTTTTCTATTCCACACAGCTGTAAACTTAATTCCTCTATTATTTTGAAAAGAAAAATTAATGCCTGAATTCCTTGACTACTTCATACTCATGACATTAATTTAATTTGCTCCTATGATGACATGAAAACCTGGTCAGCTGCATCCTTGTTTATCACATCTAAAATAATAGGGTTTTGACATTTCACTCCTTGATCTGGTATCTACTTATAACATCCCTTTCATTTAATATAATTTAATTTATCTCCTTTTGTGATAATGTGAAAGGCATATCAACTAGCATTCTTGTTTTTCATAGACCTTTAATAATTGGGGATTCACCTCATTTCATCCCTTGATCTGCATTATGTTGGACATGAGTAAAGGGATTACTTTTCTTTACTTTCAATAATTGAGGTGTTGACATGGGAAAGGTAGTATGTCATATAACGCAAATTTTACAGGGGAAGCAAAAAACAATTTTGACACTTTTAAATTTAAATACATTTTGTAAAGCAAATATGGATATTTTGTAACTATTTAGCAAATAAAATTTCTTGTTTAGTGGTGTCAAAATTATATTAAAATTAATGTTGGGAAAATTGTTTTTTGTTTCCCCTGTAAAATTTGCTTTTTATGACTTACTATGTCAACCCCTCAATTATTATTTTTATATTCAATATATTCATAATCGTCCAAGGCAAATAGTGGGCCTAGGCCTGTTACAGTCTCCTTCCATTTCTTCAAGGACCAACCCAAAAAAATCTTTTTCCTTGAGGTTCATATCTGAGAATTTGTCGAGGCAATAGGAATGATCCATTCTTTTGACATGTAACAGCCAATTCTGACTCGGGACTAAATGCTGGTAAAGGTCCCTTAGATCATTATTGATGTTGACATTATTAAAATAAAAATATAAATTATGGAGTTCCTCATTGTGAAGCATCCTCCATTCTACATTATCATTCTTTATGGGACTGAATATTTGTCTCAGGATCCTATTTTAAAATACTTTAAACTTATTTTCTTCCCATAATGCAAGATCATAGAATAGTAGAGATCAGATTATTGTTTAAAATAAATTATTTCTTAAAATTTACCATTATATTAAAAAGTTATTGAAATTTGACTGCGATATCTCTTAATTTGATATATTATTTCTAACACATTGTATTATAATTAATATATAAAGAAAATCATAAATATCTGGAAATTTTATTAACATCTCTTGAAATTTGATTATCAATATCTCTTGAAATTTATTATTGATATATCTCAAAATTTCATTATCTATGTACCTCAAAATTATGTTACTCATATATACCAAAGTTTAATTGATTTATCTCAAAATTCAATTAACACTTAAAAAAAAACTTTATAGATGTAAGTGCAATTGATACCAAAAAAATTATCATAAAAACTTTTTTTTTTTACCTTTCTTTAATATGTGGGGTATATGGAGAATCTTTCCTAGCTGTTAATGACATATGTAAAGAAGAGAACATTTTTATCTCTTGGTATCGACATTTCTCGCCTTCTTCAAAAATATCACTTATTATCTTGTAAGATCCTGACAGCCCGTGAAAAGCAAATAAACCTCTCCTTATCTTGTGAACACCAATCTCTTCTGTCGTGAAAGCTTCTTGGAATGGCTGAGTATATAATTTCTCTTTAAATACCCAAGTTACTTCTGGATCTGTTGTTTCCTGGAGTAAGAAAAAAGAAAAAAACTAGCCTAATGTATTGAGTTTCAATATTGCTATCTTTATTCTCATTCCATTTATCAGTTTTATCTCTCCCCTTTGTGAGAATAATCTCTGAACTATATTTAGTTAAATAAGGATATGGGGAGTTTTCAACAGGATCTGATCCGTATTTTAGTTATATAAATTAATATTACTGAAAATTAATATTTAAAAAGAACTTACATTCACAAAAACATCAACCATACTAAGTTTAAGAGGACTTTTCATAAGATCTGAGAGAGTTTTAATGGCATTGCTTGAAGTTTGCAACAGAGAGACAATGATTGCAGAATAAGATGTTGTCATGAATAAACTTAGTATCAACACAAATATAAACAGAATTCTTGATGAAATATTCCTTGGAACATGTAAAGCATCTGAAATCGTAGAAGAAAATTATGTCAAGTATGAAATTTTATTTTACATGGATATAAAATGATCTCAGTAGCATACAGTAATTCTGATTAATGTTTGGAATGATATAAATATGATACATATATTAAGTTATGTAGGAAGGAAATAACACTATGTGTTTTTTTTAATTTTGTTTAGTTGTTTCTTGACTCACCTCATACTTCTTAACTCCCTCGTATATTTAGATTTCGTCACTGTATTTGTGTCATTCTCAATGCTGTTCACGTTCACAACTGACGTCCAATGGTCTCCTCTTCCGCAGACTGACCTCCGTGCCATCTGATGGCTGACCGACGAACTTTCAAATCAATCCTCTCTCCTTATCACCGGGTATTTCAAAATTCATAGTTGTGTTTTTATTCTTGCATATGTAAATTTTTTCCCAAATTGTGAGTTCCTTTGGTTTTTCCAATTGTTGAAGTAATTTTGTTGTGGTTTCTATGCTATGTTTTTCTGACCAGGCATGTGCAGCTATTGCAGATTTTTCTGTTTCTCCATTTTTAACATTTCTGAGGTATTCCTTTAATCTTATATTTAGATTCCTTTTTGTTTTTCCTATGTATATCCTTTCACAATCTTGTTAAAAATGGAGAAACAGAAAAATCTGCAATAGCTGCACATGCCTGGTCAGAAAAACATAGAATAGAAACCAAAACAAAATTACTTAAACAATTGGAAAAACTGAAGGAACTCACAATTTGGGAAAAAATTTACATATGCAAGAATAAGAACACAACTTTGAATTTTGAAATACCCGGTGATAAGGAGAGGAGATTGATTTGGAAGTTCGTCGGTCAGCCATCAGATGGCGCGGAGGTCAGTCTACAGGAGAGGAGACTATTGGACATCAGTTGTGAACGTGAACAACATTGAGAATGTCACAAATACAGTGACGAAATCTAGATATGCGAGGGAGTTAAGAAGTATGAGATGAGTCAAGAAACAACTAAACAAAATGGTACATATATATATTAAATAAAAAATTGACAAGCTTTTCATCAAGAGCCATCAGGATCTGAATTGAATTGAACATTTTCTCCACAAGGTAAGAGTCAAAATTTAAAAAACATCAGCAGAACTTGTGCATTTTTATAGTTGAAATTATCGTATCATTCTCAAACTACAACTGACATATTGGATCATGTATGATGGCCTATCTTAACCCTCTGCATGCCACTGGTAAAATCTCTTGTGTCAGAGATTTAAATCGCACCTGCCGATGTGATCGGCTTTGCAAGTAGTTTAAGTATATTCAACTTTTATAAGATTCATGATGTGTTCCGTTGAGGTTTAAAAAAAAGAAAAAGAAACGACAAAATTAGCCAATGCACTAAAGAAAGCCGATAAAAACGTAAAAATAGTATACAGAACCAATAACAAATTAAACAACATAATAAACAATAACATTGAAGAAAATAACATTTTCAAAAGCAAAGGAGTTTATAAACTGACATGTAAGGACTGCAACAAATTTTATATAGGAAGGACAAACAGGAGTTTTAACATCAGATTCAAAGAACATTTTCGAGACTTCATTCACGCAGAAGGTAAATCAAGCTATGCAAAACACGTTATCCATGAAGGACATCGCATGTTAAATATTGAAAACACCCTAACAGTAATGCACAGAGAAAATAATCCAGCGAAGATAAACGTACTCGAAGAGATGGAAATCATGAAAGCAGCTCACAATGACAGCCTGATAAATGAAAACGAACCCAATACATGTAACCCCCTCTACCAGATCTTCAGTGAAACACCAGTTTTGAATCCTGCCGATGATGGGGCAAGTCCCGAAAGCGCTACAGTTAAATGATAATTAAGTTGAGGAGACGGATCTTTCAGGTGAATATTCTATAATTTTATATTAATTTAAGTATATTGTCTGGCAGATAATGGACAGGAGCACCAGAGCTGATCTAATTAGCTCATGACACCTAAAGGGTTAAATAAACACCTTGCTTGAAGATGTGCCTGGTTCTATTCTAACTTAATAGTTTTCACCCATGTACTTACAGATTATTCTCCTGTCTTACATTTAGAAACAAGTGTTAAACTGACACTGCATAAAATTCCAGGGTTTGAAATTGGCACTACACGGATTTTAATATTAATATCAACTGTTAGATCATCGCATTTCATTTTTATTAAAGAATTCTGATAGTATTAGTTGCCTTATCATACTTGCTGACTTAGAAAAGTAAAGCACAAATTCCAATGCCATCCACTGTACTTTTAAAGCATAGGTGGATACATGGAATTAATGTGGTTTATTTTCAATTTAAGCATCACTTTAGCAGACCACTTTATGTAGATGATGCAGACTTGTATTGTGTAAAAAGAGAAGTTTAGGATGAGTATATATACTAGCTGGCCCGGTGAACATCGTATCGCCTTTAAATATTTTTACTTTGATTTTTCCAATGTTTTAATAGTTATCTGCTATTTGGGGCGGAAACAAATCCAACAAATCAAAGATCATAAAAATCGTTCCAGACATTCTTGAGTTATAAATAGTGTAGCTAATCCAACTTTGTTATATATATATATATATATAAAAGTCCCGGCCACGCGTTGCTGTGGCTAAGGTATACGTTAAATTATGTTGTAGTAAACTAAGTAAGAAATCTAAATCAGAAAGTTTTTGTTTTACACAATTTTTTTAGTTCTGGTACATTAACTACACCCGGTATAAATATGGGTGGTGGTTTATGTGGAAGTGGTTTTGTTGATTGAGATGAATTTATATTGTCTGCATTCTCAGTATCATCCATAAGTGTATCATAAGGATTATATACATTTATTGATGGAATATTTTGAGGAGGCTTGCTGATTTCATTATACTTCCGTTTTTTTCTACGAACTTGTTGGCAGTTTGGATTCTCATCATCATCAAGAAGTCTCTGTATTGTAATATCATCTTGTGATATATTATAGTCATCTTGTTTTTCATTTAATTGAGGAATAGAGATTGTTTCTGTAATATTAGGCATATTATTATAACAGACTTACTTACAGTTCTGTTATTCCGTTCCTTAGGACCTTCATATGTCTTTAAATTGACATTCTTCTTAAATGTAAGATTTATGTCGCATAGGCCTATACCAATTTGCAGAAATTTACTTGATATCTTATCATTCATGGTCTCTAGAACTGATTCGCCATATTGTTCAATGTCCTTACTCGGTCCAGTTAAATTTAAATTAAGTTGCTGTCTTTCAGCCAGATTACTTAAAACTAATACTTACACACGAAGTTAATATTATTATCAATATATTGAAAATAAAATAAACACAAACACACTTAAATTATGAAATAATCAATATTTGTAATTCAATTGAAATTTGCGGTTCCAACAAAAAGCACAGCCGCCTGGTTAAATAATAAACCAATTACCTTACACGGCCATCTGTTAGAATCGTATGGTACTCACAGATAATTATAACTCTTTGTTAAATAATAAACAAATAATTTGCAATAAAAGTAATGTGACTATAAATTTAGTTATAAACTTCCCTAAGTCTCAAGTTGGATCAAACTGCACACAGTGTGCAATATTTTATTAAAATTGGTTCAGTAGTTTAGGATTCCATTGCGGGCAAACAATGTGACACGTAATTTTTATATATTAAGATATATATATTACCATTGATTACAATATATTTAGTGTGTGTTTCCTGAGATGATGATGATGAAGAGAAGGGAAAAGATGAAACCCAGTAACGGCACATACCTTACTCCTGTCAAAAAACATTAATGGGACTGCCACACTTAATGCTCACATTCAACAGATGAACTTGCTATCAATAACACCACATGTCATTTCAGCATGTGCAGAGGGATTTGGGCTTTAATAAGTGAATGCTTTACTTCACTATGTATTCACTTTTAACATTATCAATTATTTTAATTATATACTCTCTTCAAGTATCTTTTATTAATCAGACCTTTTTAATTAATAAAGAAAAAAGTGAAAATTCTATTATTTTTATCCCTTTTCTCCCTTGGGGCATCTAGTATACATTCTTATGATTAAAATTGTTACATCATCTCTCCAAACCTGAAAACTGAAAATTTTACAATTAAAATTTCCAGCTATACCAGGAGTCAAACCCAGACGTGCTAATCAGGAGTCAGGCATGTTACCACCCAAACTGGTGCAACAGAATTTATTTTAAATTTGAAGAGAAAAATTTTCGCCTAGAAATATACAATAAGTAAAAAAAAAAAACTCCTGGCGCGACAGGCCTAGAAGGCCCTTAGCCTACCATCCGGCTGCTGGCCTCACATCCACATGTGTCAATCACAGAGGTAGATGATCAGCCAGTGTTGGGGTGACATGTGGTCAGCATGACGAGTCCCCCAGCCGTTATAGCTGGTTTTCTCAACCTGGAGCCGCTACTTATTGTAGCTACCCAAATGCCTCATGATGCTGGGTGGGCACCGGTCCCATACTGGCCGAAATACCATGAGAAAATTTCTTCCCCCATGGAGACTCGAACCAGCGCAAGTCCCCTAGCTCTGCACCAAGGCTTCCTGTCCTAACCACTCAGCTACGGCGCGGGACATACAACAAGTAGTGGGTCCCTAATATACCAAAGAATTGTACACAGAGTCTGTGACTAATTTCATTCATTAATAATTACTAAAATATTAGAGATAGCAACTTTCAGTTTTCTGCATTACAATTTTTAAGTAAAAATATTTAATTAATTTTTATAACTACAACATGGGCTCCTCTACATGTTTGTAGGCTTCTAAATAGTAGACATGTTCATTCCATATCATATTGGAAGTGATACTCTGCACTACATCTCTGATCCTCCATATCAGTTCTTGAATATTTGCCACTTTATCATTAATGTACACTTTATTCTTAATGTGTCCTGTGCCATAACAGAAGTGTTTAAGGGATGTTGCCTTGGTGCAGGGATACAGGACCTGCGCTGGTTTGATTTGCCACGGGGGACGAAATTTTCCTTTAGAATTTTGGCCAGTGTAGGATCAGTACCCACCCAGCACCATGAGGAATTTGGATATCTACAATAAGTAGAGGGTTCAGATTGAGAAAACCAGCTATAATGGCAGGGGACCCAATGTGCTGACCACATGTCTTCCCAATGCTAGCTAGATGATCGTCCACCTCTGTGATTAACACATGTTGATGACAACTCAACGGCTGACTGGTAAGCAAAGGCTATTTAGCCCGTTGTGCCATTGAGTTATCCTTAATGTAACCCCATATGTAGAAATGTAATTACAGGAAGTAAGCATAATAATGGAAACACCTTCCAAATCTTCATTAACAAGTGTAGAACCACAATTAGTCTTTAATTTTTTATGAATTGATTCATAAAACTTATGTATGAATACATCCTATGGACATCTTGTACCATTCTTCATAATTTTTTCTATCTCTTTAAAAGAGATAGGAGATGGAAATTTTGTCTTTACTCCAGTTTCCAATTCACACCACATTGCCTTAATAATATTCAGACTTGGAAAATGGGCTGGCGATGGTAGACTTCTGACTTCTACTTCAATGCCCCTCAAAAAAATCAGCAGAGGCATTATCATCTTGAAATATAGCATTACCTGAGGGGAACAATGTATTGTTGATTGCAGCTGGTCTTCTAGAATGCCCTCATGTACCTTAACAATCTCTTTGCCTTTCACTGTGACAATAAGAGTTACAGAATACCAGGATATTTCTGTTCAAACTATTATTGCCCCTCCACCATGTTTAATTGTAGGTGCTAAGAAGTCTAAATTGTAAGCTTCATTTGATTTTCTCCAGACATATATTCTACCAGTAAGAGGGAAAAGTGTAGGGTCTATTGAATCATCAGATCATTACATTTTTCTAATAAATAATAATCAGCAGTATTCATAACACCACTGTTTTTGCTTTACTGCATTCCTGTCTGTAATCAGTGGTTTATTAATAATTGCTCTGCCATATCATATTTAACAGGTACGAGTGTACAGTATTACTGTAGACCTATAACATGTGAAGTAAAAATTGTATTTGATGTTTTTATTATTCGTTAATGATGGAAAAATCATATTTGAAGAGAAAAATTATACGCTCAGACTGGGACTCGAACTCAGGACCTTTGTATTTGTAATTGTATTCCCTGGTATGTTAAGCTATGAGTGAATTTTGAGGCAACATAAAATGGCAATTAAACAAAAATTAATTTGTACTAATTAGGAAGATGTTTCTTAATGAAGTCAGTGGTGGCTTGCAACCACATATTTGCAATTATATTGTACATGACTCACTTGCGGACACATTATTACTAGAACTTTTTTGCTTCTATTATCGATAACTTTCAACTATTTCAGTTTGTGCTATTAATTTTGATACACCTGTACACATGATGAATTATAAACAGATAGTTACCCTGCTGAAATACTATAGCTAATACATCTACTATGGTTTCACCCCAGGTAACAGGGCGCTGAGTAGACTTAGACATGTGGTGATGTACTCTCCGTGTCAACATTAATACCATTGCAAGAATAACAATGGTAACAATATATGTGATCCAGATAGAAGTACTGAAGGGCAACTCATATATTATAGAAACAGCAGATAGTGAAGGTTTTAGAAACATGAAGCTTCCCCTGAAACATAATTCATAAAAAAATTAATAATTACCCAAGAGAGTGAAAGAGGGTCATAGAAATTGCTTGTAGAAAATCCAGAAAGGAAGTCCCCAGTAGGTAGCCAAGAATAACATTAATCATGGTTTGAGGGAGATAAATTATACAGGAAATGATTGGAAAATATTAACACAGGATAGGTTTGTATGCGGAGCTTATGCCCATGCAGTCATGAACCTCTGGATTCATTAGGCCAGCGAGCGAGTTACCCATCTGATCATTTGATCAAATTGAAGTTTTTATAGCATTCAAATAGCCAAAGAGCATTAAACATAGCCTGTTGATTTGTTTGAAATAATGATTGAATAGTTAATTAGATTAAGTAAACAGTTTACTTGTTGTGAGTTCCCATACAAAAACAGGAAAAGGAGTAAACAAGAAGAATCATATCCTAGCATAAAAAGATAAAAAAATGATTCCAAACAGTGGTGAAGTGTTAATCAAAGCACTGGATGCAGCGCTTCCCTATAATTTTTACTAAAATAAACTATTTTAAATGTTATTTAAAATTATGAAATTATAAAATTCTTACGTTAAAAAGTTGTATTTTTAAATAAATTGATAAGTATATAATTTATAAGTTAAATCTACATGCTTGTGTCACCTATCTTCCAAATTACATCATCCATTTCCAATGGCTTAGATGCGCTACGCCTAGCCACGTGTTACCAGCGTCATTTCATGCGGAAGCACTTGAGAGAAAAAGTAAAGTTTGTTGTAATTAATATTTAATTTTAGGAAGTTATATTTTGAGGTTATTTTAATTATATTATCTTTAGTCTGGACATCTTACCTCAATACTAATGTTGATTTGTTCTTGAACATGTTTCAAAACAATTCTGTTTTATCGTCAGCTTTCCCAGACTCAGCTAGTGTTGAAATAGCAAAGTTTTATTCATTTTACTTAGTTTAATTGTTTATAATATATAGTTTGTATGTTATATTTTATTGTGACCTTGTCATTAGACAAATAGTATGAATGTAAATAGTGATTTCTCAAATGTTTCTTGTAATTTATTTTATTCCACATATCATGAGTGATTGTAAGTGATAAGCTTCCAAGAATCCACTCATGTTAGTAGCTCTGCCGCGAACATTCAAATGGAGTTGAAACAGCATCATGAACGTGTAATATGTGAGGGTGCTATTAAAAAATTTTTACAACACCCGTTTAATTCACATTCATTTCAAGACAAATTAAAATTAATAAAAAATTGTAGATCTACACAGTCTCTCACCGAATTAAATACTAAATATAAAGGCTGTAAAATTTTCACAGGATGTCGGCCGCGGTGGACTAGTGGTTATGCTCCTTGCCTCTGGTCCCGAGGGTCGCATGTTCAAACCCGACTGGGATCGATGGATTTTTTAGGACGGAAAAATCCAAGGAGCAAGTCCTCCGGGAGGGACTTTAAGCCGTGGGTCCCGAGTCTGAAGATTTCAGACTCGTAAAAATCCTTAAGCCTGAATGAAAAGACCTCTAAGCAAAATTTACCGAATTTTCCCATCCTAGTACTACCTTGGTTTCCTAGATGTCAGTATGAGGCGGAACGCATCTATACGAAAACAAGTGTAACTAAATCAGTATAGTTCAAATTCTTCCCTGTAGGGGGAGAACATAGGCTTACAATACAAAAAAAAAATTTCACAGGACATTTTGATCCAAATTCCTATCAAACCATCTCCTGGTTATGTGGTTGCAATAATCTCAAAAAATTGTTCTGCTGGCCATGTCTTTTGTTCTCGCCTGAAAAGAATGTTTGGAACAAGACAGGTTTTGAGGATTTAAATATTTTTCATAAAGCCAAAAAAAAACACAAACTCTCATTTCTTCACACAACAAGCCTTAGCAGTTGAAAGATCCAACGTATGATTTTATTCCAATATTTTTCCATCCATTAGGATGCAAATATACAATTGAACCTTATTAGAATTTGATACTTGAAAAATAATTTTTTTCATCCCACTCTATTGAAGAATGATGAGTTTGGCAGTGAAGAACTTGTGTGTTCTAATGTCACCCTCTGCACTTTTCATGTTTTGGGTTCCGTGCTGGACAGATAGATGGCATTAATGTGGTCTATTTTCAATTTATGCACCACTTTGGTAGACCACTTTAAGCAGATGATGTATTTAGGTAGAATTTTTTTATATCACGCACCTCATATTATTCTTCCTTTGACTATAAATTAGTTTTGGAACATAGTTTCTGTTCCATTCTCAGTATCGTTACGACCATTGTTCTGTCATCTTGAAGAGCCGTCCTTCGCTCCTACTATTGGCCGACTAAAAAACCTCGAACCAGGTCATTCTCCCTGGGAATTTCAAAGTTCATCAATTTCTTCTTTTCGTTCTTTTGAATGTAGATCTTTTCCCAAACAGTAGGTTCTTTTGGTTTTTCTATTTGTTTTAATAATTTAGCTTCTTTCTCGATAAGATGTTTTTCCGTATGATGTATTCTTGTATTATGAATAGAGAAGAGTATAGATGTTAAGTCTGGCAGCCCCCTTGGTGTTTTTCGACAAGAGTAGGGTACATGTCGGCACCTGGTTTCACCTTATCTCTTCTCTTCATCATCATCATCCCTCACACAGAACACCTTACACTACATAAAAATAAATAAATATACACTCATCCTACACTCCTTTCTGTACACAATATAAGAATACATCATCAATAAAAAGTGGTCTGCCAAAGTGGTGCATAAATTGAAAATAGGCCACATTAACACCATCCACCTGCCCAGAGCTGAACCCGAAACATGAAAAATGCTGTGAGTGACATCAGAACACACACCTACTAAATATTGGAGTGGAAAAGAATGAATGACTTTGTTGTCAAGTGTTCATTATTAGATATCACTTTTATAAATAAGACTTCAAAATATTGTGATGTAAAGTATGAACATTTTATTTTTTTACATTATGAAAAAATGAGAATATTGGAATTTACCTGAATTCAATTGTTTCACCAGCATAGTCAATTATATCTAAGCGTTCAGTTTTGAAAAGAAGTCCAGTTGCTCCAATTTCACAATTTCCACATTGAATGAGTCCCACTGCTCCAGTAAAACAATGTGACCCATTTATTGGATATCCCCAAGAGTTAGTTAGACATACTTTTATTCTGAAATTCAAGTTTTAAACTGTACTTAAAAATATCTGATGACAAGATAAATAATTACATTGTATCAATTAAGTTAATAAAGCATTAAAAACAATTTAAAGAGAAAAATTATACGCTCAGACCGGGACTTGTTCAAGTCCCGGTCTGAGCATATAATTTTTCTCTTTATATATGATTTATCCATCATTGAGATGTATGAAATTAATAATAAAAACATCATTAAAAACAAGTTTATTTCTAAATCACTACACACACATATATGTATTTTACATCCACCGCTGTGGTCTTGAGGTAGTATGCTGCTTGTCACGCAGCGGGCCCGGGTTCGATTCCCAGTCAGGACAGACTCCTGGGTGAGGTATTTTTCGGGGTTTTTCCTCACCTGTAAGACAAATTTCGGAAGCTTAGGGCCCAAACGGTCCCCGAAAATCATCCAGCCATCGCCATCATCCTTATCATTATCATCATTACCCTTCACCGGTATGGTAAGCAAATATAATTATAAATTGAATTTTCAGTCATTTAGGGTTTATGGAGAGTCCTGTAAATAAAGGGTATTATTAAATAAATCTGGCCATAATTGCAAATACTGCCCCTATTGAAAGAACATAATGGAAATGTGCTACTACATAGTAGGTGGGAAGCTATCACACCTATAATTCCCTAGTAAAGCTGCAAAGCATAGCATGAAAATGCTATGATACTAGTGAAAGACCTGCCCCCGGGCAGAATTACTATGGATGGATAGATATATTTTACCATGACAACCTTATAATTTTAGTTATTTTTTAACATCAACATATATTTTCCATTGTATTCTTCTATACTTCTTTCAACTAAAGGATAGAGTGGATATAAACAAAGCATGTCACTCCCCAGATATCATAAACAGAAAATGCAAGAAAGAAGTAAGTTACATATGAAATGTAACTGAAACAGTACTGTCACTCCATGATTTTGATGTTACATAGCCTTCGTTCATCAGGGGAAGTAAGTGAAGTGCTATATCACCTTATTTGTAACAGAATTATTTGTAAACTTTATTTTACTTATGACGAATGTTTGGTTTTAGTACAAACATATTTCTGTATTATTATACAAGGTGGGACTCATCATTGTGACATAGAGTGCCAGTGCTTAAGTGAAGGATTCTTGCTTTCCACTATACTCGACCTCCACGGAAATTAGCCAGGTATTGAATCAGACCTGCAAGTCAGGAGACAACCATGCTATCACCTGAATGTTGAGCTAGTGCAGTGGATTTATTAACACATTCGGTACCGTAAACCAGTTAAGGTGTTTAAAGAGACTATCGTGTATGCGGCCGTCAGTCAGTTAACTCGTTTTAGAGCAGGCGCGAACAAACCACGTTTATATTCGGCATCTAAATATTGTGTTGGCTTAGTACGTCTTGGGGATCATAGATGGCATGTAAATGTACATTTTCTATTCCTGTTTGACACCTTTAACCTTGGTGAATCCCCTTTTATTTTTAAAACAAACAACACATGGAATTAGTTCACCCAAACATGCCTCCAGGCTCCAATGCAGTTGTATATGTTTCTTGTCATCGCGCTGTTGTTTTGTGCGTGAGTGAAACCATGGCAAAAGAAAAATATCTCACTGAAGAAGAATTAGTGAATATTTTGTATAATGATGATTTTAGGTGATGAACTGATTCCTGAATTAGAAGATTCACAAAGTGAAAGTGAAGATGAACTTCCACTTCCTGAAATTGATATGCCGATACCATGTGATGTCAATCACCCAAGTTATTTCACCATCAAATCCTACTAGGATATCTCCTTTAGGTATGTACAAAATTTGAATTTTCTAGGACTAATAGTTTGTGAATAATAGTCCATTTTCTGAAGTGCCACGAAAAGGGTAGCTAGGGTATTTAAATGGCTGGCCTGTTGGTTTAAATGCCCTGCTCAGTGTCTGATACTGAATGTGTTAATGGACTTTAATCTCAATTAATCAAACCTGACTCAAATCAGTGATTATTTTTATTTTTACACACTGAGATTTGTAGTTGTTAAAATTGTGATATGGCCAATACAAACTACTATTAAAAAAAACAAAATAGCAATATACCTGAAATTAAGCATTTCAGAAATAATCTTCATGACACTATAATGATATTTGCTATCTGTATTGATATGTCTGTATTGAGGATCTGTGAAATCTTCCCAGGTTCCTTGAGCTAACTGCAAAACAAATTATTAATTAATTAACATTACATTACATTAAAAAAAAGAGTTGGTTTCATTTCAAAAATATTTTGTGTTTATTTTTTTAAATATTTTCCTAGACTGTATTTACACTTCATAAGAGCAGGCCACTTGGTTTTCTTAGATTCTTGTAGTCCTCTTACTGCATCCACATAAAATAAGTTATAACAGACACAGAGAACTGTTGAGTGAAAAAATATTTCCAATAATAAATAAGATGAGTCTGTTGCATCTTACCTCATAAAAGTTGAGTTCTTCTAGGACATGTTGTCCAGACAAATTGACGATAAAACAGAATTGTTTTAATTAATTTAGAGTTAGAATATTCATGACTCACTTCATAATTGTAGATTTCTTGAAGACCGGTTTCAATATGTTTTGTATCATTATCAATTCTTTTTAAATTGTTTGAAACATGACCTAGAAGAACTCAACTTTTATGAAGTAAGATGCAACAGATTCATTTATTTATTAAGAAGAACCTCATAATGTTACTTCATATTGTAATTTTGTAATAAAATATTTCCAAATTGTTTATTAATATTATTTAATTTATTTTGGTTGTAAAAGTAGCCTGTTTAGTGACACTTTTGTAATTATAAAATAAAAAACATGTTGCTATATAAATTTACATTATCTCATGAAGTTAGAAACAAACAATGCAACAAAGCCCTGGAAGACCTCTATATATAACATACCTGACCGGCCAAGACAAGAAGCTGTTGTGAAGTTCCGCCTCCAAACTGGACACGATATTCTTGCCAAACATCTGTCTCGCTTTGGAATACTTCAAGCACCCACCTGCAATCTCTGTAATCTGGATGAAGATATGAACAGGGAACACTTAATGCGCTGCCCGGCTCTTCGCAGTACAACTGAGACCGGAAAATATTGGGAAGCCAGAACCATGATTATGAATCAGATGAACAAATGATGTTATCTCAATGTTTGAATGTCATTAGATAAAAAAAAAATAAATAAATTTACATTATCCTTTTCCAAAGTATGGTAACAATAAAACTAATATCATGAATCATAAGGAATAAAAATACTTACTTACTTACTTATTTACTCACTGACACTATCGAACCCGTAGGTTCATGGCCACGCGGACATAAGCTCTCCATACATCCCTATCCTGAGCCAATGCTTTCCAATCCTTCCCTGTATAATCTACTTCCCTCAAATCATAGTTAATGTTATTCTCCCACCTCATTCTTGGTCTACCAACTGGGCATTTTCCCTCTGGCTTTCCTGCAAGAAGCCTCCATGCACGTCTTTCATTCCCCATATGCGCAACATGTCCTACCCATTGCAGTCTACGAGACTTAACTGTTCTTATTATATCTGGCTTCCTATAAAGACCATGTAGTTCATTGTTATGCAATCTTCTCCATTCACCTGTCTCTTCATCTCTCTTTGGTCCAAAAATTTTCCTAAGTACTTTATTCTCAAATACTTGCAATCTCCTTTCCTCCCTTAAAGTAAGAGTCCACGTTTCGCACCCATATAATATAACTGGTAGAATAATAGTTTTATATATTTTCAGTTTAACGTTTTTTGAAAGGAGTTGGGACATCAAGAGTCTCTGCAATGCATAATAGCATGCATTTCCAGAATTGAGCCTATGTTTAATTTCTTTGTGCATCTCATTCCTATTTGTGATTATTGTTCCTAGGTATTTGAATTCAGACACATCCTCAAAATAATATTTCACTGAAATTGCAGATTTAGTAGTAAATGTGTATACAGATATGTTTTCTGCTAATTATTGGTAAATAATGATCAATAGGCCTATTAATAAAGTATTATTGAGGTGTACAACTTTTTTTTAATAGTACTTTCATTCAAAAAAACATGCTCCATTACAACATTGCAAAACTACATGCTGATTTAAACTTTTATAGGAAAAATCACTATGAGGTTTAATTTAACATTTCAATTAATATGCTTTGTAGCTTATCAGGTGAAGTATAAAGTATTTTAATTTTAATTTTAATCTTACATGCTAACTGTTTATACATTACATATGTTCTCTTAATATTTACATTATATTATGTACACACTATTTTTATGGCTTTTTTTATCTGAATTGTTTGCAAAATATAAAAATTTATACTATTAACAAAAATTTCAAATGGTTTTCAAAATTTTCCCATTAGCTCTTTTTGATTTATTGGCCACTGGCCAACAGAGCAAGTTATAGTGTTTTTTACTTTTAATCTTCTTCTTCTCCTTCTTCTACCTTCCAAGTATTAGGCCAAGGCCTGTTACGATCCTATAGAAAACTTTCTCTCCAGCGTTTAATAGGACGGCCCAGAGATTCTGGGAAATTCTCATATAAGACTTGAAAGCATAATAATAGTCCCTTCGATTGGTTGCTGGCCAAAGGAAGGCAAGACCAGTGATTGGGGCTGCCATCTTACAGCCTCTGGTCAGGCTTTTCTGGAGAAGAAAAGAAAATAAAGGAAAGAAGAAATGGAAGAAAGGAAAGACTCCCTAGCCCTCGGATGCCATAACAGCATCGGGGTCAAAAAAACAAGAATTAACCAAGAGAGGTGAGATAGTAAACTTAAAAGAGTGCAAAACACAAGTAAGCGGAAGAAATGTTTTGCTCAGCTTTCTCAGGATAACTGACATTCCCAGAGTATATGGTCAACAGTTTGTGAAGTTTCTGTATGGGAACAAATTGGATTATCTATAATTTTAAATCTATGAAAGTAGGAACTTATTTTCCCATGTCATATTAGTATCATCGCAATTTTATGCCTATTTGTTTTTGTTAGCCTATCTCATACTTTAGGAAAAAAAATAGTTTTGTTAGTTGACCCTTGGTTGAAGCTTTCCATTCACTTTGCTACTCTTGTACATACTTTTCATTCAATTGACTGATCACAATAGTTTTTGGGATTTTAGAGTAGTCCTACAACTTGTACAGAGGTGTAGTGTGTGAGATCTTAGAAAGTGATTGACAGCACATGGGCAATTGTGTACATGAAGGGACTCGCTTTACAATTGACAAATCACAATCCAAGTTTATGATATGTTTTCGGGGATCCATAGTCCAGTGTTGACACAGTTCCTGTGTCGTGCTCGCAGTACACTGTGTGAAAGAGAGATAATTGATGTTATTCGTAACAGTTTTAATTTGCATCCTGTTACCTGTGTCAAAACTACATTGGTATGATGCATATGTGATCAAGATATGACCTATAGTGAAAAATAAAATTATTTGGGTATAGCAGAGTTGGCGACCGACTCTAAGTGAGAGGATTTTGGCAATGCTGTGATTTTCACACCAGATGGAAGCAGAAACTTCAATCATAAAATAAGATCTCATGCACTGTAGTTTAACTTCCCCAAGGATCTTAGAAAACTCTATGCAATTGAGATGGTGGCTACAAAAAGGAAACATAAACAGAGGTCATATCTTGAAATATATAACATCAAAGTTTTAAAGTTTTGTTTTAATTGCAAAAATATATGTTTTTTTAGTTAGAAAGAATTGATAATGATGTGTAAAGAGTCAAAACTTTGGTCTTGAAAAAAATGAGGTTAGTCATGAACATTCTAACTCCTACTAATTATAATTGTGTTTTTTCTTAACAATTATGGAAATTAAAGACTTTTTTTAGTAATCATTACATGAATCAGATTTTTCACTTCACTTCATTAATCTTGTATACTATATCCAGGACTTATTTCAAAGAATCTCAGACTCTTCATTGTCAACTGGCATCTGACTGTTGACTTGATAATTGGCAGTCCTAAAGCCCCATACTTCTTCCCTCTGTCTGTTAATTTATTTTTATTCTCTTGCAGATAAAACAAATATTTTAAGCTATATAACAATATAAAACATTTAAAATATTCAAAATATGCTAACCACCTATTCCAATTTAATCATTGTTTCGATCCAAATTTTGAAATTTTACATGTTTGTGATAAGGGTAAGAAGTTGGACCTTTTGGAGGCTGTAGAAATAAATGAATTGAAAAGTAGTAATAAACTGTTGATTTGAATGAATCGCCTTTGTTAAATTAAAAAATTTAAATAAATTATTGTTGTATTGTTGCTTAGATCAGTTGATATGTACTATAATAACACAATTAATAATTTGTTAACATGTCTGAAGAAGGTACAGTGTACCGAAACAGCTGTCACTGAATTATATCTTAATAAATATGAAAATCAAATAAAACTAAGTTTTATTTTTATTCAATTAATGAATATAAAACATGTTTTCTGATTTCCTTTTTTCAGCCACTTCCTCAATTTTGCACTATCTTTACCCACTTATTAAAAAAGTTTCCCTTTTTTAATTGTTTTATAATATGGAAGTGAACAAAATGCAGTTTTACTGCTCATGTATTAGAATTTTATGACATAATGCACCCTTTCCAGTCAGTTTTTGGTGGGATTTTCATGATTTTGTTTACTTGTAAACTTGGAAGGCATTAAATTACATCAGTATCATTGTATTTGGTTATTATTTAGCATTGTTTTGATGGTGATTACAACTCCAGTTCAAGTGATACATGTATTCATGTGACCGGTGAAAAATAAGGAGCAGAGGAGAATAACACTCTGTGTAGTGGGAGATGTACAGGCAAGGTAAGAATATATAGAACTGTATTTTATTCACTACTAAAGTTTTTTTTTTTTGTTCAATGCCACCACATTGTCATTTCAACATTCTGGTATTCTCTCCTGACATGGTGTTATTGTAACTCACTTCTGAGGTTGTGGCGCCTGGAAGGCAGAGTTACACTGCCCGATGATATATTGTGGGGGGTGATGGTGGTAATGATGCACCAGGAGAGGCCTTAATCCTAAACTTAGGGTCATATCTATGAACATATTAGACCATAAAAGTCGTTCTCTGCTGAGAAAGTTGCATCCAAAGACATTTTTGCATACTCAAAAATCTGTTCATGCGATAATAATTGTTGAAATTCCTAAGTTACCTCGCGAGGTGACTTTGCAGAGAACGAATCGTGAGCAACCCGATGGGAACCAATGGTAACTGATGTACTTTAAAACCTTGCTGCGTACCTTGCTGCTTTATTCAAGATGTCGGATCTTGAAGACTTCGATCATGTTTTCGGTATATGCGGAGAAGAGGAATTTGATAGAGTCTACCAAAGAATTCAACTGGAAGAACAGGAGAATCAGCATAATATCGCACGATGCAGACATCGTCGTATACGGTATTATTTGTGGGATGAAAGCGTAAATGCATTCCTCTAGCAGATGAAAATAACAGAAGTGGTTTTATCGCTGAGAATTCTGGGTAATTTCTTGCCAATATTACGGAAAAAAAACTACTTTCATGCATGACCAGTCAGTGACTTGCTAATTCGAACTTTGCACGTTCTCACGGAAAACTCAACTCACCAGAGACTAATGTATTTGCATGCCATGAATATGTTAATGATGATAATGATGGCCAGATGATGTTCGGGGACCGTTTGGGCCTTAAAGTTTCCTGATATTTGCCTTAAAGGTGAGGAAAAACCTCAAAAAAAACCATCACCCAGGAAACTTGTCCCGACTGGGGATCGAACCCGGGCCTGCTGTGTGACAAGGCAGCACGCTGCCTCGAGACCACAGCAGTGAACACTGCTAAAGTATTGTTAAATATAAAATATTAATATTTATTCTGTAAATCTCAGTAGTTAAATACAATGCTGGTACTACTAGAACAAAATACTAACCAGCTTGAATGACATATGATATAAAGAATGTCACTGTGTTATTATTTTATTTCATGACACTCTTTAACTGCTAAGGCTATTAGCACCACAATTAAAATCTGAATTTGAAATAATCAACATTTTGCGCAGAGACCTCTTTTCTCAGGATTGAAGTTCTATCATCATCATCATCATCATCAGTAGCAGCACTACAACCCGATTCAAGCCTTGGCTTCCCTCAAAACCCTCATTTGATTCTTTTGTTTTTTTTACGCCCAACTATCCAGCGATCCTGAAGGACAATGATTTTCTGCTGAGGTTTTCTTCCCTAGCTGATAGGTCTCAAGTATACTACCCAGGGACTATGACATGGACATGCATGTGTAGGACTTAGTAGGATTAAACAGCAGTAATCCATATTCAGGATCTTTATGCCCTGAAAAATCCACTGACTCAGCTGGTTTTGAACATACAAACTTTGGAACCAGAGGTGAGCATGATAACCACTAGTCTACCACTATCCATAGTATAAAGAATTGAACTGTGCTCAAGGAAGAAGATTTTTCCCTTTTACATATTTCATTGTATTTTTATCATAAAATTCTGCTATCAGAAGACCATACAGGTCATTCAGTTTGGTTTATTTTGTACTCTGCTAGTAGTTTTAAGTATACTGTGCTATATGTTGGAAGGGGCTAAAATTATCATGAATTTGGGAAGTCACCAGAAGGAATTTGCACACTGGACTTTATTCCGAATTTCTAATCTCTATCATAAAGACAATGATTAAATATAACTTACCACTACTACTGTTGGAATTTCAATTCCTCCATAGTCAACTCTCTTAACTTCAGGAGGGAAATGTAATTCTTTATTCCAGATATTTGGTTTGCTGACAGTCAGGGACTGTTCCTTCCCTACGTGATACACATCTTGTATCACAAACTGATTTGTAGCATTGTCTCTTTGTACCAGTGTGACATGACTGGTAAGAGGTAAATACAAGTGATCCAAGGTAGCCTGTGTCTCCTCTATATTGTTACATAATAACATCCAGTGATGTAATCTACTAAACAGCTTCTTCTTACTTGCCTATAACATAATAAACAAGTGATTATTACTTAGGATAGGAAAGGAAATTTCATCAATGTCATACTGCTGCATCAGATCCAAAGTGATGATGTGAAGTAAACTGTATAAATAAATGTCTGTATTTTATTTGAAAAGAAAAATATACTCCTGAATTGAGATTTTAACCTGATGACTCTGTCTTTCGGTGAGAAGCAATAAATTTTATTTGATGTTTTTATCTTCTAAGTAGGCTACTTTATACAGCCAAGGGCTTCTTTTGATGTTTTTAATATTAATTTAACACTTCTCACTGAAGAATAAATTATATTTCCAGAGAAAAATTAATGCTCAGACTGGGGTTTGAAACCAGAAAGCCAAAGGTCCTGGGTACAAACCCCAGTCTGAGCGTATACTTTTTCTCTTCAAATATAATTATATCCTTCAGTGAGAAGTGTTAAATTAATAATAAAAACATCAAAATTTTATTTGAATAACTTCATTGCTATAAATGTGATGTTAATTTTGAATAATGTCTTCTTGTTAAAGAAGCCATAATGGCATGTAGAATGAAAAGTTCATAGCCTCGGCATGCGGGAATTCATATTTAAAAGGAGAGAATTAATATTTGTTTGAATCAAGAGCCTGGTAACTCAGTAGTTAGAGCATTACTTAGCATCCTGAAATGCATAGACAATTTTAAATTTTTTTTGACAGATACAATGTTACTTTGACACCAATAAATAAATTTAGTCTGAGTGATCTTCTAAGTAGGCTACTAATAAAAAAATCAATATCACAGATAGTAAGAAATCTGGAATTTATCAAATAAATTGTTATAATTGCAGTAAAGTATATATAGGAAAAACTAAAAGGAATTTGGAAAACTCATACTAAAGAATATTTTAGAAATATTAAAAACTGTAAAATTGAAAAATCTGCAATTGCTGCACGTAGTTTACTAGAACATCATAAAATTGGAAAAGAAACAAAATTTTTAAAACAATTGCATAAACCTTTAGAATTCACAGTTTGGGAGAAGATATATAACCAGAAAAATAAATAGATCAATGAACTTTAATATTCCCAACGAACAAAATTTAATTTCAAAGTTTATAAATTCAACCATAGATGGCGGCACAGAAGATATTGACAATAGAGAAGTTGACAGCCGAAGAATTTCATCAGTCAGAGTTGTGACTGATGATGGACAAGATGTCTGAAACCTGGGTCTCGTGAAAAATATAAATTTATGAGATGAATTTTTTTTAAATTTTCTCCGACAAATATTAAATGATTATTATCTCATAATGTTTACTTCCCAACATTAATTTTAATATACATATATTAGTTTGTTCGAGGAAAGATCAACAAAATTAAGCACTATTAGAGAGTCTGGACAAATTGCTGTGGAACATAGTAAGAGTAATTAAATTTGAGTTAATATTTAATTTTAGGAAGTTATATTTTGAGGTTATTTTAATTATATTATTTTTGGTCTGGACATCTTACCTCAATATTAATGTTGATTTGTTCTTGGACATGTTTCAAAACAATTCTCTGTTTTATCTTCAGCTTTTCAGCTTTGAGTTGTTTTTTGACTCACCTCATATTTCTTGACTTCTATGCAGACTCAGGTTTCGTCACTGAATTCGTGATATTATTGATGTATCACCATTATCACAACTGCCGTCTTGCAGTTGTCTCTTTTGCAAATTTATTTCTGCATTCTCTGTTGGCTGACCGATTAACTTCCAAATCAATCCCCTTTCATTTTCACCGGGTATTTCAAAATTCATAGTTTTGTTTTTATTCTTGCATATGTAAATTTTCCCCCAAATTGTGAGTTCCTTTGATTTTGAAACTGTTTTAGTAATTTTAGTTAGAAAAATCAAAGGGACTCACAATTTGGGAGAAAATTTACATATGCAAGAATAAAAAGAAAACTATGAATTTTGAAATACCCGGTGAAAATGAGAGGGGATTGATTTGGAAGTTCATCAATCAGCCAACAGAGAACGCAGAAATAAATTTGAAAAAGAGACAACTGCAAGACGGCAGTTGTGATCGTGGTGATGCATGGATAATGTCACTAATTCAGTGACGAAACCTGGGTCTGCATAGAAGTCAAGAAATATGAAGTGAGTCAAAAAAACAATTCAAATTTAATTAGAATAAACCTCATAGTGTTATTTCCTACCTACATAATTTAATAGTAAGAGTAATTATAACAATTTTGAATGACGGAAGTTCAAACTAGGAATCATTTACTATATTTCAAACAAGTTGATTCTATCGGAATGTATTTCTACTTACCTTTTTTAATATATGTATATTTTTTTGATAATTCAAGTCAATAACTACAACAAGTGGATAAGTAGTCTGCAGCATGCTTGTTAAATTTGTGCTGGTTGCAGGAACATGCACAGTTGTTCCAATGCTATGAGAAGATAACTCTGTAACTAACTGCAATGTATCTAAACACAAAATTATATAGTGATTAGACAGTGGAAAAAAATGTCAGAATCACTATTCCCAAAATAATATTTTTATATTCTGATAATAAATTTGTGGTATCAAACATAGAAAAAACGAGTGAAAGAGGTTTTCTAGATTTTTAACATCTTATCAAACGTATATTAATTATAGCACTGAATTGTAGAAGAAAAAGTATAAAACATATTTTAAATCCTCATTAATTTAAGAATGAACTCTATGGGAAACCAGATATAATAAGAATTGATAGATACAATAAGTGGACAAGTCAGCTGTAGCAGCCCATGCCTGGTCTGAAAAACATTTAATTGATACTAAAGCTAGCCTAATCAAACACACAGATGAACAGAAAGAACTCATGGTCTGGGAAAAAATCCACACCCAAAAAAAAACAAGAAAGATAAACTCATGAATTTCGAAACACCCACAAATTTTGATTTGATCCAGAGGTTCATTGGTCCAATTATAGAAGAAAGAAGAAAACCGCCAAGAAGTGACATAACACCGGTCGACGAGAGGCTACTGATGATGGAGACATAGCTCCGAAACTGCAGTCTAGAAGAAAAAGGATATGAGGTGAGGTAATAAAAACATTAATTTAGTTCTTGTAATAAGAATAGTTAAGTCTCATTGACTGAGAGGGGCAGCAGGACATGACATAAATGAGGAATGAAAGAGGGGCATGGAAACTCCTTGTAGGAAATCAGAGGGAAAGCACCCAGTATATAGGCTATAAGTAAGGTGGAGAATAACATTAATCATGATTTGAGGGAAGTAGATTAAGATGATTGGAAAACATTACCTCAAGATAGGGATGTATAGAGAGCTTATGTCCATGTGACCATGAACCTATGGATCCATAATGCCAGTGAGTTATTAATTTATGAAGCCAAAACAATGGACAGTAACAAAGACAAATTTAAGTAGAATTTAAGGACTTGAGATGAAGATTTTTAAGAAGCATGCTTGGAAAAACCAGAAGAGATGGAAATCAGAAAACTAAAGAAAGAGAAATTTTGAAGTGGGATAAATTAGAAGATGAAAGGTATTAAAATAAGATGGTATAGCCACATTAAAATAATGAATACTGGAAGGTTAACAATACAACCACTATAACCACTGAAATTTAGATCAGGAGTGAAGAAACCAAGAGGTCAACCGAGATGTAGGTTGAAAGAACAAGTTACGAAGGATACTGAGTAAAGTAAATGGGTGGAAATGATGAAAGAGGAGACATGGAATGACCGAGATAGGTGGAGGCTTTTGTCCAAAACTCGACAGCTGGAATGGGGATATGAGACTAGAAAAAGAAGATTAATTTAATAATATAAAATTTTTCATAAAATTTATGGGAAGTCATGATATGAAGTACTTTATAAAAAAATAATCAGTTCTTTACAACTTACCTCATATTAATAATAATAATACCAATGACGTAATGATTTATTTAAACAGGCAGAGTTAAGGGCATAAAGGCCTTCTCTTTCACTTAACCAGCAAAAAATATTAATTACAAAAAATATTTACACAAGATCATAACATATACAATTATAAGTAAATATATAAATAAAACTGAAATTATGATGAATCAAGTCAATATTCTTCTTCTTCGGCTTTCTCCCACTTATAGGTTTGCGGTCTTCCATTTTAATTTACTTCTATCATTCCAATTTCATTCTTCCAAATTCCTATCATCCATTATAGTTCTGACATAGGTTTTCCATTTCCATCTTGGTCTGCCATATTTATTGCTTCCAGGAGGTGACCATTGGTATATATATATTTTTGGCCATCTTTTATTTTCCATTCTTTGTATATGGCCATACCATTTAAGAGTTTGATTTTCAATCCTCTTAACAACAGATGTGGTGGCATTCATTTCTCTCCAAATGAATTCATTTCTTATTTTATCCTGTCTTGTTTTGTAAAGGCTTCTTCTAAGACAATCAAATTAAACTGTTCTAATTTTATTCTTTTGTAATTCTGTCAAAGGCCAAGATTCACTTCCATATGACAAAATATTCTGTATTATGCTCTTACAAATTTTAATTTTAGTTTCCTTTATAATATTATTAAAGAATCAAAAAATCAGAAACCAACAATTAATCCACTGAAAGACTTGTTACAAAAGACAGATATCAAATTTATTTTAAAGCAAGCTAATGTCCAGCAGTCCCTGATTTCTTACGGTAAAGAGTTCTGTTAGGTTCATGGCCACACAGACATAAGCTCTCCATACATCCCTATCCAGAGCTAATGTTTTCCAATCATCTCCTGTATAATCTACTTTCTTCAAATAATGGTTAATATTATTCTCCCACCTTATTCTTGGTTATACCAACTGGGTGCTTTCCCTAGGTTTTCCTACGAGTAGTTTCCATGTCCTCTTTCATTCTCCATTAGTGTCACATGTCTTGCCCATCGCAGACCAAGATACTTAATTGTTCTTATTAATATCTGGTTTCCTACAAAGATCATGTAGCTCACTATTATGTAGTCTTCTCCATTTGTCTGTCTATTCATCTCTCTTTGGTCCAAAAAATTCCCTAAGAACTTTATTTTCAAATGCTTGTAAGTATTTGAATAATGGGAGGTTCTGAGTTGTGGGATGTGAAGTATAAGGTTCTGGTGTGATTGTGTACTCAAATTGTAATTAGAGGATATGACAATAAAAAAGTAATTTATTGGTATATATAAAGCTTCTTTTTTTGCACTTATAAGACTTTCAGAGTTTACTTTTTATAGATCATTTTGAAAATTCTCAGCATGTGCAAAAGAAAAGTAACTTTATGTTCTGTTATATATAGTAACTAGTGGACCAGGCAGACATCCTGCCCGAATATTCAATTCACATGTCATGGCTGGACGATAAAAATGTTATTTTTTTTTACTATAAAATTCACTAATTAATACGTTTGCAAGAAAATTCCTCACTGCTATCTGTTTATGCATTATAACGTCACAATGTTGTCACATGGAATATGTCGGTAATGCAGATAACTACACATCTGACATAAAAAATTGCAGCACCACCTACCAGGTTCAATTGTGAATCTAAACCACCCAGGGACCTACTCAAAAACACACAAAAAATTTTCATCAAAATCAGTCCAGTTGTTTAGGCAGTTTTTAATTTTGGATTTCAAGTAAATCTCCATTTCTAATTGTCTGATTTCACTCATTTTTTGATAATATGTACCTCAGTTTATTTTAAATAGGATATACTGAGTTTCGTTGTGAAACATAGAAAATTGTGAGTGTTAGAGTGATTTTTAAATTTTCACTTCACATGAACTTCTACACCTAATGGCTTTAGAGGATCCAATTGTGAATATAAACCATTCAGAGACCCACACAAAACTTCATCAAAATTGGTCCAGTCGTTTAGGCAGTTTTTAATTTTGGATTTCAAGTAAACCTCCACTTATAATTGTCGGATTTCCTCAGTTTTGGATAATACCTACCTCGGTTTATTTTAATAGGATATACTGAGTTTGGTTGTGAAACATCAAAAAATGTGATCGCTAGAGTGATTTTTAAAATTTAACTTCAGATGAACTCCTACACCTAATGGATTCAGAGTCCAATTGTGAATCTAAACCATTGAGGGACCCAATTAGACACACACAAAACATTTCATCATAATCAGTTTAGTTGTTTAGGAGGAGTAGAGTACAAACACATGTACAGAAGAATTATTATATAAAGATTATTATTAATTAAATAAAAATAAAATGTAGTTTTATTTGATTTTCATATTTATTATATAATTCAGTGACAGCTGTTTCGGTACACTGTACCTTCTTCAGACATGTTAAATTCTCAACTTGATTTGAATGAATCCCCTTTGTTTAATTTAAATAAATATTGTTGTATTGTTGCTTAGATCAGTTGGAACACAATTCATAATTTGTTAACATGTCTGAAGAGGTACAGTGTACCGAAAGAGCTGTCACTAAATTATATAATAAATATGAAAATCAAATAAAACTAAGTTTTATTTTTATTTAATTAATAAATATGGATTTTCATCAAGTAAACACCAACTCAATTGATTATAAAGATTATTGTATCAATAATAAATTATTAAAATAAAATAACAGTAATGATGATAGTAATATTTTTAAATGGTTTTGCTATTGGTATCATCTAGAATAGTACTTGATTATTTTAATATACGCAGAGAGCAGCTCTATTAATTGAAGAGTTCCCTCAAAAAAAAAATGATGTAACCATCAATTTTTGCAAAGGTGATTTTAAGGTGTTAAAACTATTGCAGTATTGATTGTTATTTATGTAATCTTCTCCAACTTACTTAGTTGGCATACTGCTAAGTAAGTGGAATCATTTACAACTTGATTAAGCTTGGCTATAAGGCAATGTTCCATGTAAACCAAATATTACATAAAAATTGTTAGTTATAACTTTCAAGGAAGGTCTTCAATTTATATATTTAAAAATCTTACCTTCTTTCTTGAAATTTGCAAAAATGATTGCAGAAACTGAATGTCTTTGCTTTGAAAAAGAGATAATAATATTTACTATATCTTTATTACTAGCAGACAGTGTGTATGTTTTGCTTGGAATGATAATAAATGACAATATGAGTAATAACATCAATGACATTGGTCTCATTTTTTAATACTATGAAAATCCATAGACCTGTAAAAATGAAAATGAACTATAGTATATCATAAATTAATTATGAGGTTTTCAAATTAATAACTAATAAATAGTGATATTATAATGATATTGTGAAAAGAAAAATTAATGTCTGAACCAGGAATCGAACCGTGGACCTCTAGTTCTCCAGACTAGTGTGCAGCCCACTACACCATTCTAGATCTGGTGCAAACATTAGCAATTCTTTCCACATATACAAATCTATAATTCTCGTTTCGTCCGCTGCCAGGTAGGTGTCACTACCATTACCAACGGCAGGTTTCGTTTATAAGTATCTATGTTTGAGAATTTTACACCACCACTTTTATAAGCAGTAAACGATGTTATTTAACATTTATAGTCTGTGTTTAAAAAACATAGAAGTATGAGGTAAGAAGAAATCACGATTCATTTAATTATTATGAATTGAACCTCATAATGTTAAAAATTCCCAAATTTAATATATAAAAGTGAAAACAAGATTAAGAGAGATAAGGCGAAGATGCATCTTCGTAAAAGAAAAATTATCAAATACATTAAATCTGAGATTTAACACAGATTTTCATCATATGTGTTGTCTTCCTAAAGGTCTTTTTCATGGAGTTATCCAGACTTGAATTCCCTTCACTAACCTATAGTTCTCCATTATGTTGATACGGCCATTCTAATTTAAACTTCTATCAAAGATCTACTGCGATGGGCAGGACATGTTGCGCGTATGGGGAATGAAAGACGTGCATGGAAACTTCTTCTAGGAAAGCCAGAAGGAAAACACCCAGTTGGTAGACCAAGAATGAGGTGGGAGAACAACATTAACTATGATTTGAGGGAAGTAGATTATACAGGGAATGATTGGAAAGCATTAGCTCAGGATAGGGATGTATGGAGAGCTTGTGTCTGCATGGCCATGAACCGACGGGTTCGATAGTGCCAGTGAGTAAGTAAGTATCAAAGATCTACTGGTTCAATTTTGCACTTTTCCCTAATATCAAAATTATAAATTTTATCTCTAAATGATTTTTCTTAAATCTTCCATTAATTTGTTTTGTTTTTTGAGTTTCTGTTCGGCATTCAAAATCAAAAATTGAAACCAGGTCTTACAACACATTTTATATTCTTACTTTTGTTTCTGTATGTAGATTTTTAGAACTAAAATATTTTAAATTTCTTATTAATACTAAATTCATTTTAATTTTCATTAATATTTAAAGGAAGTGACACTGTGAGTTTTATTTCAATTAATAATGAAATTATGAGGTGTTAAATTCCAACTCAATTATTAATTTATTTTAATTACTTATTTGTAATAAATTATTTGCTATTTCAATCCTATTCATTCTATTTATGTTTGTACGTTTAATGAGGATGGAAATAGACTGAAATCATATTGGAAAATTATCTCATAATAGAGCAGACATTTTACTTTAGAGCTAGATGACCTGATGCTAGTCTCTTCTCTTACATTTGTGGTCTCCAAGCTAACAGGCCTAGAAGGCCCTTGGTCTACCAGCCGGCTGCTAGCCTCACATCCGATTGAGGGTCTTTCCACTTTTCAGCGGTTGCCCTTTTACCAGCCGGCTGCTGGCCCTTCACATCCACATGTGTCAATCACAGAGGTAGATGATCAACAGCCAGTGTAGGGGTGACATGTGGTTAGCATGTCGAGTCCCCCAGCCATTATAGCTGGTTCCTCAACCTGGAGCCGCTACTTATTGTAGCTACCCAATTGCCTCACGATGCTGGGTGGGCACCGGTCCCATACTGGCCGAAATACCATGAGAAAATGTCTTCCCTCGTGGAGACTCGAACCAGCGCAAGTCCTGTAGCTCTGCGCCAAGGCTTCCTACCTTAACCGCTCGGCTACGGCGCGGGACCTCACATCCACATGTGTTAATCACAGAGATAGACAATCATCTAGCCAGTGTAAGGAGTGACACATGGTAATCTAGCCAATGTAGGAGTGGCATGTGGTCAGCATGTCAGGTCCCCCAGCCATTATAGCTGGTCTTCTTAATCTGGAGTCGCTACTTATTGTAGATACCCAAATGCTAGACTTGTATATATTACACTATTTCTGTCCAAAATCAGATAAAATTTATGGTATTTATAAGCCCAAAATAATGCAGGACTAAGTTAGGCTAAATTTTATTACATAGTACTAAATTTGCATGTGAATATGAGAAAATACAGGACTTTTTTCTTGTTTGTTGTAATAATTACGAGGGCGGATCGGAAAGTAACACACAATAATTTTTTTTTAAAAAAGTTTAATAGTAAAAAAAAGGAAAAAAATCACAAATGAACTTACATCTTTTACCTACTTTTCGACATAGTCACCAACTTTCTCAACACATTTTTCCCATCGTGTTACCAGTTTCAATATGCCCTGTTCGTAGAAGTCCGTTTGGTTGGAGTGTAGCCATCTGCGCACTGCTGATTTCACTTCCACATCTGTCTCAAAGCGTTTGCCGGCCAGGAATTTCTTCATGGGACCAAACAGATGAAAGTCCGATGGTGCAAGATCCGGACTGTATGGTGGATGCTGGAGCACCTCCCAACCAAATTCGGCGATTTTCTGACGAACGACAGCAGCAACATGGGGGCGAGCATTGTCATGAAGAAGTTTAACGTTAATGTTGTGATGTTTGTCACGAATGGCACGACGCAACTTCACCAAAGTTTTAATGTAGGCCGCAGCATTCACAGTGGTCCCGGGTTCAGCAAAGTCCACCAATAAAACACCATGCATATCCCAGAACACTGTCACAAGCACTTTCCTGGCAGATTGAGCCACTTTGAATGTTTTCTTTACTGGGGAACCAGCATGTTTCCACTCCATTGATGCCTGCTTTGTTTCGGGCGTGTAGTGGTACGCTCACGACTCATCACCTGTGACGATTCCTTCCAGAAAGTCATGTCCTTGTGCGGTGTACCACGTTAAGTGGTCCAAGCTTGCCATCATTCGCTGGCCCTTGTGGTCGTCTGTCAGGTTCTTAGGCACCCAGCGAGCACTAACTTTACGGAATTTCAAATTTTCATGAACAATATCGTACACCGCACCATAGGAAATGTTGAACTTCTGCAATAAGGCTCACAGTTGCACACGCCGGTCGTTCAGAATTGCCGCCTCAATGCCTCTGACATTCTGCGGGATTGCTGCTGTTGTCGGCCAGCCGGAGCGTGGCGAATCACTAAGGTTCACGCGTCCCTCTTGGAAGAATGTGCACCACCTGGAGACATTGCTACGGTCCATACAATCATCCCCATACATGCCACGCATGTCCCTGTGAATTTCACTGGGTTTATGCCCTTTGGCCCACAAAAATCGAACAACACTTCTCTGTTCCTCACAGGTGGACGACTGTAGCATGCGCGCCATCTTTGTTGCATAGTTCAAGCTTCTCTCGCAAGAGGTGCACCTGAGAAAAAAATACCATCTGTAGTGAAAACTTCAAACTATATCTCTGTGAAATTTCAACATTCTAGCTGCAATACCAAGGCAGAAAAAAATTATTGTGCGTTACTTTCCGATCCGCCCTCGTATAATGTAGGAAATGTGTATTCCAACACTACTCACTGCACTTTAATTATCTTCCATGAGTTCAGTTCAATTAGCATTATGAGGGAACCCTACAGGGATCCTGAATTGTAAAAGCTAGGTTCTGCACTAAGAGAGAAGAAAAATCTATCTGCTTCTTAACAATAGCAAGAGAAAAGACAAAAAAATCTGTAAAGAGACCACTGGAAAATAAAATAATGTAATTCTAGATCTTCTATACAAGTTACACTAGTCAACATGATTTTTGTCTCATGAGTACCAATAGTTGTACTTAATGCAGTTTTTTATCATGTTTTCAAATATGTATTCGGAATTTCTCCATCACTCACAGTTTTTTTATTTCAATTTCAATTAATGGATTTAAATAATAATTTTTCTAATAAACAATTTTTTGTCCATTTGTCCACTGAGCGATGAGCATGGGGAACACTTTCATCAGGAGATTTCAGCTATGGAAAAGAGATATCAAGGCAAATGGAATCCTAATATGTTGGCCAAATATTGTTGGACCATCAAGAGGAATGTTCTATAGGCAAAATATAGCAGAAAATCGTCATTTCTTACCTTCTAGGTGAGTCTGAATGTTCGAATATTGTGTAGTTACAAATGTAGAAAATATTAAAGTGTTTCAAATTATAAAAACCTGTCTCTTAGAAACCTTGCATGATGGAGAAAAACTGATATATTTGAATTCAGGAGAAAAAGTACTATCAGAATCACATATTTTTCTTTCTGAGATAAAAAGTTTCTAATGATATTTTTATTATTAATTTAACATTTCTCAATGAAAGATGAATTATATTTGAAGAGAAAAATTTTCACCTAGACCTTTGGCTTGCCGGGCCAAACGCTCTACCAACTGAGCCACGAAGGCAAGTTGCGATATAGATGCAAATTTTTCTCTTATATACGTTGTAATTCGCTCTCACCAAATGCTTTTGAAACCATTGTTTCAATCTTTGCAAATGGCGGCTTCTTAGTTAAGAAGACATATATTGGGAATTAGGGAATTACAACGTATATAAGAGAAAAATTTGCATCTATATCGCAACTCGCCTCGGTGGCTCAGTTGGTACAGCGTTTGGCCCGGCAAGCCAAAGGTCCCAGGTTCGAGTCTCGGTCTAGGCGAAAATTTTTCTCTTCAAATATAATTTATCTTTCATTGGTAAAAAGTTTTTTTTTGTTGCTCAGTGTTATTATTAACAGCTGTTAGACTAATTACTAGTCATCACGAACATCTTAAATAAACGTTTCTACAAAATTCAAATATCTCTACAACATTAAATAGAATTTTGTGCAAAAAAAATATTGCCATGCACCATTTTTAGAAAATCTGAAGCACATCCAACTTTTTAAAGATTCCATTTCCAGATATTAGAAGCAAAAAGAGGAATTACTTTATTGTTAAATTCAGAACATTAGATAGATACATATATATACAATTATGATGTGAGGTGTTAGTGGTTTTCTTCTTCCTTCTATCGATAGAAGGAAGAAGAAAACCCCAAGAAACGACATAACACCGGTCGACGAGAGGCTACTGAAGATGGAGATATAGCTCTGAAACTGCAGTCTAGAAGATTGAAGGATATGAGGTGAGATAATAAATATATTAATTTAATTCTTATATAAACATACTAATAAATAAGGTGAGACTGTTGCATCTTACCTTCTTACCTCACCAAAGTCGAGTTCTTTTAGGACATGTTCCAAAACACTTCTCTTTCATTGTCAGCTTGTCCAAGCTAGAGAGGCTGAAGATGAAACAGAAGTGTTTGGAAACATGTCCTAAAAGAAATCACCTTTTATGAGATGAGATGCAACAGGCTCATCTTATTTATTAATCACCTCATAATGTTACTTCCTACTGTAATTTTATAATATAAACATATACTCATCTCTGTACACAAACAAGCATACCTCATTTATGTAAGCACGATCTGCCAAAGTGGTGCATAAAAATCGACAATAGACGCCACCTATCTGTCTAGTGCAGAAACCAAAGGAAAAAAGTGCAGTGGGTACCATTTGAACACACACACACACATACATGCACTTGTATTTTATACAATTTTGTGCTTATCTTTTTGAAGATTCTTTTAAAAGTACTTGAAGCTTGTTCCACTTAAGAGAAGTGTTTGTCTATTAATAAACAATTTTTTTAGGATTTAATTGCATTTTTTTTATTGTTTACTGGAACAAGTGAAGTAGGATTATATCATTTGTGTGTCTAACATTTAAAAGCTTTATATTCATTACTAAGTTCATCATGTTACTTACCAAAACATTCATTCAAAACTAACCTCCTCCTCCTCCAACTAATTTCTGTTAGCCCTCAATTCCTTGACAAGAGTAAACATGTTTGATGGTAACTCACTCCTTTAAACATGCTATTCACTGATCAATTTAACTTCTTCTTGCCCATTTTTTATTTATATTGATTCAATCTGTGGTTCTAATGTTATACATTTATAAATATTCCTTTTTATTAAGAACCACTGTAAACAAAATTAATGTCATTTCTTATTTTTAAATTTTCATAAAACTAACCTCAAAGAATCTGGGATTCTCTTAATGTTTTTATTATTTGTTTTTAAACATCTTAATGATGGACAAATTATATTTGAAAAGAAAAAAAATATACTGGCTTTATAAGTAATGTTTAAATTCCCAATAAAAAGTCTTCTTAATAAAGAAGCCGCCGTTTGCAAAAACGTAGCATTTGTGATTTGGCATGTCTTCCAGAAAGATTTTCTAAAATGTAAGACTTAATTATTTAGTAACTGTTCAAACTAAATAAACAAGGGAATCCCAGATTATATTTGAAAAGAAAAATATATGCCTAAACTGGGGATTGAACCCAGGAACTTTGACTCTCTGTGTCAATGCTCTATCCAAGTGAGCTACCTAGGCCTCCAATCTAAACACATTTTTCTCTTATACATAGTTAATTCCCTAACCCCAAATGCTACGAGCCGTTGCTATGATTTTTGCAAATGGCGGCTTCTTTATTAAGAACACTTTTTATTGGGAATTTAAACATTACTTATAAAGCCAGTAGTGCTTCTTTCAATGTTAATATTATTCGTTTTTAAATATCTTAATGATAGACAAATTATATCTTCTTCTTCGGCTTTCACCCACTTATAGGTTTGCCGTCTTCAGTTTCCATTTATCTCTATCATTCCAATCTCCCTCTTCCAAATTCCTATCCTCCATTATTGTTCTGACGTAAGTTTTCCATTTCCATCTTGGTCTGCCACGTTTATTTCTTCTAGGGGGTGACCATTGGTATATATTTTTTGGTCATCTTTCATTTTCCCTTCTTTGTACATGGCCATACCATTTAAGCATTTGATTTTCAATCTTCCTAACAAAAGATGTGGTGACATTCATTTCTCTCCAAAGAAATTCATTTCTTATTTTATCCTATCTTGTTTTTTGGAGGCTTCTTCCAAAATAATCAAATTCAACTGTTCTAATTTTATTCTTTTGTAATTCCGTCAAAGACCAAGTTTCGCTTCCATATGACAAAATATTCTGTATTATGCTCTTATAAATTTTCATTTTAGTCTCCTTTGTAATATTTTTGTTCCAAATTACTCCATGTAATGTCTTAGTTGCATTTTTTGCCATTGTAATTTTAGTCTGTACATCTCTCTCACAGGTACCTAAACTTGTAATTATTGACCCAAGATATTTAAAAAATTCACATTTTTTTTATTTTCCCTGTTTCAAGTATGAGGTCATCCACATCCTTTCCCAAACACACATATTCTGTTTTCTGTAAATTTATATTGTCCCCATTTTTTATATTCTTCCATTAATTTATTTATCATCTATCTATCTATCTTCGGGTTTTTATAGCTGCTGCCATCTTCCCGTGCCAAACCTCCAAAGCCTACAGTCTTGGGCATCTTCGATATATTTGAAAAGAAAATAGATTGGAGGCCTAGGTAGCTCAGATGGAAGAGCATTGACATAGAGAGTCAAAGGTCCTGGGTTCAAACCCCAGTCTAGGCGTATATTTTTCTTTTCAAATATAATTTGTCCATCATTAAGATGTTTAAAAACAAATAATATTAACATTGAAAGAAGCACTACTGGCTTTACAAGTAATGTTTAAATTCCCAATAAAAAGTCTTCTTAACCTTAAATTCGTAATGTATCCTTTTGGATACATCAGTTGGTTCAGTTAATGTAATATTTTAAATAAATCAGAAGAAAACGAACAAAAATAAACCACTTAAATTTGTGTCAAATTATACAATATACCTAATAATAACAGTTATACAAGATTCCGTTTTCACTGCGGTCCGCCACATTCAAATAACTAACAGAAGAAATTTGTGTTTTGCCAATTTAAGGGTTAATAAAGAAGCTGCCATTTGCAAAAATCGTAGCAATAGCTCGTAGCATTTAGGGTTAGGGAGTTAACTATATATAAGAGAAAAATACGCGTTTAGGTTGGAAGCCTAGGTAGCTCAGATGGAAGGGCATTGACAGGTCCTGGGTTCAAACCCCAGTCTAGGCGTATATTTTTCTTTTCAAATATAATTTGTCCATCATTAAGATGTTTAAATACGAATAATATTAACATATATATTGGTTCGATAGTGCCAGTAAGTATATATATATATATATAACATGAAAAGAAAAATAAAGCCTGAGTTGGGATTTGAACCTGAGTTTCTAAACTTTGTACGTTTAGCGTTCTAACCATTTGAGCTATTCAGGAATCCTAACACAAACATTTATTTTTCTTATATACCCAATTTACACAAGAGGTAGTGTCATATATGTGTGTGTATATATATATATATATATATATATATGTGTGTGTGTGTGTGTGTGTGTATGTGTGTGTGGTGTTCAACATGTGTAGAGTGGTTAGTACAATTTCTATCTATTAGATGTCTTTCATGAGCTACAGCCCTGTTCTTGTTAAATGCGTGTTTTTGAGCCTAAGTGAGGAATTATAAAATACCAGCAACAGAACAAAAAAAATAATAAATATGCAAGCCGACAATGCGGGCGTGCAAAAAGAATGGTGTCTGGAAGGAAGTGCAAATAATGTGTGTAGCTTGTGATCTGCCCCTCTGTTTCAACCCCTGTTTTAAGATTTACCATGCCCGACATAACCTGTAGATTATTGTATTTTAATAGAATAAATACATTTATAAAAATAATATAGTCAGAAATAATACGTTAATAAATTATAATATAAAAGTAAACATGTCGCAGAGATTTTCCATTCATAATCTACAGCAGACATTTTTGCTTGACGTAGAATCTCTGTTTATAACAGAGAACAGGTTAAAGAAATCAATGTGATGCAATTTTCTTAAATATTAGACTTTATAAATGTACAAGAAAATTTTATCCATTGTAATTAGCTGGAATTGAACCTGAACTATCCAACTCAATTACATAATCATATACAATGTATCCAATACTATAAATAAATGTTATATACATAGTTATTTGAACTAAAGCTTGTTTATGAATTTGTAATGCGAGATGGTTTTAATAATTTATTTTATGTATCTATCCATCTAATGAAATATGCAAAGTAATAATTTATTCCATGATCACAGCAAACAAAGTCAGTGACTTGGTATTTACAGAGCATTAAAATTTTATAATAATTTATTATGCTCAAATAAAATTTGATTTTAAGATTGCTTAGCAATTACCATACTATATTTGAGAAAAATACATAAGAGAAAAATTTGCGTCTAGATCGTAACTCGCCTCGGTAGCTCAGTTGGTAGAGCACTTGGCCCAGAAAGCCAAGGGTCCCGGGTTCGAGTCCCGGTCTAGGCGAAAATTTTTCTCTTCAAATATAATTTATCCTTCTATGAGAAGTGTTAAATTAATAATAAAATCGTGAATAGAAGCCCTACTGGCTATAAAGTAGTGTTAAATTCCCAATAAATGTCTTCTTAACTAAGAAGCCGCCATTTGCAAAGATAGAAGCTGTGGTTTCAAGCATTTGGCGCGAGGGAATTACAACGTACATAAGAGAAAAATTTGCGTCTAGATCGTAACTCGCCTCGGTAGCTCAGTTGGTAGAGCACTTGGCCCGGAAAGCCAAGGGTCCCGGGTTCGAGTCCCGGTCTAGGCGAAAATTTTTCTCTTCAAATATAATTTATCCTTCTATGAGAAGTGTTAAATTAATAATAAAATCGTCAATTACCATACTACTTATCTGAATATTACAAGATCTCAAATATAATACACTTACCAATAAATTATTAAATCCTTTTTAAATTATTTCAAAAGGATTTTTTATTGTTAATTTAAAGGCAATCATTCCAAGAAACCAGTAACTTTGATGCTATAATACACAAAATGTTTTATCCTAGTGACTGTGTATTGTTTATAAACAAATTTAAATTGTAAAAATATGCATCAATTACAACGGAAATGGTAAAATTAAATTTTTATGATATAGAAAAAACAGGGTGCAAGAGGTAGTGATTGCGAAGACATATAGTCTCTCCTACCTAAATACCATCCTCACCTTGATGTGGTACACCCTGTTTTAAACTAACGAGACTCTAGCGACTGAGAATCAGCGTGATAACTGTAAGATCTTAGATCTTGTAGAGGAAATACTATATAGGTAGAAACCCCACCAATTAAACTCTACTGAGCTAGCAACCCATTAGGCATTCTATTTATAATGCTTTCAAGTTTCACATGAAACATCTGAAAAATAGGACAAGATAATATTGACGACAAAATTTACAAATGATATAAAACCTTAGCTAGACCTGTACTATATTATGGAAGCAAAGCATGGACCATGAGTAGTACTGATATCAGCAGAATAACAGCTAGTGAAATGAGATTTTTTAGAGCAACACTAGGATATACTTGCATGGACTGCTAAAGAAATGAAGATATCATACAAACATTTCATTTACAACCAATCTTATTCTTGGTACTTTATTTCTTAGGACATCCCTAAGATCTCTTCCCTTGAGGAAGGTAAATTATACAGGGATGTTTGGAAAACATTGGGTAAGGATAGGGATGTATGGAGAGCTTATGTCCATGTGCCTAGGTGTTCAATAGTGCCAGTGAGTTAGTTATAGGACTTATATTAATATTTAATTTTAGGAAGTTATATTTTGAGGTTATTTTAATTATATTATTTTTGGTCTGGACATCTTACCTCAATATTAATGTTGATTTGTTCTTGGACATGTTTCAAAACAATTCTCTGTTTTATCTTCAGCTTTCCCAGACTGGTTTTATTTATGTTGCATTATGTTGCACCACCTGGATGTCGATGTCAGCTCCATCCTGTGGTTGGCCAAAGAACCTCCAAACAAGGTCACCCTCCATCGGAATATCAAAATTCATAACTCTGTTTCTGTTCTTCTGAATATAAATTTTTTCCCAAATAGTCAGCTCGTTTGTATTTTCTAACTGTTTTAATAATTTAGTGTCTGAATTAATATTATGTTTTTCAGACCAAACATGAGCAGCAACTGCAGATTTTTCAATTTCTCCATTTTTAATATTTCTTATGTGTTCTTTGGTTCTAATTTTTAGGTTTCTTTTTGTTTTCCCTATATATATCTTTTCACAACCCATGCATTCAATTTGATATATTCCTGACTTTTTATTTTTATCAGTTTTTTCATTTTTGTTGGTTTTTATTAGTTTATTTAAACTGTAGTTATTTTTTGGTGCTAATTTAATATTAAACTTCTCAAATATATTTTGAAATTTATTATGTACCCAGGGGTGATATGTGAATTTCCTATATTTTTTCATAGGTGGTTCTTCTTTTTCAAGATTACTTCTGTTTATCATTTTTTGTTTTTTATACTTTTCTATCCTTTTATGTACCATTTTTTCATCAAACCCATTTTCTCTTGCTACTTTGATTATGTGTTTTTTCTCATGTTTGAAATCTTCTTCGTTTAAGGGTAAGTTTACCAATCTATGAGTTAAACTATTAAATGCTGCTAATTTATGTCCAATTGGATTGAACCCTGTTGATTTTATAAAATTTTCCGTATGAGTTTCTTTTCTATGAATCCTGAATTCAATTTTTCTTTTTTCTTCGTTTCTGACCAATTTAAGATCCAAAAAAGGTATTTGTTTATTGTCTTCTATTTCTTTGGTGAATTTAATGTTTGTACTCTGTAAATTTAATAGTTTTAGGGAATCTTCTACATGTTTTTCTTTAACAATACAAATTATATCATCAACATATCTACTCCAAAATTTAAACATTGTGGGATGTGCTTTAGTGATTTTACATTCAAAATCGCTCATAAATAAATTTGCCAGGAAGGGTGATAATGGGTTTCCCATTGAGAGCCCTGATTTTTGTCTATAGAAACTCCCATTGAATGTAAAAAACATTTGATCAATGCATAACGCAGTTAATTTCAAATAATCTTCTTTGATCTCTCTGTCTATGTTGTTTTTTCTTAACCAATTGTTCAATATCTCCAAAGTTTTTTGTTTCGGTACATTTGTGAATAGTGAAACTACATCAAACGAAACCAACCTATCTGTGGGTTCAATTTCCACTTTTTCTAATTTGTTAACTAATTCCAATGAATTTTCAATCTGCAGACTTTCAAAATTATTAATTCTTTTAAATTGATTATTCAGCCATTTCGAAATTTTGTAGGTTGGTGATCCAATATTGTTAATTATTGGCCTCATTTTGTTTCCCGGTTTGTGAATTTTTGGAAGTCCATGTATATTAGGGTTTCTTGGGTTGCTTACTTTTAATTGAAATTTTTCTTTCTTGGATAGAATTTTAACATTTTTAAAACAGTTTTCCACTTTTTTTATGGTTTTTGGTAGGGGGTCATTCTTAATTTTTTCATACTCTTTTTCTTTCAAAAGTTCTTCCATTCTATTTTGATAATCTTCTTTGTCCAGAATTATAATTTGGTTACCCTTATCTGATTTTGTATATACAACATTTTTGTTATTTATTTCTTTGAGTGTTTTTTAAATTCTCCTTACAAACTGGGTTTTTATTTGTATTCTTTATTTTATTCAAAATTTCTTCACATTTTTTTCTGATGATTATTTTTTCTTCTGTAACTAACCCTTCTATTGAATTTTCAATGTCCACTATGTATTCTTCTATTCTATTGGAATAATCTATTGCTGTTTTTAGACCGTTTTCTAACAATTTTGTCTCTTTTAGGTTAAAGGTTGCCTTTGAAAAATTTTTAACATAATTTCTGGTGGATTCTGATTTTTCTTCATTTCTGGTTTTATTCTGATGTTTGATTTTATTTGATGTATTCTTCTTTCCCTTTGATTTAGTTAACAAATTATTTATCTTTGTCTTTTGTTTCTCAATTTTCTTTTTCATGGTTATGTTCAAAAAAGTGAAAAATTTATTTTCTAGGTTTTCCCACATGATGTTTCCTAATATTTTAGACAATTTGATATGTAACAAATAAATTTCAATATCCAGATTACTGATCATTTCAAAGTGTTTATTCTTTTCTAGTTTTAGTAATTTGTTCTCCAAAATTTTTTGTTGTTTGCTGTTATTGTTATGCTTAACGGTTTTTCTAATGAACATGGGAACCAATTCTAATTTTAGACATTGGTTGATGAATTTAATGTCTGCTAATCTTTTAAATTTCTTCTCTCTTAATTTTATAAACTTTTTGACTTCATATTTTGTTTCGAAAAAATTGTTATTGAAGTTGAGTATGGAGGACGCCATCTTGTTTTTTCGTAATTTATAACACAAACACAATTTCTGGTTTTGTTTCTTCCTTGTAACTTAAGAAGTTGTAATTAATATTTAATTTTAGGAAGTTATATTTTGAGGTTATTTTAATTATATTATTTTTGGTCTGGACATCTTACCTCAATATTAATGTTGATTTGTTCTTGGACATGTTTCAAAACAATTCTCTGTTTTATCTTCAGCTTTCCCAGACTGGTTTTATTTATGTTGCATTATGTTGCACCACCTGGATGTCGATGTCAGCTCCATCCTGTGGTTGGCCAAAGAACCTCCAAACAAGGTCACCCTCCATCGGAATATCAAAATTCATAACTCTGTTTCTGTTCTTCTGAATATAAATTTTTTCCCAAATAGTCAGCTCGTTTGTATTTTCTAACTGTTTTAATAATTTAGTGTCTGAATTTATATTATGTTTTTCAGACCAAACATGAGCAGCAACTGCAGATTTTTCAATTTCTCCATTTTTAATATTTCTTATGTGTTCTTTGGTTCTAATTTTTAGGTTTCTTTTTGTTTTCCCTATATATATCTTTTCACAACCCATGCATTCAATTTGATATATTCCTGACTTTTTATTTTTATCAGTTTTTTCATTTTTGTTGGTTTTTATTAGTTTATTTAAACTGTAGTTATTTTTTGGTGCTAATTTAATATTAAACTTCTCAAATATATTTTGAAATTTATTATGTACCCAGGGGTGATATGTGAATTTCCTATATTTTTTCATAGGTGGTTCTTCTTTTTCAAGATTACTTCTGTTTATCATTTTTTGTTTTTTATACTTTTCTATCCTTTTATGTACCATTTTTTCATCAAACCCATTTTCTCTTGCTACTTTGATTATGTGTTTTTTCTCATGTTTGAAATCTTCTTCGTTTAAGGGTAAGTTTACCAATCTATGAGTTAAACTATTAAATGCTGCTAATTTATGTCCAATTGGATTGAACCCTGTTGATTTTATAAAATTTTCCGTATGAGTTTCTTTCCTATGAATCCTGAATTCAATTTTTCTTTTTTCTTCGTTTCTGACCAATTTAAGATCCAAAAAAGGTATTTGTTTATTGTCTTCTATTTCTTTGGTGAATTTAATGTTTGTACTCTGTAAATTTAATAGTTTTAGGGAATCTTCTACATGTTTTTCTTTAACAATACAAATTATATCATCAACATATCTACTCCAAAATTTAAACATTGTGGGATGTGCTTTAGTGATTTTACATTCAAAATCGCTCATAAATAAATTTGCCAGGAAAGGTGATAATGGGTTTCCCATTGAGAGCCCTGATTTTTGTCTATAGAAACTCCCATTGAATGTAAAAAACATTTGATCAATGCATAACGCAGTTAATTTCAAATAATCTTCTTTGATCTCTCTGTCTATGTTGTTTTTTCTTAACCAATTGTTCAATATCTCCAAAGTTTTTTGTTTCGGTACATTTGTGAATAGTGAAACTACATCAAACGAAACCAACCTATCTGTGGGTTCAATTTCCACTTTTTCTAATTTCTTAACTAATTCCAATGAATTTTCAATCTGCAGACTTTCAAAATTATTAATTCTTTTAAATTGATTATTCAGCCATTTCGAAATTTTGTAGGTTGGTGATCCAATATTGTTAATTATTGGCCTCATTTTGTTTCCCGGTTTGTGAATTTTTGGAAGTCCATGTATATTAGGGTTTCTTGGGTTGCTTACTTTTAATTGAAATTTTTCTTTCTTGGATAGAATTTTAACATTTTTAAAACAGTTTTCCACTTTTTTTATGGTTTTTGGTAGGGGGTCATTCTTAATTTTTTCATACTCTTTTTCTTTCAAAAGTTCTTCCATTCTATTTTGATAATCTTCTTTGTCCAGAATTATAATTTGGTTACCCTTATCTGATTTTGTATATACAACATTTTTGTTATTTATTTCTTTGAGTGTTTTTAAATTCTCCTTACAAACTGGGTTTTTATTTGTATTCTTTATTTTATTCAAAATTTCTTCACATTTTTTTCTGATGATTATTTTTTCTTCTGTAACTAACCCTTCTATTGAATTTTCAATGTCCACTATGTATTCTTCTATTCTATTGGAATAATCTATTGCTGTTTTTAGACCGTTTTCTAACAATTTTGTCTCTTTTAGGTTAAAGGTTGCCTTTGAAAAATTTTTAACATAATTTCTGGTGGATTCTGATTTTTCTTCATTTCTGGTTTTATTCTGATGTTTGATTTTATTTGATGTATTCTTCTTTCCCTTTGATTTAGTTAACAAATTATTTATCTTTGTCTTTTGTTTCTCAATTTTCTTTTTCATGGTTATGTTCAAAAAAGTGAAAAATTTATTTTCTAGGTTTTCCCACATGATGTTTCCTAATATTTTAGACAATTTGATATGTAACAAATAAATTTCAATATCCAGATTACTGATCATTTCAAAGTGTTTATTCTTTTCTA